>CM055122.1:50314673-50645600 GCA_029206835.1 Rana muscosa
ACAGTGGGTGCTGCATTCATGGCAATACAGTGGGTGCTGCATTCATGGCAATACAGTGGGTGCTGCATTCATGGCAATACAGTGGGTGCTGCATTCATGGCAATGGAGTGGGTGCTGCATTTGTGGCAATGGAGTGGGTGCTGCATTTGTGGCAATGGAGTGGGTGCTGCATTTGTGGCAATGGAGTGGGTGCTGCATTTGTGGCAATGGAGTGGGTGCTGCATTTGTGGCAATGGAGTGGGTGCTGCATTTGTGGCAATGGAGTGGGTGCTGCATTTGTGGCAATAGAGTGGGTGCTGCATTTGTGGCAATGGAGTGGGTGCTGCATTTGTGGCAATGGAGTGGGTGCTGCATTTGTGGCAATGGAGTGGGTGCTGCATTTCTGGCAATGGAGTGGGTGCTGCATTCATGGCAATACGGTGGGTGCTGCATTCATGGCAATACGGTCGAAGCTGCATTCATGGCAATGGAGTGGGTGCTGCATTCATGGCAATATGGTGGGTGCTGCATTCATGGCAATATGGTGGGTGCTGCATTCATGGCAATATGGTGGATGCTGCATTCATGGCAATATGGTGGGTGCTGCATTAATGGCAATACGGTGGGTGCTGCATTCATGGCAATACGGTGGGTGCTGAATTCATGGCAATGGAGTGGGTGTTGCATTAATGGCAATACGGTGGGTGCTGCATTTATGGCAATACGGTGGGTGCTGCATTCATGGCAATGAAGTGGGTGCTGCATTTATGGCAAAACGGTGGGTGCTGCATTCATGGCAATGGAGTGGGTGCTGCATTCATGGCAATGGAGTGGGTGCTGTATTCATGGCAATGGAGTGGGTGCTACATTCATGGCAATGGAGTGGGTGCTGCATTCATGGCAATGGAGTGGGTGCTGCATTCATGGCAATACGGTGGGTGCTGCATTCATGGCAATGGAGTGGGTGTTGCATTAATGGCAATGGAGTGGGTGCTGCATTTATGGCAATGGAGTGGGTGCTGCATTTATGGCAATGGAGTGGGTGCTGCATTAATGGCAATGGAGTGGGTGCTGCATTCATGGCAATATGGTGGGTGCTGCATTCATGGCAATGGACTGGGTGCTGCATTCATGGCAATACGGTGGGTACTGCATTAATGGCAATGGAGTGGGTGCTGCATTAATGGCAATGGAGTGGGTGCTGCATTCATGGCATTGGAGTGGGTGCTGCATTCATGGCATTGGAGTGGGTGCTGCATTCATGGCAATACGGTGGGTGCTGCATTCATGGCAATGGAGTGGGTGCTGCATTCATGGCAATACGGTGGGTGCTGCATTCATGGCAATGGAGTGGGTGCTGCATTCATGGCAATGGAGTGGGTGCTGCATTAATGGCAATGGAGTGGGTGCTGCATTCATGGCAATGGAGTGGGTGCTGCATTCATGGCAATATGGTGGGTGCTGCATTCATAGCAATATGGTGGGTGCTGCATTCATGGCAATACGGTGGGTTCTGCATTCATGGCAATGGAGTGGGTGCTGCATTAATGGCAATATGGTGGGTGCTGCATTCATGGCAATACGGTGGGTGCTGCATTCATGGCAATACATTGGGTGCTGCATTCATGGCAATACATTGGGTGCTGCATTCCTGGCAATACGGTGGATGCTGAATTCATGGCAATACGGTGGGTGCTGCAATTATGGCAATGGAGTGGGTGCTGCATTCATGGCAATATAGTGGGTGCTGCATTCATGGCAATATGGTGGGTGCTGCATTCATGGCAATACGGTGGGTGCTGCATTCATGGCAATACATTGGGTGCTGCATTCATGGCAATACATTGGGTGCTGCATTCCTGGCAATACGGTGGATGCTGAATTCATGGCAATACGGTGGGTGCTGCAATTATGGCAATGGAGTGGGTGCTGCATTCATGACAATGGAGTGGGTGCTGCATTCGTGGCAATGGAGTGGGTGCTGCATTCGTGGCAATGGAGTGGGTGCTGCATTCCTGGCAATGGAGTGGGTGCTGCATTCATGGCAATACAGTGGGTGCTGCATTCATGGCAATACAATGGGTGCTGCATTCATGGCAATGGAGTGGGTGCAATGGAGTGGGTGCTGCGTTCATGGCAATGGAGTGGGTGCTGCGTTCATGGCAATGGAGTGGGTGCTGAATTCATGGCAATACAGTGGGTGCTGCATTCATGGCAATACAGTGGGTGCTGCATTCATGGCAATACAGTGGGTGCTGCATTCATGGCAATACAGTGGGTGCTGCATTCATGGCAATGGAGTGGGTGCTGCATTTGTGGCAATGGAGTGGGTGCTGCATTTGTGGCAATGGAGTGGGTGCTGCATTTGTGGCAATGGAGTGGGTGCTGCATTTGTGGCAATGGAGTGGGTGCTGCATTTGTGGCAATGGAGTGGGTGCTGCATTTGTGGCAATAGAGTGGGTGCTGCATTTGTGGCAATGGAGTGGGTGCTGCATTTGTGGCAATGGAGTGGGTGCTGCATTTGTGGCAATGGAGTGGGTGCTGCATTTCTGGCAATGGAGTGGGTGCTGCATTCATGGCAATACGGTGGGTGCTGCATTCATGGCAATACGGTGGAAGCTGCATTCATGGCAATGGAGTGGGTGCTGCATTCATGGCAATATGGTGGGTGCTGCATTCATGGCAATATGGTGGGTGCTGCATTCATGGCAATATGGTGGATGCTGCATTCATGGCAATATGGTGGGTGCTGCATTAATGGCAATACGGTGGGTGCTGCATTCATGGCAATACGGTGGGTGCTGCATTCATGGCAATGGAGTGGGTGTTGCATTAATGGCAATACGGTGGGTGCTGCATTTATGGCAATACGGTGGGTGCTGCATTCATGGCAATGAAGTGGGTGCTGCATTTATGGCAATACGGTGGGTGCTGCATTCATGGCAATGGAGTGGGTGCTGCATTCATGGCAATGGAGTGGGTGCTGTATTCATGGCAATGGAGTGGGTGCTACATTCATGGCAATGGAGTGGGTGCTGCATTCATGGCAATGGAGTGGGTGCTGCATTCATGGCAATACGGTGGGTGCTGCATTCATGGCAATGGAGTGGGTGTTGCATTAATGGCAATGGAGTGGGTGCTGCATTCGTGGCAATGGAGTGGGTGCTGCATTTCTGGCAATGGAGTGGGTGCTGCATTTCTGGCAATGGAGTGGGTTCTGCATTCATGGCAATACGGTGGGTGCTGCATTCATGGCAATACGGTGGAAGCTGCATTCATGGCAATGGAGTGGGTGCTGCATTCATGGCAATACGTTGGGTGCTGCATTCATGGCAATGGAGTGGGTGCTGCATTCATGGCAATACGGTGGGTGCTGCATTCATGGCAATGGAGTGGGTGCTGCATTAATGGCAATGGAGTGGATGCTGCATTCATGGCAATATGGTGGGTGCTGCATTCATGGCAATGGAGTGGGTGCTGCATTCATGGCAATACGGTGGGTTCTGCATTCATGGCAATGGAGTGGGTGCTGCATTAATGCCAATGGAGTGGGTGCTGCATTAATGCCAATGGAGTGGGTTCTGCATTCATGGCAATGGAGTGGGTGCTGCATTCATGGCAATGGAGTGGGTGCTGCATCCATGGCAATACAGTGGGTGCTGCATTCATGGCAATACAGTGGGTGCTGCATTCATGGCAATACAGTAGGTGCTGCATTCATGGCAATACAGTGGGTGCTGCATTCATTGCAATACAGTGGGTGCTGCATTCGTGGCAATGGAGTGGGTGCTGCATTCGTGGCAATGGAGTGGGTGCTGCATTCGTGGCAATGGAGTGGGTGCTGCATTTCTGGCAATGGAGTGGGTGCTGCATTTCTGGCAATGGAGTGGGTTCTGCATTCATGGCAATACGGTGGGTGCTGCATTCATGGCAATACGGTGGAAGCTGCATTCATGGCAATGGAGTGGGTGCTGCATTCATGGCAATACGTTGGGTGCTGCATTCATGGCAATGGAGTGGGTGCTGCATTCATGGCAATACGGTGGGTGCTGCATTCATGGCAATGGAGTGGGTGCTGCATTAATGGCAATGGAGTGGATGCTGCATTCATGGCAATATGGTGGGTGCTGCATTCATGGCAATGGAGTGGGTGCTGCATTCATGGCAATACGGTGGGTTCTGCATTCATGGCAATGGAGTGGGTGCTGCATTCATGGTAATGGAGTGGGTGCTGCGTTCATGGCAATGGAGTGGGTTCTGCGTTCATGGCAATGGAGTGGGTGCTGCATTAATGGCAATGGAGTGGGTGCTGCATTCGTGGCAATGGAGTGGGTGCTGCATTCCTGGCAATGGAGTGGGTGCTGCATTCCTGGCAATGGAGTGGGTGCTGCATTCATGGCAATACGGTGGGTGCTGCATTTATGGCAATACGGTGGAAGCTGCATTCATGGCAATGGAGTGGGTGCTGCATTCATGGCAATATGGTGGGTGCTGAATTGATGGCAATATGGTGGGTGCTGCATTCATGGCAATACGGTGGGTGCTGCATTCATGGCAATACATTGGGTGCTGCATTCATGGCAATACATTGGGTGCTGCATTCCTGGCAATACGGTGGATGCTGAATTCATGGCAATACGGTGGGTGCTGCATTCATGGCAATGGAGTGGGTGCTGCATTCATGACAATGGAGTGGGTGCTGCATTCATGGCAATGGAGTGGGTGCTGCATTCGTGGCAATGGAGTGGGTGCTGCATTCGTGGCAATGGAGTGGGTGCTGCATTCCTGGCAATGGAGTGGGTGCTGCATTCATGGCAATACGGTGGGTGCTGCATTCATGGCAATACGATTGGTGCTGCATTCATGGCAATGGAGTGGGTGCAATGGAGTGGGTGCTGCGTTCATGGCAATGGAGTGGGTGCTGCGTTCATGGCAATGGAGTGGGTGCTGCATTCATGGCAATACAGTGGGTGCTGCATTCATGGCAATACAGTGGGTGCTGCATTCATGGCAATACAGTAGGTGCTGCATTCATGGCAATACAGTGGGTGCTGCATTCATGGCAATGGAGTGGGTGCTGCATTTGTGGCAATGGAGTGGGTGCTGCATTCATGGCAATGGAGTGGGTGTTGCATTAATGGCAATGGAGTGGGTGCTGCATTTATGGCAATGGAGTGGGTGCTGCATTAATGGCAATGGAGTGGGTGCTGCATTAATGGCAATATGGTGGGTGCTGCATTCGTGGCAATGGAGTGGGTGCTGCATTCATGGCAATACGGTGGGTGCTGCATTCATGGCAATGAAGTGGGTGCTGCATTTATGGCAATACGGTGGGTGCTGCATTCATGGCAATGGAGTGGGTGCTGCATTCATGGCAATGGAGTGGGTGCTGTATTCATGGCAATGGAGTGGGTGCTACATTCATGGCAATGGAGTGGGTGCTGCATTCATGGCAATGGAGTGGGTGCTGCATTCATGGCAATACGGTGGGTGCTGCATTCATGGCAATGGAGTGGGTGTTGCATTAATGGCAATGGAGTGGGTGCTGCATTTATGGCAATGGAGTGGGTGCTGCATTTATGGCAATGGAGTGGGTGCTGCATTAATGGCAATGGAGTGGGTGCTGCATTCATGGCAATATGGTGGGTGCTGCATTCATGGCAATGGACTGGGTGCTGCATTCATGGCAATACGGTGGGTACTGCATTAATGGCAATGGAGTGGGTGCTGCATTAATGGCAATGGAGTGGGTGCTGCATTCATGGCATTGGAGTGGGTGCTGCATTCATGGCATTGGAGTGGGTGCTGCATTCATGGCAATACGGTGGGTGCTGCATTCATGGCAATGGAGTGGGTGCTGCATTCATGGCAATACGGTGGGTGCTGCATTCATGGCAATGGAGTGGGTGCTGCATTCATGGCAATGGAGTGGGTGCTGCATTAATGGCAATGGAGTGGGTGCTGCATTCATGGCAATGGAGTGGGTGCTGCATTCATGGCAATATGGTGGGTGCTGCATTCATAGCAATATGGTGGGTGCTGCATTCATGGCAATACGGTGGGTTCTGCATTCATGGCAATGGAGTGGGTGCTGCATTAATGGCAATGGAGTGGGTGCTGCATTCGTGGCAATGGAGTGGGTGCTGCATTCGTGGCAATGGAGTGGGTGCTGCATTCATGGCAATGGAGTGGGTGCTGCATTCATGGCAATGGAGTGGGTGCTGCATTCATGGCAATACGGTGGGTGCTGCATTCATGGCAATACAGTGGGTGCTGCATTCATGGCAATACAGTAGGTGCTGCATTCATGGCAATACAGTGGGTGCTGCATTCATGGCAATACAGTGGGTGCTGCATTCGTGGCAATGGAGTGGGTGCTGCATTCGTGGCAATGGAGTGGGTGCTGCATTCGTGGCAATGGAGTGGGTGCTGCATTTCTGGCAATGGAGTGGGTGCTGCATTTCTGGCAATGGAATGGGTTCTGCATTCATGGCAATACGGTGGGTGCTGCATTCATGGCAATACGGTGGAAGCTGCATTCATGGCAATGGAGTGGGTGCTGCATTCATGGCAATACGTTGGGTGCTGCATTCATGGCAATGGAGTGGGTGCTGCATTCATGGCAATACGGTGGGTGCTGCATTCATGGCAATGGAGTGGGTGCTGCATTAATGGCAATGGAGTGGATGCTGCATTCATGGCAATATGGTGGGTGCTGCATTCATGGCAATGGAGTGGGTGCTGCATTCATGGCAATACGGTGGGTTCTGCATTCATGGCAATGGAGTGGGTGCTGCATTAATGCCAATGGAGTGGGTGCTGCATTAATGCCAATGGAGTGGGTTCTGCATTCATGGCAATGGAGTGGGTGCTGCATTCATGGCAATGGAGTGGGTGCTGCATTCATGGCAATACAGTGGGTGCTGCATTCATGGCAATACAGTGGGTGCTGCATTCATGGCAATACAGTAGGTGCTGCATTCATGGCAATACAGTGGGTGCTGCATTCATTGCAATACAGTGGGTGCTGCATTCGTGGCAATGGAGTGGGTGCTGCATTCGTGGCAATGGAGTGGGTGCTGCATTCGTGGCAATGGAGTGGGTGCTGCATTTCTGGCAATGGAGTGGGTGCTGCATTTCTGGCAATGGAGTGGGTTCTGCATTCATGGCAATACGGTGGGTGCTGCATTCATGGCAATACGGTGGAAGCTGCATTCATGGCAATGGAGTGGGTGCTGCAATCATGGCAATACGTTGGGTGCTGCATTCATGGCAATGGAGTGGGTGCTGCATTCATGGCAATACAGTGGGTGCTGCATTCATGGCAATGGAGTGGGTGCTGCATTAATGGCAATGGAGTGGATGCTGCATTCATGGCAATATGGTGGGTGCTGCATTCATGGCAATGGAGTGGGTGCTGCATTCATGGCAATACGGTGGGTTCTGCATTCATGGCAATGGAGTGGGTGCTGCATTCATGGTAATGGAGTGGGTGCTGCGTTCATGGCAATGGAGTGGGTTCTGCGTTCATGGCAATGGAGTTGGTGCTGCATTTCTGGCAATGGAGTGGGTTCTGCATTCATGGCAATACGGTGGGTGCTGCATTCATGGCAATACGGTGGAAGCTGCATTCATGGCAATGGAGTGGGTGCTGCAATCATGGCAATACGTTGGGTGCTGCATTCCTGGCAATGGAGTGGGTGCTGCATTCATGGCAATACGGTGGGTGCTGCATTTATGGCAATACGGTGGAAGCTGCATTCATGGCAATGGAGTGGGTGCTGCATTCATGGCAATATGGTGGGTGCTGAATTGATGGCAATATGGTGGGTGCTGCATTCATGGCAATACGGTGGGTGCTGCATTCATGGCAATACATTGGGTGCTGCATTCATGGCAATACATTGGGTGCTGCATTCCTGGCAATACGGTGGATGCTGAATTCATGGCAATACGGTGGGTGCTGCATTCATGGCAATGGAGTGGGTGCTGCATTCATGACAATGGAGTGGGTGCTGCATTCATGGCAATGGAGTGGGTGCTGCATTCGTGGCAATGGAGTGGGTGCTGCATTCGTGGCAATGGAGTGGGTGCTGCATTCCTGGCAATGGAGTGGGTGCTGCATTCATGGCAATACGGTGGGTGCTGCATTCATGGCAATACGATGGGTGCTGCATTCATGGCAATGGAGTGGGTGCAATGGAGTGGGTGCTGCGTTCATGGCAATGGAGTGGGTGCTGTGTTCATGGCAATGGAGTGGGTGCTGCATTCATGGCAATACAGTGGGTGCTGCATTCATGGCAATACAGTGGGTGCTGCATTCATGGCAATACAGTAGGTGCTGCATTCATGGCAATACAGTGGGTGCTGCATTCATGGCAATGGAGTGGGTGCTGCATTTGTGGCAATGGAGTGGGTGCTGCATTCATGGCAATGGAGTGGGTGTTGCATTAATGGCAATGGAGTGGGTGCTGCATTTATGGCAATGGAGTGGGTGCTGCATTAATGGCAATGGAGTGGGTGCTGCATTAATGGCAATATGGTGGGTGCTGCATTCGTGGCAATGGAGTGGGTGCTGCATTCATGGCAATACGGTGGGTGCTGCATTCATGGCAATGGAGTGGGTGCTGCATTAATGGCAATGGAGTGGGTGCTGCATTCATGGCAATGGAGTGGGTGCTACATTCATGGCAATGGAGTGGGTGCTGCATTCATGGCAATGGAGTGGGTGCTGCATTCATGGCAATACGGTGGGTGCTGCATTCATGGCAATGGAGTGGGTGTTGCATTAATGGCAATGGAGTGGGTGCTGCATTTATGGCAATGGAGTGGGTGCTGCATTAATGGCAATGGAGTGGGTGCTGCATTCATGGCAATATGGTGGGTGCTGCATTCATGGCAATGGAGTGGGTGCTGCATTCATGGCAATACGGTGGGTGCTGCATTAATGGCAATGGAGTGGGTGCTGCATTAATGGCAATGGAGTGGGTGCTGCATTCATGGCATTGGAGTGGGTGCTGCATTCATGGCAATACGGTGGGTGTTGCATTCATGGCAATACGGTGGGTGCTGCATTCATGGCAATGCGGTGGGTGCTGCATTCATGGCAATGGAGTGGGTGCTGCATTAATGGCAATATGGTGGGTGCTGCATTCATGGCAATATGGTGGGTGCTGCATTAATGGCAATACTGTGGGTGCTGCATTAATGGCAATACGGTGGGTGCTGCATTCATGACAATGGAGTGGGTGCTGCATTCGTGGCAATGGAGTGGGTGCTGCATTCGTGGCAATGGAGTGGGTGCTGCATTCATGGCAATGGAATGGGTGCTGCGTTCATGGCAATGGAGTGGGTGCTACATTCATGGCAATACGTTGGGTGCTGCATTAATGGCAATGGAGTGGGTGCTGCATTCATGGCAATACGGTGGGTGCTGCATTCATGGCAATGGAGTGGGTGCTGCATTAATGGCAATGGAGTGGGTGCTGCATTAATGGCAATATGGTGGGTGCTGCATTCATGGCAATACGGTGGGTGCTGCATTCATGGCAATGGAGTGGGTGCTGCATTCATGGCAATACGGTGGGTGCTGCATTCATGGCAATGGAGTGGGTGCTGCATTAATGGCAATATGGTGGGTGCTGCATTCATGGCAATACGGTGGGTGCTGCATTCATGGCAATGGAGTGGGTGCTGCATTCATGGCAATGGAGTGGGTGCTGCATTCATGGCAATGGAGTGGGTGCTGCATTAATGGCAATGGAGTGGGTGCTGCATTCATGGCAATGGAGTGGGTGCTGCATTCATGGCAATATGGTGGGTGCTGCATTCATGGCAATATGGTGGGTGCTGCATTCATGGCAATACGGTGGGTTCTGCATTCATGGCAATGGAGTGGGTGCTGCATTAATGGCAATGGAGTGGGTGCTGCATTCGTGGCAATGGAGTGGGTGCTGCATTCGTGGCAATGGAGTGGGTGCTGCATTCATGGCAATGGAGTGGGTGCTGCATTCATGGCAATGGAGTGGGTGCTGCATTCATGGCAATGGAGTGGGTGCTGCATTCATGGCAATGGAGTGGGTGCTGCATTCATGGCAATGGAGTGGGTGCTGCATTCATGGCAATATGGTGGGTGCTGCATTCATGGCAATATGGTGGGTGCTGCATTCATGGCAATATGGTGGGTGCTGCATTCATGGCAATACGGTGGGTTCTGCATTCATGGCAATGGAGTGGGTGCTGCATTAATGGCAATGGAGTGGGTGCTGCATTCGTGGCAATGGAGTGGGTGCTGCATTCGTGGCAATGGAGTGGGTGCTGCATTCATGGCAATGGAGTGGGTGCTGCATTCATGGCAATGGAGTGGGTGCTGCATTCATGGCAATGGAGTGGGTGCTGCATTCATGGAAATACGGTGGGTGCTGCATTAATGGCAATGGAGTGGGTGCTGCATTCATGGCAATGGAGTGGGTGCTGCGTTCATGGCAATGGAGTGGGTGCTGCGTTCATGGCAATGGAGTGGGTGCTGCGTTCATGGCAATGGAGTGGGTTCTGCATTCATGGCAATACGGTGGGTGCTGCATTCATGGCAATGGAGTGGGTGCTGCATTCATGGAAATATGGTGGGTGCTGCATTAATGGCAATGGAGTGGGTGCTGCATTCATGGTAATGCAGTGGGTGCTGCATTCATGGTAATGGAGTGGGTGCTGCATTCATGGTAATGGAGTGGGTGCTGTGTTCATGGCAATGGAGTGGGTTCTGCGTTCATGGCAATGGAGTGGGTGCTGCATTCATGGCAATGGAGTGGGTGCTGCATTCATGGCAATGGAGTGGGTGCTGCATTCATGGCAATGGAGTGGGTGCTGCATTCATGGCAATGGAGTGGGTGCTGCATTCGTGGCAATGGAGTGGGTGCTGCATTCGTGGCAATGGAGTGGGTGCTGCATTCGTGGCAATGGAGTGGGTGCTGCATTCCTGGCAATGGAGTGGGTGCTGCATTCATGGCAATGGAGTGGGTGCTGCATTCATGGCAATGGAGTGGGTGCTGCATTCGTGGCAATGGAGTGGGTGCTGCATTCGTGGCAATGGAGTGGGTGCTGCATTCCTGGCAATGGAGTGGGTGCTGCATTCATGGCAATACGGTGGGTGCTGTATTTATGGCAATACGGTGGAAGCTGCTTTCATGGCAATGGAGTGGGTGCTGCATTCATGGCAATATGGTGGGTGCTGCATTCATGGCAATATGGTGGGTGCTGCATTAATGGCAATGGAGTGGGTGCTGCATTAATATCAATGGAGTGGGTGCTGCATTAATGGCAATGGAGTGGGTGCTGCATTCATGGCAATATGGTGGGTGCTGCATTCATGGCAAAAAGGTGGGTGCTGCATTCATGGCAATGTGGTGGGTGCTGCATTCATGGCAATGGAGTGGGTGCTGCATTCATGGAAATACGGTGGGTGCTGCATTAATGGCAATGGAGTGGGTGCTGCATTCATGGTAATGGAGTGGGTGCTGCATTCATGGTAATGGAGTGGGTGCTGCGTTCATGGCAATGGAGTGGGTTCTGCGTTCATGGCAATGGAGTGGGTGCTGCATTCATGGCAATGGAGTGGGTGCTGCATTCATGGCAATGGAGTGGGTGCTGCATTCATGGCAATACAGTGGGTGCTGCATTCATGGCAATGGAGTGGGTGCTGCATTAATGGCAATGGAGTGGGTGCTGCATTCATGGCAATGGAGTGGGTGCTGCATTCGTGGCAATGGAGTGGGTGCTGCATTCCTGGCAATGGAGTGGGTGCTGCATTCCTGGCAATGGAGTGGGTGCTGCATTCATGGCAATACGGTGGGTGCTGCATTTATGGCAATACGGTGGAAGCTGCATTCATGGCAATGGAGTGGGTGCTGCATTCATGGCAATATAGTGGGTGCTGCATTCATGGCAATATGGTGGGTGCTGCATTCATGGCAATACGGTGGGTGCTGCATTCATGGCAATACATTGGGTGCTGCATTCATGGCAATACATTGGGTGCTGCATTCCTGGCAATACGGTGGATGCTGAATTCATGGCAATACGGTGGGTGCTGCAATTATGGCAATGGAGTGGGTGCTGCATTCATGACAATGGAGTGGGTGCTGCATTCGTGGCAATGGAGTGGGTGCTGCATTCGTGGCAATGGAGTGGGTGCTGCATTCCTGGCAATGGAGTGGGTGCTGCATTCATGGCAATACAGTGGGTGCTGCATTCATGGCAATACGATGGGTGCTGCATTCATGGCAATGGAGTGGGTGCAATGGAGTGGGTGCTGCGTTCATGGCAATGGAGTGGGTGCTGCGTTCATGGCAATGGAGTGGGTGCTGAATTCATGGCAATACAGTGGGTGCTGCATTCATGGCAATACAGTGGGTGCTGCATTCATGGCAATACAGTGGGTGCTGCATTCATGGCAATACAGTAGGTGCTGCATTCATGGCAATACAGTGGGTGCTGCATTCATGGCAATGGAGTGGGTGCTGCATTTGTGGCAATGGAGTGGGTGCTGCATTCATGGCAATGGAGTGGGTGTTGCATTAATGGCAATGGAGTGGGTGCTGCATTTATGGCAATGGAGTGGGTGCTGCATTAATGGCAATGGAGTGGGTGCTGCATTAATGGCAATATGGTGGGTGCTGCATTCGTGGCAATGGAGTGGGTGCTGCATTCATGGCAATACGGTGGGTGCTGCATTCATGGCAATGGAGTGGGTGCTGCATTAATGGCAATGGAGTGGGTGCTGCATTCATGGCAATGGAGTGGGTGCTACATTCATGGCAATGGAGTGGGTGCTGCATTCATGGCAATGGAGTGGGTGCTGCATTCATGGCAATACGGTGGGTGCTGCATTCATGGCAATGGAGTGGGTGTTGCATTAATGGCAATGGAGTGGGTGCTGCATTTATGGCAATGGAGTGGGTGCTGCATTTATGGCAATGGAGTGGGTGCTGCATTAATGGCAATGGAGTGGGTGCTGCATTCATGGCAATATGGTGGGTGCTGCATTCATGGCAATGGAGTGGGTGCTGCATTCATGGCAATACGGTGGGTGCTGCATTAATGGCAATGGAGTGGGTGCTGCATTAATGGCAATGGAGTGGGTGCTGCATTCATGGCATTGGAGTGGGTGCTGCATTCATGGCAATACGGTGGGTGTTGCATTCATGGCAATACGGTGGGTGCTGCATTCATGGCAATGCGGTGGGTGCTGCATTCATGGCAATGGAGTGGGTGCTGCATTAATGGCAATATGGTGGGTGCTGCATTCATGGCAATATGGTGGGTGCTGCATTAATGGCAATACTGTGGGTGCTGCATTAATGGCAATACGGTGGGTGCTGCATTCATGACAATGGAGTGGGTGCTGCATTCGTGGCAATGGAGTGGGTGCTGCATTCGTGGCAATGGAGTGGGTGCTGCATTCATGGCAATGGAATGGGTGCTGCGTTCATGGCAATGGAGTGGGTGCTACATTCATGGCAATACGTTGGGTGCTGCATTAATGGCAATGGAGTGGGTGCTGCATTCATGGCAATACGGTGGGTGCTGCATTCATGGCAATGGACTGGGTGCTGCATTAATGGCAATGGAGTGGGTGCTGCATTAATGGCAATATGGTGGGTGCTGCATTCATGGCAATACGGTGGGTGCTGCATTCATGGCAATGGAGTGGGTGCTGCATTCATGGCAATACGGTGGGTGCTGCATTCATGGCAATGGAGTGGGTGCTGCATTAATGGCAATATGGTGGGTGCTGCATTCATGGCAATACGGTGGGTGCTGCATTCATGGCAATGGAGTGGGTGCTGCATTCATGGCAATGGAGTGGGTGCTGCATTCATGGCAATGGAGTGGGTGCTGCATTAATGGCAATGGAGTGGGTGCTGCATTCATGGCAATGGAGTGGGTGCTGCATTCATGGCAATATGGTGGGTGCTGCATTCATGGCAATATGGTGGGTGCTGCATTCATGGCAATACGGTGGGTTCTGCATTCATGGCAATGGAGTGGGTGCTGCATTAATGGCAATGGAGTGGGTGCTGCATTCGTGGCAATGGAGTGGGTGCTGCATTCGTGGCAATGGAGTGGGTGCTGCATTCATGGCAATGGAGTGGGTGCTGCATTCATGGCAATGGAGTGGGTGCTGCATTCATGGCAATGGAGTGGGTGCTGCATTCATGGCAATGGAGTGGGTGCTGCATTCATGGCAATATGGTGGGTGCTGCATTCATGGCAATATGGTGGGTGCTGCATTCATGGCAATATGGTGGGTGCTGCATTCATGGCAATACGGTGGGTTCTGCATTCATGGCAATGGAGTGGGTGCTGCATTAATGGCAATGGAGTGGGTGCTGCATTCGTGGCAATGGAGTGGGTGCTGCATTCGTGGCAATGGAGTGGGTGCTGCATTCATGGCAATGGAGTGGGTGCTGCATTCATGGCAATGGAGTGGGTGCTGCATTCATGGCAATGGAGTGGGTGCTGCATTCATGGAAATACGGTGGGTGCTGCATTAATGGCAATGGAGTGGGTGCTGCATTCATGGCAATGGAGTGGGTGCTGCGTTCATGGCAATGGAGTGGGTGCTGCGTTCATGGCAATGGAGTGGGTGCTGCGTTCATGGCAATGGAGTGGGTTCTGCATTCATGGCAATACGGTGGGTGCTGCATTCATGGCAATGGAGTGGGTGCTGCATTCATGGAAATACGGTGGGTGCTGCATTAATGGCAATGGAGTGGGTGCTGCATTCATGGTAATGCAGTGGGTGCTGCATTCATGGTAATGGAGTGGGTGCTGCATTCATGGTAATGGAGTGGGTGCTGTGTTCATGGCAATGGAGTGGGTTCTGCGTTCATGGCAATGGAGTGGGTGCTGCATTCATGGCAATGGAGTGGGTGCTGCATTCATGGCAATGGAGTGGGTGCTGCATTCGTGGCAATGGAGTGGGTGCTGCATTCGTGGCAATGGAGTGGGTGCTGCATTCCTGGCAATGGAGTGGGTGCTGCATTCATGGCAATACGGTGGGTGCTGTATTTATGGCAATACGGTGGAAGCTGCTTTCATGGCAATGGAGTGGGTGCTGCATTCATGGCAATATGGTGGGTGCTGCATTCATGGCAATATGGTGGGTGCTGCATTAATGGCAATGGAGTGGGTGCTGCATTAATATCAATGGAGTGGGTGCTGCATTAATGGCAATGGAGTGGGTGCTGCATTCATGGCAATATGGTGGGTGCTGCATTCATGGCAAAAAGGTGGGTGCTGCATTCATGGCAATGGAGTGGGTGCTGCATTCATGGAAATACGGTGGGTGCTGCATTAATGGCAATGGAGTGGGTGCTGCATTCATGGTAATGGAGTGGGTGCTGCATTCATGGTAATGGAGTGGGTGCTGCGTTCATGGCAATGGAGTGGGTTCTGCGTTCATGGCAATGGAGTGGGTGCTGCATTCATGGCAATGGAGTGGGTGCTGCATTCATGGCAATGGAGTGGGTGCTGCATTCATGGCAATACAGTGGGTGCTGCATTCATGGCAATACAGTGGGTGCTGCATTAATGGCAATGGAGTGGGTGCTGCATTCATGGCAATGGAGTGGGTGCTGCATTCGTGGCAATGGAGTGGGTGCTGCATTCCTGGCAATGGAGTGGGTGCTGCATTCCTGGCAATGGAGTGGGTGCTGCATTCATGGCAATACGGTGGGTGCTGCATTTATGGCAATACGGTGGAAGCTGCATTCATGGCAATGGAGTGGGTGCTGCATTCATGGCAATATAGTGGGTGCTGCATTCATGGCAATATGGTGGGTGCTGCATTCATGGCAATACGGTGGGTGCTGCATTCATGACAATACATTGGGTGCTGCATTCATGGCAATACATTGGGTGCTGCATTCCTGGCAATACGGTGGATGCTGAATTCATGGCAATACGGTGGGTGCTGCAATTATGGCAATGGAGTGGGTGCTGCATTCATGACAATGGAGTGGGTGCTGCATTCGTGGCAATGGAGTGGGTGCTGCATTCGTGGCAATGGAGTGGGTGCTGCATTCCTGGCAATGGAGTGGGTGCTGCATTCATGGCAATACAGTGGGTGCTGCATTCATGGCAATACGATGGGTGCTGCATTCATGGCAATGGAGTGGGTGCAATGGAGTGGGTGCTGCGTTCATGGCAATGGAGTGGGTGCTGCGTTCATGGCAATGGAGTGGGTGCTGAATTCATGGCAATACAGTGGGTGCTGCATTCATGGCAATACAGTGGGTGCTGCATTCATGGCAATACAGTGGGTGCTGCATTCATGGCAATACAGTGGGTGCTGCATTCATGGCAATGGAGTGGGTGCTGCATTTGTGGCAATGGAGTGGGTGCTGCATTTGTGGCAATGGAGTGGGTGCTGCATTTGTGGCAATGGAGTGGGTGCTGCATTTGTGGCAATGGAGTGGGTGCTGCATTTGTGGCAATGGAGTGGGTGCTGCATTTGTGGCAATGGAGTGGGTGCTGCATTTGTGGCAATAGAGTGGGTGCTGCATTTGTGGCAATGGAGTGGGTGCTGCATTTGTGGCAATGGAGTGGGTGCTGCATTTCTGGCAATGGAGTGGGTGCTGCATTTCTGGCAATGGAGTGGGTGCTGCATTTCTGGCAATGGAGTGGGTGCTGCATTCATGGCAATACGGTGGGTGCTGCATTCATGGCAATACGGTGGAAGCTGCATTCATGGCAATGGAGTGGGTGCTGCATTCATGGCAATATGGTGGGTGCTGCATTCATGGCAATATGGTGGGTGCTGCATTCATGGCAATATGGTGGATGCTGCATTCATGGCAATATGGTGGGTGCTGCATTAATGGCAATACGGTGGGTGCTGCATTCATGGCAATACGGTGGGTGCTGCATTCATGGCAATGGAGTGGGTGTTGCATTAATGGCAATACGGTGGGTGCTGCATTTATGGCAATACGGTGGGTGCTGCATTCATGGCAATGAAGTGGGTGCTGCATTTATGGCAATACGGTGGGTGCTGCATTCATGGCAATGGAGTGGGTGCTGCATTCATGGCAATGGAGTGGGTGCTGTATTCATGGCAATGGAGTGGGTGCTACATTCATGGCAATGGAGTGGGTGCTGCATTCATGGCAATGGAGTGGGTGCTGCATTCATGGCAATACGGTGGGTGCTGCATTCATGGCAATGGAGTGGGTGTTGCATTAATGGCAATGGAGTGGGTGCTGCATTTATGGCAATGGAGTGGGTGCTGCATTTATGGCAATGGAGTGGGTGCTGCATTAATGGCAATGGAGTGGGTGCTGCATTCATGGCAATATGGTGGGTGCTGCATTCATGGCAATGGACTGGGTGCTGCATTCATGGCAATACGGTGGGTACTGCATTAATGGCAATGGAGTGGGTGCTGCATTAATGGCAATGGAGTGGGTGCTGCATTCATGGCATTGGAGTGGGTGCTGCATTCATGGCATTGGAGTGGGTGCTGCATTCATGGCAATACGGTGGGTGCTGCATTCATGGCAATGGAGTGGGTGCTGCATTCATGGCAATACGGTGGGTGCTGCATTCATGGCGATGGAGTGGGTGCTGCATTCATGGCAATGGAGTGGGTGCTGCATTAATGGCAATGGAGTGGGTGCTGCATTCATGGCAATGGAGTGGGTGCTGCATTCATGGCAATATGGTGGGTGCTGCATTCATAGCAATATGGTGGGTGCTGCATTCATGGCAATACGGTGGGTTCTGCATTCATGGCAATGGAGTGGGTGCTGCATTAATGGCAATGGAGTGGGTGCTGCATTCGTGGCAATGGAGTGGGTGCTGCATTCGTGGCAATGGAGTGGGTGCTGCATTCGTGGCAATGGAGTGGGTGCTGCATTCATGGCAATGGAGTGGGTGCTGCATTCATGGCAATGGAGTGGGTGCTGCATTCATGGCAATACGGTGGGTGCTGCATTCATGGCAATACAGTGGGTGCTGCATTCATGGCAATACAGTAGGTGCTGCATTCATGGCAATACAGTGGGTGCTGCATTCATGGCAATACAGTGGGTGCTGCATTCGTGGCAATGGAGTGGGTGCTGCATTCGTGGCAATGGAGTGGGTGCTGCATTCGTGGCAATGGAGTGGGTGCTGCATTTCTGGCAATGGAGTGGGTGCTGCATTTCTGGCAATGGAGTGGGTTCTGCATTCATGGCAATATGGTGGGTGCTGCATTCATGGCAATACGGTGGAAGCTGCATTCATGGCAATGGAGTGGGTGCTGCATTCATGGCAATACGTTGGGTGCTGCATTCATGGCAATGGAGTGGGTGCTGCATTCATGGCAATACGGTGGGTGCTGCATTCATGGCAATGGAGTGGGTGCTGCATTAATGGCAATGGAGTGGATGCTGCATTCATGGCAATATGGTGGGTGCTGCATTCATGGCAATGGAGTGGGTGCTGCATTCATGGCAATACGGTGGGTTCTGCATTCATGGCAATGGAGTGGGTGCTGCATTAATGCCAATGGAGTGGGTGCTGCATTAATGCCAATGGAGTGGGTTCTGCATTCATGGCAATGGAGTGGGTGCTGCATTCATGGCAATGGAGTGGGTGCTGCATTCATGGCAATACAGTGGGTGCTGCATTCATGGCAATACGGTGGGTGCTGCATTCATGGCAATACAGTAGGTGCTGCATTCATGGCAATACAGTGGGTGCTGCATTCATTGCAATACAGTGGGTGCTGCATTCGTGGCAATGGAGTGGGTGCTGCATTCGTGGCAATGGAGTGGGTGCTGCATTCGTGGCAATGGAGTGGGTGCTGCATTTCTGGCAATGGAGTGGGTGCTGCATTTCTGGCAATGGAGTGGGTTCTGCATTCATGGCAATACGGTGGGTGCTGCATTCATGGCAATACGGTGGAAGCTGCATTCATGGCAATGGAGTGGGTGCTGCATTCATGGCAATACGTTGGGTGCTGCATTCATGGCAATGGAGTGGGTGCTGCATTCATGGCAATACGGTGGGTGCTGCATTCATGGCAATGGAGTGGGTGCTGCATTAATGGCAATGGAGTGGATGCTGCATTCATGGCAATATGGTGGGTGCTGCATTCATGGCAATGGAGTGGGTGCTGCATTCATGGCAATACGGTGGGTTCTGCATTCATGGCAATGGAGTGGGTGCTGCATTCATGGTAATGGAGTGGGTGCTGCGTTCATGGCAATGGAGTGGGTTCTGCGTTCATGGCAATGGAGTGGGTGCTGCATTCATGGCAATGGAGTGGGTGCTGCATTCATGGCAATGGAGTGGGTGCTGCATTCATGGCAATACAGTGGGTGCTGCATTCATGGCAATGGAGTGGGTGCTGCATTAATGGCAATGGAGTGGGTGCTGCATTAATGGCAATGGAGTGGGTGCTGCATTTGTGGCAATGGAGTGGGTGCTGCATTCCTGGCAATGGAGTGGGTGCTGCATTCCTGGCAATGGAGTGGGTGCTGCATTCATGGCAATACGGTGGGTGCTGCATTTATGGCAATACGGTGGAAGCTGCATTCATGGCAATGGAGTGGGTGCTGCATTCATGGCAATATGGTGGGTGCTGAATTGATGGCAATATGGTGGGTGCTGCATTCATGGCAATACGGTGGGTGCTGCATTCATGGCAATACATTGGGTGCTGCATTCATGGCAATACATTGGGTGCTGCATTCCTGGCAATACGGTGGATGCTGAATTCATGGCAATACGGTGGGTGCTGCATTCATGGCAATGGAGTGGGTGCTGCATTCATGACAATGGAGTGGGTGCTGCATTCATGGCAATGGAGTGGGTGCTGCATTCGTGGCAATGGAGTGGGTGCTGCATTCGTGGCAATGGAGTGGGTGCTGCATTCCTGGCAATGGAGTGGGTGCTGCATTCATGGCAATACGGTGGGTGCTGCATTCATGGCAATACGATGGGTGCTGCATTCATGGCAATGGAGTGGGTGCAATGGAGTGGGTGCTGCGTTCATGGCAATGGAGTGGGTGCTGCGTTCATGGCAATGGAGTGGGTGCTGCATTCATGGCAATACAGTGGGTGCTGCATTCATGGCAATACAGTGGGTGCTGCATTCATGGCAATACAGTAGGTGCTGCATTCATGGCAATACAGTGGGTGCTGCATTCATGGCAATGGAGTGGGTGCTGCATTTGTGGCAATGGAGTGGGTGCTGCATTTGTGGCAATGGAGTGGGTGCTGCATTTGTGGCAATGGAGTGGGTGCTGCATTTGTGGCAATGGAGTGGGTGCTACATTCATGGCAATGGAGTGGGTGCTACATTCATGGCAATGGAGTGGGTGCTACATTCATGGCAATGGAGTGGGTGCTGCATTCATGGCAATGGAGTGGGTGCTGCATTCATGGCAATGGAGTGGGTGCTGCATTCATGGCAATACGGTGGGTGCTGCATTCATGGCAATGGAGTGGGTGTTGCATTAATGGCAATGGAGTGGGTGCTGCATTTATGGCAATGGAGTGGGTGCTGCATTAATGGCAATGGAGTGGGTGCTGCATTCATGGCAATGGAGTGGGTGCTGCATTCCTGGCAATGGAGTGGGTGCTGCATTCATGGCAATACGGTGGGTGCTGCATTTATGGCAATACGGTGGAAGCTGCATTCATGGCAATGGAGTGGGTGCTGCATTCATGGCAATATTGTGGGTGCTGCATTCATGGCAATATGGTGGGTGCTGCATTAATGGCAATGGAGTGGGTGCTGCATTCATGGCAATGGAGTGGGTGCTGCATTCATGGCAATACGGTGGGTGCTGTATTCATGGCAATGAAGTGGGTGCTGCATTTATGGCAATACGGTGGGTGCTGCATTCATGGCAATGGAGTGGGTGCTGTATTCATGGCAATGGAGTGGGTGCTGTATTCATGGCAATGGAGTGGGTGCTGTATTCATGGCAATGGAGTGGGTGCTACATTCATGGCAATGGAGTGGGTGCTACATTCATGGCAATGGAGTGGGTGCTGCATTCATGGCAATGGAGTGGGTGCTGCATTCATGGCAATACGGTGGGTGCTGCATTCATGGCAATGGAGTGGGTGTTGCATTAATGGCAATGGAGTGGGTGCTGCGTTTATGGCAATGGAGTGGGTGCTGCATTAATGGCAATGGAGTGGGTGCTGCATTAATGGCAATATGGTGGGTGCTGCATTCATGGCAATGGAGTGGGTGCTGCATTCATGGCAATACGGTGGGTGCTGCATTCATGGCAATGGAGTGGGTGCTGCATTAATGGCAATGGAGTGGGTGCTGCATTCATGGCAATGGAGTGGGTGCTACATTCATGGCAATGGAGTGGGTGCTGCATTCATGGCAATGGAGTGGGTGCTGCATTCATGGCAATACGGTGGGTGCTGCATTCATGGCAATGGAGTGGGTGTTGCATTAATGGCAATGGAGTGGGTGCTGCATTTATGGCAATGGAGTGGGTGCTGCATTAATGGCAATGGAGTGGGTGCTGCATTCATGGCAATATGGTGGGTTCTGCATTCATGGCAATGGAGTGGGTGCTGCATTCATGGCAATATGGTGGGTGCTGCATTAATGGCAATGGAGTGGGTGCTGCATTAATGGCAATGGAGTGGGTGCTGCATTCATGGCATTGGAGTGGGTGCTGCATTCATGGCAATACGGTGGGTGTTGCATTCATGGCAATACGGTGGGTGCTGCATTCATGGCAATGCGGTGGGTGCTGCATTCATGGCAATGGAGTGGGTGCTGCATTAATGGCAATATGGTGGGTGCTGCATTCATGGCAATATGGTGGGTGCTGCATTAATGGCAATACTGTGGGTGCTGCATTAATGGCAATACGGTGGGTGCTGCATTCATGACAATGGAGTGGGTGCTGCATTCGTGGCAATGGAGTGGGTGCTGCATTCGTGGCAATGGAGTGGGTGCTGCATTCATGGCAATGGAATGGGTGCTGCGTTCATGGCAATGGAGTGGGTGCTACATTCATGGCAATACGTTGGGTGCTGCATTAATGGCAATGGAGTGGGTGCTGCATTCATGGCAATACGGTGGGTGCTGCATTCATGGCAATGGAGTGGGTGCTGCATTAATGGCAATGGAGTGGGTGCTGCATTAATGGCAATATGGTGGGTGCTGCATTCATGGCAATACGGTGGGTGCTGCATTCATGGCAATGGAGTGGGTGCTGCATTCATGGCAATGGAGTGGGGGCTGCATTCATGGCAATGGATTGGGTGCTGCATTAATGGCAATGGAGTGGGTGCTGCATTCATGGCAATGGAGTGGGTGCTGCATTCATGGCAATATGGTGGGTGCTGCATTCATGGCAATATGGTGGGTGCTGCATTCATGGCAATACGGTGGGTTCTGCATTCATGGCAATGGAGTGGGTGCTGCATTAATGGCAATGGAGTGGGTGCTGCATTCGTGGCAATGGAGTGGGTGCTGCATTCGTGGCAATGGAGTGGGTGCTGCATTCATGGCAATGGAGTGGGTGCTGCATTCATGGCAATGGAGTGGGTGCTGCATTCATGGCAATGGAGTGGGTGCTGCATTCATGGCAATGGAGTGGGTGCTGCATTCATGGCAATATGGTGGGTGCTGCATTCATGGCAATATGGTGGGTGCTGCATTCATGGCAATACGGTGGGTTCTGCATTCATGGCAATGGAGTGGGTGCTGCATTAATGGCAATGGAGTGGGTGCTGCATTCGTGGCAATGGAGTGGGTGCTGCATTCGTGGCAATGGAGTGGGTGCTGCATTCATGGCAATGGAGTGGGTGCTGCATTCATGGCAATGGAGTGGGTGCTGCATTCATGGAAATACGGTGGGTGCTGCATTAATGGCAATGGAGTGGGTGCTGCATTCATGGCAATGGAGTGGGTGCTGCGTTCATGGCAATGGAGTGGGTGCTGCGTTCATGGCAATGGAGTGGGTGCTGCGTTCATGGCAATGGAGTGGGTTCTGCATTCATGGCAATACGGTGGGTGCTGCATTCATGGCAATGGAGTGGGTGCTGCATTCATGGAAATACGGTGGGTGCTGCATTAATGGCAATGGAGTGGGTGCTGCATTCATGGTAATGGAGTGGGTGCTGCATTCATGGTAATGGAGTGGGTGCTGCATTCATGGTAATGGAGTGGGTGCTGTGTTCATGGCAATGGAGTGGGTTCTGCGTTCATGGCAATGGAGTGGGTGCTGCATTCATGGCAATGGAGTGGGTGCTGCATTCATGGCAATGGAGTGGGTGCTGCATTCATGGCAATGGAGTGGGTGCTGCATTCATGGCAATGGAGTGGGTGCTGCATTCGTGGCAATGGAGTGGGTGCTGCATTTGTGGCAATGGAGTGGGTGCTGCATTCGTGGCAATGGAGTGGGTGCTGCATTCCTGGCAATGGAGTGGGTGCTGCATTCATGGCAATGGAGTGGGTGCTGCATTCATGGCAATGGAGTGGGTGCTGCATTCGTGGCAGTGGAGTGGGTGCTGCATTTGTGGCAATGAAGTGGGTGCTGCATTCCTGGCAATGGAGTGGGTGCTGCATTCATGGCAATACGGTGGGTGCTGTATTTATGGCAATACGGTGGAAGCTGCTTTCATGGCAATGGAGTGGGTGCTGCATTCATGGCAATATGGTGGGTGCTGCATTCATGGCAATATGGTGGGTGCTGCATTAATGGCAATGGAGTGGGTGCTGCATTAATGGCAATGGAGTGGGTGCTGCATTAATGGCAATGGAGTGGGTGCTGCATTCATGGCAATATGGTGGGTGCTGCATTCATGGCAAAAAGGTGGGTGCTGCATTCATGGCAATGCGGTGGGTGCTGCATTCATGGCAATGGAGTGGGTGCTGCATTCATGGAAATACGGTGGGTGCTGCATTAATGGCAATGGAGTGGGTGCTGCATTCATGGTAATAGAGTGGGTGCTGCATTCATGGTAATGGAGTGGGTGCTGCGTTCATGGCAATGGAGTGGGTTCTGCGTTCATGGCAATGGAGTGGGTGCTGCATTCATGGCAATGGAGTGGGTGCTGCATTCATGGCAATGGAGTGGGTGCTGCATTCATGGCAATACAGTGGGTGCTGCATTCATGGCAATGGAGTGGGTGCTGCATTAATGGCAATGGAGTGGGTGCTGCATTCATGGCAATGGAGTGGGTGCTGCATTCGTGGCAATGGAGTGGGTGCTGCATTCCTGGCAATGGAGTGGGTGCTGCATTCCTGGCAATGGTGTGGGTGCTGCATTCCTGGCAATACGGTGGGTGCTGCATTTATGGCAATACGGTGGAAGCTGCATTCATGGCAATGGAGTGGGTGCTGCATTCATGGCAATATAGTGGGTGCTGCATTCATGGCAATATGGTGGGTGCTGCATTCATGGCAATACGGTGGGTGCTGCATTCATGGCAATACATTGGGTGCTGCATTCATGGCAATACATTGGGTGCTGCATTCCTGGCAATACGGTGGATGCTGAATTCATGGCAATACGGTGGGTGCTGCAATTATGGCAATGGAGTGGGTGCTGCATTCATGACAATGGAGTGGGTGCTGCATTCATGACAATGGAGTGGGTGCTGCATTCGTGGCAATGGAGTGGGTGCTGCATTCGTGGCAATGGAGTGGGTGCTGCATTCCTGGCAATGGAGTGGGTGCTGCATTCATGGCAATACGGTGGGTGCTGCATTCATGGCAATACGATGGGTCCTGCATTCATGGCAATGGAGTGGGTGCAATGGAGTGGGTGCTGCGTTCATGGCAATACAGTGGGTGCTGCATTCATGGCAATACAGTGGGTGCTGCATTCATGGCAATGGAGTGGGTGCTGCATTTGTGGCAATGGAGTGGGTGCTGCATTTGTGGCAATGGAGTGGGTGCTGCATTTGTGGCAATGGAGTGGGTGCTGCATTTGTGGCAATAGAGTGGGTGCTGCATTTGTGGCAATGGAGTGGGTGCTGCATTTGTGGCAATGGAGTGGGTGCTGCATTTGTGGCAATGGAGTGGGTGCTGCATTTCTGGCAATGGAGTGGGTGCTGCATTCATGGCAATACGGTGGGTGCTGCATTCATGGCAATACGGTGGAAGCTGCATTCATGGCAATGGAGTGGGTGCTGCATTCATGGCAATATGGTGGGTGCTGCATTCATGGCAATATGGTGGGTGCTGCATTCATGGCAATATGGTGGATGCTGCATTCATGGCAATATGGTGGGTGCTGCATTAATGGCAATACGGTGGGTGCTGCATTCATGGCAATACGGTGGGTGCTGCATTCATGGCAATGGAGTGGGTGTTGCATTAATGGCAATACGGTGGGTGCTGCATTTATGGCAATACGGTGGTTGTTGCATTCATGGCAATGAAGTGGGTGCTGCATTTATGGCAATACGGTGGGTGCTGCATTCATGGCAATGGAGTGGGTGCTGCATTCATGGCAATGGAGTGGGTGCTGTATTCATGGCAATGGAGTGGGTGCTACATTCATGGCAATGGAGTGGGTGCTGCATTCATGGCAATGGAGTGGGTGCTGCATTCATGGCAATACGGTGGGTGCTGCATTCATGGCAATGGAGTGGGTGTTGCATTAATGGCAATGGAGTGGGTGCTGCATTTATGGCAATGGAGTGGGTGCTGCATTTATGGCAATGGAGTGGGTGCTGCATTAATGGCAATGGAGTGGGTGCTGCATTCATGGCAATATGGTGGGTGCTGCATTCATGGCAATGGAGTGGGTGCTGCATTCATGGCAATACGGTGGGTGCTGCATTCATGGCAATGGAGTGGGTGCTGCATTCATGGCAATGGAGTGGGTGCTGCATTAATGGCAATGGAGTGGGTGCTGCATTCATGGCAATACGGTGGGTGCTGCATTCATGGCAATGGAGTGGGTGCTGCATTCATGGCAATGGAGTGGGTGCTGCATTAATGGCAATGGAGTGGGTGCTGCATTCATGGCAATATGGTGGGTGCTGCATTCATAGCAATATGGTGGGTGCTGCATTCATGGCAATACGGTGGGTTCTGCATTCATGGCAATGGAGTGGGTGCTGCATTAATGGCAATGGAGTGGGTGCTGCATTCGTGGCAATGGAGTGGGTGCTGCATTCGTGGCAATGGAGTGGGTGCTGCATTCATGGCAATGGAGTGGGTGCTGCATTCATGGCAATGGAGTGGGTGCTGCATTCATGGCAATACGGTGGGTGCTGCATTCATGGCAATGGAGTGGGTGCTGCGTTCATGGAAATACGGTGGGTGCTGCATTAATGGCAATGGAGTGGGTGCTGCATTAATGGCAATGGAGTGGGTGCTGCATTCATGGTAATGGAGTGGGTGCTGCGTTCATGGCAATGGAGTGGGTTCTGCATTCATGGCAATGGAGTGGGTTCTGCATTCATGGCAATGGAGTGGGTGCTGCATTCATGGCAATGGAGTGGGTGCTGCATTCATGGCAATACAGTGGGTGCTGCATTCATGGCAATACAGTGGGTGCTGCATTCATGGCAATACAGTAGGTGCTGCATTCATGGCAATACAGTGGGTGCTGCATTCATGGCAATACAGTGGGTGCTGCATTCGTGGCAATGGAGTGGGTGCTGCATTCGTGGCAATGGAGTGGGTGCTGCATTTCTGGCAATGGAGTGGGTGCTGCATTCATGGCAATACGGTGGGTTCTGCATTCATGGCAATGGAGTGGGTGCTGCATTAATGGCAATGGAGTGGGTGCTGCATTCATGGCAATATGGTGGGTGCTGCATTCATGGCAATATGGTGGGTGCTGCATTCATGGCAATAAGGTGGGTGCTGCATTCATGACAATACGGTGGGTGCTGCATTCATGGCAATGGAGTGGGTGCTGCATTCATGACAATGGAGTGGGTGCTGCATTCATGGCAATGGAGTGGGTGCTGCATTCATGGCAATGGAGTGGGTGCTGCATTCATGGCAATAGAGTGTGTGCTGCATTCATGGCAATAGAGTGGGTGCTGCATTCATGGCAATACGGTGGGTGCTGCATTCATGGCAATGGAGTGGGTGCTGCATTCATGGAAATACGGTGGGTGCTGCATTAATGGCAATGGAGTGGGTGCTGCATTCATGGTAATGGAGTGGGTGCTGCATTAATGGCAATGGAGTGGGTGCTGCATTCGTGGCAATGGAGTGGGTGCTGCATTCGTGGCAATGGAGTGGGTGCTGCATTCATGGCAATGGAGTGGGTGCTGCATTCATGGCAATGGAGTGGGTGCTGCATTCATGGCAATACGGTGGGTGCTGCATTCATGGCAATGGAGTGGGTGTTGCATTAATGGCAATACGGTGGGTGCTGCATTTATGGCAATACGGTGGTTGTTGCATTCATGGCAATGAAGTGGGTGCTGCATTTATGGCAATACGGTGGGTGCTGCATTCATGGCAATGGAGTGGGTGCTGCATTCATGGCAATGGAGTGGGTGCTGTATTCATGGCAATGGAGTGGGTGCTACATTCATGGCAATGGAGTGGGTGCTGCATTCATGGCAATGGAGTGGGTGCTGCATTCATGGCAATACGGTGGGTGCTGCATTCATGGCAATGGAGTGGGTGTTGCATTAATGGCAATGGAGTGGGTGCTGCATTTATGGCAATTGAGTGGGTGCTGCATTTATGGCAATGGAGTGGGTGCTGCATTAATGGCAATGGAGTGGGTGCTGCATTCATGGCAATATGGTGGGTGCTGCATTCATGGCAATGGAGTGGGTGCTGCATTCATGGCAATACGGTGGGTGCTGCATTCATGGCAATGGAGTGGGTGCTGCATTCATGGCAATGGAGTGGGTGCTGCATTAATGGCAATGGAGTGGGTGCTGCATTCATGGCAATACGGTGGGTGCTGCATTCATGGCAATGGAGTGGGTGCTGCATTCATGGCAATGGAGTGGGTGCTGCATTAATGGCAATGGAGTGGGTGCTGCATTCATGGCAATATGGTGGGTGCTGCATTCATAGCAATATGGTGGGTGCTGCATTCATGGCAATACGGTGGGTTCTGCATTCATGGCAATGGAGTGGGTGCTGCATTAATGGCAATGGAGTGGGTGCTGCATTCGTGGCAATGGAGTGGGTGCTGCATTCGTGGCAATGGAGTGGGTGCTGCATTCATGGCAATGGAGTGGGTGCTGCATTCATGGCAATGGAGTGGGTGCTGCATTCATGGCAATGGAGTGGGTGCTGCATTCATGGCAATGGAGTGGGTGCTGCATTCATGGCAATATGGTGGGTGCTGCATTCATGGCAATATGGTGGGTGCTGCATTCATGGCAATACGGTGGGTTCTGCATTCATGGCAATGGAGTGGGTGCTGCATTAATGGCAATGGAGTGGGTGCTGCATTCGTGGCAATGGAGTGGGTGCTGCATTCGTGGCAATGGAGTGGGTGCTGCATTCATGGCAATGGAGTGGGTGCTGCATTCATGGCAATGGAGTGGGTGCTGCATTCATGGCAATGGAGTGGGTGCTGCATTCATGGAAATACGGTGGGTGCTGCATTAATGGCAATGGAGTGGGTGCTGCATTCATGGCAATGGAGTGGGTGCTGCGTTCATGGCAATGGAGTGGGTGCTGCGTTCATGGCAATGGAGTGGGTGCTGCGTTCATGGCAATGGAGTGGGTTCTGCATTCATGGCAATACGGTGGGTGCTGCATTCATGGCAATGGAGTGGGTGCTGCATTCATGGAAATACGGTGGGTGCTGCATTAATGGCAATGGAGTGGGTGCTGCATTCATGGTAATGGAGTGGGTGCTCCATTCATGGTAATGGAGTGGGTGCTGCATTCATGGTAATGGAGTGGGTGCTGTGTTCATGGCAATGGAGTGGGTTCTGCGTTCATGGCAATGGAGTGGGTGCTGCATTCATGGCAATGGAGTGGGTGCTGCATTCATGGCAATGGAGTGGGTGCTGCATTCATGGCAATGGAGTGGGTGCTGCATTCATGGCAATGGAGTGGGTGCTGCATTCGTGGCAATGGAGTGGGTGCTGCATTTGTGGCAATGGAGTGGGTGCTGCATTCGTGGCAATGGAGTGGGTGCTGCATTCCTGGCAATGGAGTGGGTGCTGCATTCATGGCAATGGAGTGGGTGCTGCATTCATGGCAATGGAGTGGGTGCTGCATTCGTGGCAGTGGAGTGGGTGCTGCATTTGTGGCAATGAAGTGGGTGCTGCATTCCTGGCAATGGAGTGGGTGCTGCATTCATGGCAATACGGTGGGTGCTGTATTTATGGCAATACGGTGGAAGCTGCTTTCATGGCAATGGAGTGGGTGCTGCATTCATGGCAATATGGTGGGTGCTGCATTCATGGCAATATGGTGGGTGCTGCATTAATGGCAATGGAGTGGGTGCTGCATTAATGGCAATGGAGTGGGTGCTGCATTAATGGCAATGGAGTGGGTGCTGCATTCATGGCAATATGGTGGGTGCTGCATTCATGGCAAAAAGGTGGGTGCTGCATTCATGGCAATGCGGTGGGTGCTGCATTCATGGCAATGGAGTGGGTGCTGCATTCATGGAAATACGGTGGGTGCTGCATTAATGGCAATGGAGTGGGTGCTGCATTCATGGTAATGGAGTGGGTGCTGCATTCATGGTAATGGAGTGGGTGCTGCGTTCATGGCAATGGAGTGGGTTCTGCGTTCATGGCAATGGAGTGGGTGCTGCATTCATGGCAATGGAGTGGGTGCTGCATTCATGGCAATGGAGTGGGTGCTGCATTCATGGCAATACAGTGGGTGCTGCATTCATGGCAATGGAGTGGGTGCTGCATTAATGGCAATGGAGTGGGTGCTGCATTCATGGCAATGGAGTGGGTGCTGCATTCGTGGCAATGGAGTGGGTGCTGCATTCCTGGCAATGGAGTGGGTGCTGCATTCCTGGCAATGGTGTGGGTGCTGCATTCATGGCAATACGGTGGGTGCTGCATTTATGGCAATACGGTGGAAGCTGCATTCATGGCAATGGAGTGGGTGCTGCATTCATGGCAATATAGTGGGTGCTGCATTCATGGCAATATGGTGGGTGCTGCATTCATGGCAATACGGTGGGTGCTGCATTCATGGCAATACATTGGGTGCTGCATTCATGGCAATACATTGGGTGCTGCATTCCTGGCAATACGGTGGATGCTGAATTCATGGCAATACGGTGGGTGCTGCAATTATGGCAATGGAGTGGGTGCTGCATTCATGACAATGGAGTGGGTGCTGCATTCGTGGCAATGGAGTGGGTGCTGCATTCGTGGCAATGGAGTGGGTGCTGCATTCCTGGCAATGGAGTGGGTGCTGCATTCATGGCAATACGGTGGGTGCTGCATTCATGGCAATACGATGGGTCCTGCATTCATGGCAATGGAGTGGGTGCAATGGAGTGGGTGCTGCGTTCATGGCAATACAGTGGGTGCTGCATTCATGGCAATACAGTGGGTGCTGCATTCATGGCAATGGAGTGGGTGCTGCATTTGTGGCAATGGAGTGGGTGCTGCATTCATGGCAATGGAGTGGGTGCTGCATTCATGGCAATGGAGTGGGTGCTGCATTCATGGCAATACGGTGGGTGCTGCATTCATGGCAATGGAGTGGGTGCTGCGTTCATGGAAATACGGTGGGTGCTGCATTAATGGCAATGGAGTGGGTGCTGCATTAATGGCAATGGAGTGGGTGCTGCATTCATGGTAATGGAGTGGGTGCTGCGTTCATGGCAATGGAGTGGGTTCTGCATTCATGGCAATGGAGTGGGTTCTGCATTCATGGCAATGGAGTGGGTGCTGCATTCATGGCAATGGAGTGGGTGCTGCATTCATGGCAATACAGTGGGTGCTGCATTCATGGCAATACAGTGGGTGCTGCATTCATGGCAATACAGTAGGTGCTGCATTCATGGCAATACAGTGGGTGCTGCATTCATGGCAATACAGTGGGTGCTGCATTCGTGGCAATGGAGTGGGTGCTGCATTCGTGGCAATGGAGTGGGTGCTGCATTTCTGGCAATGGAGTGGGTGCTGCATTCATGGCAATACGGTGGGTTCTGCATTCATGGCAATGGAGTGGGTGCTGCATTAATGGCAATGGAGTGGGTGCTGCATTCATGGCAATATGGTGGGTGCTGCATTCATGGCAATATGGTGGGTGCTGCATTCATGGCAATAAGGTGGGTGCTGCATTCATGACAATACGGTGGGTGCTGCATTCATGGCAATGGAGTGGGTGCTGCATTCATGACAATGGAGTGGGTGCTGCATTCATGGCAATGGAGTGGGTGCTGCATTCATGGCAATGGAGTGGGTGCTGCATTCATGGCAATAGAGTGTGTGCTGCATTCATGGCAATAGAGTGGGTGCTGCATTCATGGCAATACGGTGGGTGCTGCATTCATGGCAATGGAGTGGGTGCTGCATTCATGGAAATACGGTGGGTGCTGCATTAATGGCAATGGAGTGGGTGCTGCATTCATGGTAATGGAGTGGGTGCTGCATTAATGGCAATGGAGTGGGTGCTGCATTCATGGCAATGGAGTGGGTGCTGCATTCGTGGCAATGGAGTGGGTGCTGCATTCGTGGCAATGGAGTGGGTGCTGCATTCATGGCAATGGAGTGGGTGCTGCATTCATGGCAATGGAGTGGGTGCTGCATTCATGGCAATGGAGTGGGTGCTGCATTCATGGCAATGGAGTGGGTGCTGCATTCATGGCAATGGAGTGGGTGCTGCATTCATGGAAATACGGTGGGTGCTGCATTAATGGCAATGGAGTGGGTGCTGCATTCATGGCAATGGAGTGGGTGCTGCGTTCATGGCAATGGAGTGGGTGCTGCGTTCATGGCAATGGAGTGGGTGCTGCGTTCATGGCAATGGAGTGGGTTCTGCATTCATGGCAATACGGTGGGTGCTGCATTCATGGCAATGGAGTGGGTGCTGCATTCATGGAAATACGGTGGGTGCTGCATTAATGGCAATGGAGTGGGTGCTGCATTCATGGTAATGGAGTGGGTGCTGCATTCATGGTAATGGAGTGGGTGCTGCATTCATGGTAATGGAGTGGGTGCTGTGTTCATGGCAATGGAGTGGGTTCTGCGTTCATGGCAATGGAGTGGGTGCTGCATTCATGGCAATGGAGTGGGTGCTGCATTCATGGCAATGGAGTGGGTGCTGCATTCATGGCAATGGAGTGGGTGCTGCATTCGTGGCAATGGAGTGGGTGCTGCATTCGTGGCAATGGAGTGGGTGCTGCATTCGTGGCAATGGAGTGGGTGCTGCATTCCTGGCAATGGAGTGGGTGCTGCATTCATGGCAATGGAGTGGGTGCTGCATTCATGGCAATGGAGTGGGTGCTGCATTCGTGGCAATGGAGTGGGTGCTGCATTCGTGGCAATGAAGTGGGTGCTGCATTCCTGGCAATGGAGTGGGTGCTGCATTCCTGGCAATGGAGTGGGTGCTGCATTCATGGCAATACGGTGGGTGCTGCATTTATGGCAATACGGTGGAAGCTGCATTCATGGCAATGGAGTGGGTGCTGCATTCATGGCAATATAGTGGGTGCTGCATTCATGGCAATATGGTGGGTGCTGCATTCATGGCAATACGGTGGGTGCTGCATTCATGGCAATACATTGGGTGCTGCATTCATGGCAATACATTGGGTGCTGCATTCCTGGCAATACGGTGGATGCTGAATTCATGGCAATACGGTGGGTGCTGCAATTATGGCAATGGAGTGGGTGCTGCATTCATGACAATGGAGTGGGTGCTGCATTCGTGGCAATGGAGTGGGTGCTGCATTCGTGGCAATGGAGTGGGTGCTGCATTCCTGGCAATGGAGTGGGTGCTGCATTCATGGCAATACGGTGGATGCTGCACTCATGGCAATACGATGGGTGCTGCATTCATGGCAATGGAGTGGGTGCAATGGAGTGGGTGCTGCGTTCATGGCAATACAGTGGGTGCTGCATTCATGGCAATACAGTGGGTGCTGCATTCATGGCAATGGAGTGGGTGCTGCATTTGTGGCAATGGAGTGGGTGCTGCATTTGTGGCAATGGAGTGGGTGCTGCATTTGTGGCAATGGAGTGGGTGCTGCATTTGTGGCAATAGAGTGGGTGCTGCATTTGTGGCAATGGAGTGGGTGCTGCATTTGTGGCAATGGAGTGGGTGCTGCATTTGTGGCAATGGAGTGGGTGCTGCATTTGTGGCAATGGAGTGGGTGCTGCATTTCTGGCAATGGAGTGGGTGCTGCATTCCTGGCAATGGAGTGGGTGCTGCATTCATGGCAATGGAGTGGGTGCTGCATTCATGGCAATGGAGTGGGTGCTGCATTCATGGCAATGGAGTGGGTGCTGCATTCATGGCAATATGGTGGGTGCTGCATTCATGGCAATATGGTGGGTGCTGCATTCATGGCAATACGGTGGGTTCTGCATTCATGGCAATGGAGTGGGTGCTGCATTAATGGCAATGGAGTGGGTGCTGCATTCGTGGCAATGGAGTGGGTGCTGCATTCGTGGCAATGGAGTGGGTGCTGCATTCATGGCAATGGAGTGGGTGCTGCATTCATGGCAATGGAGTGGGTGCTGCATTCATGGCAATGGAGTGGGTGCTGCATTCATGGAAATACGGTGGGTGCTGCATTAATGGCAATGGAGTGGGTGCTGCATTCATGGCAATGGAGTGGGTGCTGCGTTCATGGCAATGGAGTGGGTGCTGCGTTCATGGCAATGGAGTGGGTGCTGCGTTCATGGCAATGGAGTGGGTTCTGCATTCATGGCAATACGGTGGGTGCTGCATTCATGGCAATGGAGTGGGTGCTGCATTCATGGAAATACGGTGGGTGCTGCATTAATGGCAATGGAGTGGGTGCTGCATTCATGGTAATGGAGTGGGTGCTCCATTCATGGTAATGGAGTGGGTGCTGCATTCATGGTAATGGAGTGGGTGCTGTGTTCATGGCAATGGAGTGGGTTCTGCGTTCATGGCAATGGAGTGGGTGCTGCATTCATGGCAATGGAGTGGGTGCTGCATTCATGGCAATGGAGTGGGTGCTGCATTCATGGCAATGGAGTGGGTGCTGCATTCATGGCAATGGAGTGGGTGCTGCATTCGTGGCAATGGAGTGGGTGCTGCATTTGTGGCAATGGAGTGGGTGCTGCATTCGTGGCAATGGAGTGGGTGCTGCATTCCTGGCAATGGAGTGGGTGCTGCATTCATGGCAATGGAGTGGGTGCTGCATTCATGGCAATGGAGTGGGTGCTGCATTCGTGGCAGTGGAGTGGGTGCTGCATTTGTGGCAATGAAGTGGGTGCTGCATTCCTGGCAATGGAGTGGGTGCTGCATTCATGGCAATACGGTGGGTGCTGTATTTATGGCAATACGGTGGAAGCTGCTTTCATGGCAATGGAGTGGGTGCTGCATTCATGGCAATATGGTGGGTGCTGCATTCATGGCAATATGGTGGGTGCTGCATTAATGGCAATGGAGTGGGTGCTGCATTAATGGCAATAGAGTGGGTGCTGCATTAATGGCAATGGAGTGGGTGCTGCATTCATGGCAATATGGTGGGTGCTGCATTCATGGCAAAAAGGTGGGTGCTGCATTCATGGCAATGCGGTGGGTGCTGCATTCATCGCAATGGAGTGGGTGCTGCATTCATGGAAATACGGTGGGTGCTGCATTAATGGCAATGGAGTGGGTGCTGCATTCATGGTAATGGAGTGGGTGCTGCATTCATGGTAATGGAGTGGGTGCTGCATTCATGGCAATGGAGTGGGTGCTGCATTCATGGCAATACAGTGGGTGCTGCATTCATGGCAATGGAGTGGGTGCTGCATTAATGGCAATGGAGTGGGTGCTGCATTCATGGCAATGGAGTGGGTGCTGCATTCGTGGCAATGGAGTGGGTGCTGCATTCCTGGCAATGGAGTGGGTGCTGCATTCCTGGCAATGGTGTGGGTGCTGCATTCATGGCAATACGGTGGGTGCTGCATTTATGGCAATACGGTGGAAGCTGCATTCATGGCAATGGAGTGGGTGCTGCATTCATGGCAATATAGTGGGTGCTGCATTCATGGCAATATGGTGGGTGCTGCATTCATGGCAATACGGTGGGTGCTGCATTCATGGCAATACATTGGGTGCTGCATTCATGGCAATACATTGGGTGCTGCATTCCTGGCAATACGGTGGATGCTGAATTCATGGCAATACGGTGGGTGCTGCAATTATGGCAATGGAGTGGGTGCTGCATTCATGACAATGGAGTGGGTGCTGCATTCGTGGCAATGGAGTGGGTGCTGCATTCGTGGCAATGGAGTGGGTGCTGCATTCCTGGCAATGGAGTGGGTGCTGCATTCATGGCAATACGGTGGGTGCTGCATTCATGGCAATACGATGGGTCCTGCATTCATGGCAATGGAGTGGGTGCAATGGAGTGGGTGCTGCGTTCATGGCAATACAGTGGGTGCTGCATTCATGGCAATACAGTGGGTGCTGCATTCATGGCAATGGAGTGGGTGCTGCATTTGTGGCAATGGAGTGGGTGCTGCATTCATGGCAATGGAGTGGGTGCTGCATTCATGGCAATGGAGTGGGTGCTGCATTCATGGCAATACGGTGGGTGCTGCATTCATGGCAATGGAGTGGGTGCTGCATTCATGGAAATACGGTGGGTGCTGCATTAATGGCAATGGAGTGGGTGCTGCATTAATGGCAATGGAGTGGGTGCTGCATTCATGGTAATGGAGTGGGTGCTGCGTTCATGGCAATGGAGTGGGTTCTGCATTCATGGCAATGGAGTGGGTTCTGCATTCATGGCAATGGAGTGGGTGCTGCATTCATGGCAATGGAGTGGGTGCTGCATTCATGGCAATACAGTGGGTGCTGCATTCATGGCAATACAGTGGGTGCTGCATTCATGGCAATACAGTAGGTGCTGCATTCATGGCAATACAGTGGGTGCTGCATTCATGGCAATACAGTGGGTGCTGCATTCGTGGCAATGGAGTGGGTGCTGCATTCGTGGCAATGGAGTGGGTGCTGCATTTCTGGCAATGGAGTGGGTGCTGCATTCATGGCAATACGGTGGGTTCTGCATTCATGGCAATGGAGTGGGTGCTGCATTAATGGCAATGGAGTGGGTGCTGCATTCATGGCAATATGGTGGGTGCTGCATTCATGGCAATATGGTGGGTGCTGCATTCATGGCAATAAGGTGGGTGCTGCATTCATGACAATACGGTGGGTGCTGCATTCATGGCAATGGAGTGGGTGCTGCATTCATGACAATGGAGTGGGTGCTGCATTCATGGCAATGGAGTGGGTGCTGCATTCATGGCAATGGAGTGGGTGCTGCATTCATGGCAATAGAGTGTGTGCTGCATTCATGGCAATAGAGTGGGTGCTGCATTCATGGCAATACGGTGGGTGCTGCATTCATGGCAATGGAGTGGGTGCTGCATTCATGGAAATACGGTGGGTGCTGCATTAATGGCAATGGAGTGGGTGCTGCATTCATGGTAATGGAGTGGGTGCTGCATTAATGGCAATGGAGTGGGTGCTGCATTCATGGCAATGGAGTGGGTGCTGCATTCGTGGCAATGGAGTGGGTGCTGCATTCGTGGCAATGGAGTGGGTGCTGCATTCATGGCAATGGAGTGGGTGCTGCATTCATGGCAATGGAGTGGGTGCTGCATTCATGGCAATGGAGTGGGTGCTGCATTCATGGCAATGGAGTGGGTGCTGCATTCATGGCAATGGAGTGGGTGCTGCATTCATGGAAATACGGTGGGTGCTGCATTAATGGCAATGGAGTGGGTGCTGCATTCATGGCAATGGAGTGGGTGCTGCGTTCATGGCAATGGAGTGGGTGCTGCGTTCATGGCAATGGAGTGGGTGCTGCGTTCATGGCAATGGAGTGGGTTCTGCATTCATGGCAATACGGTGGGTGCTGCATTCATGGCAATGGAGTGGGTGCTGCATTCATGGAAATACGGTGGGTGCTGCATTAATGGCAATGGAGTGGGTGCTGCATTCATGGTAATGGAGTGGGTGCTGCATTCATGGTAATGGAGTGGGTGCTGCATTCATGGTAATGGAGTGGGTGCTGTGTTCATGGCAATGGAGTGGGTTCTGCGTTCATGGCAATGGAGTGGGTGCTGCATTCATGGCAATGGAGTGGGTGCTGCATTCATGGCAATGGAGTGGGTGCTGCATTCATGGCAATGGAGTGGGTGCTGCATTCGTGGCAATGGAGTGGGTGCTGCATTCGTGGCAATGGAGTGGGTGCTGCATTCGTGGCAATGGAGTGGGTGCTGCATTCCTGGCAATGGAGTGGGTGCTGCATTCATGGCAATGGAGTGGGTGCTGCATTCATGGCAATGGAGTGGGTGCTGCATTCGTGGCAATGGAGTGGGTGCTGCATTCGTGGCAATGAAGTGGGTGCTGCATTCCTGGCAATGGAGTGGGTGCTGCATTCCTGGCAATGGAGTGGGTGCTGCATTCATGGCAATACGGTGGGTGCTGCATTTATGGCAATACGGTGGAAGCTGCATTCATGGCAATGGAGTGGGTGCTGCATTCATGGCAATATAGTGGGTGCTGCATTCATGGCAATATGGTGGGTGCTGCATTCATGGCAATACGGTGGGTGCTGCATTCATGGCAATACATTGGGTGCTGCATTCATGGCAATACATTGGGTGCTGCATTCCTGGCAATACGGTGGATGCTGAATTCATGGCAATACGGTGGGTGCTGCAATTATGGCAATGGAGTGGGTGCTGCATTCATGACAATGGAGTGGGTGCTGCATTCGTGGCAATGGAGTGGGTGCTGCATTCGTGGCAATGGAGTGGGTGCTGCATTCCTGGCAATGGAGTGGGTGCTGCATTCATGGCAATACGGTGGATGCTGCACTCATGGCAATACGATGGGTGCTGCATTCATGGCAATGGAGTGGGTGCAATGGAGTGGGTGCTGCGTTCATGGCAATACAGTGGGTGCTGCATTCATGGCAATACAGTGGGTGCTGCATTCATGGCAATGGAGTGGGTGCTGCATTTGTGGCAATGGAGTGGGTGCTGCATTTGTGGCAATGGAGTGGGTGCTGCATTTGTGGCAATGGAGTGGGTGCTGCATTTGTGGCAATAGAGTGGGTGCTGCATTTGTGGCAATGGAGTGGGTGCTGCATTTGTGGCAATGGAGTGGGTGCTGCATTTGTGGCAATGGAGTGGGTGCTGCATTTGTGGCAATGGAGTGGGTGCTGCATTTCTGGCAATGGAGTGGGTGCTGCATTCATGGCAATACGGTGGGTGCTGCATTCATGGCAATACGGTGGAAGCTGCATTCATGGCAATGGAGTGGGTGCTGCATTCATGGCAATATGGTGGGTGCTGCATTCATGGCAATATGGTGGGTGCTGCATTCATGGCAATATGGTGGATGCTGCATTCATGGCAATATGGTGGGTGCTGCATTAATGGCAATACGGTGGGTGCTGCATTCATGGCAATACGGTGGGTGCTGCATTCATGGCAATGGAGTGGGTGTTGCATTAATGGCAATACGGTGGGTGCTGCATTTATGGCAATATGGTGGTTGCTGCATTCATGGCAATGAAGTGGGTGCTGCATTTATGGCAATACGGTGGGTGCTGCATTCATGGCAATGGAGTGGGTGCTGCATTCATGGCAATGGAGTGGGTGCTGTATTCATGGCAATGGAGTGGGTGCTACATTCATGGCAATGGGGTGGGTGCTGCATTCATGGCAATGGAGTGGGTGCTGCATTCATGGCAATACGGTGGGTGCTGCATTCATGGCAATGGAGTGGGTGTTGCATTAATGGCAATGGAGTGGGTGCTGCATTTATGGCAATGGAGTGGGTGCTGCATTTATGGCAATGGAGTGGGTGCTGCATTAATGGCAATGGAGTGGGTGCTGCATTCATGGCAATATGGTGGGTGCTGCATTCATGGCAATGGAGTGGGTGCTGCATTCATGGCAATACGGTGGGTGCTGCATTAATGGCAATGGAGTGGGTGCTGCATTAATGGCAATGGAGTGGGTGCTGCATTCATGGCATTGGAGTGGGTGCTGCATTCATGGCATTGGAGTGGGTGCTGCATTCATGGCAATACGGTGGGTGCTGCATTCATGGCAATGGAGTGGGTGCTGCATTCATGGCAATACGGTGGGTGCTGCATTCATGGCAATGGAGTGGGTGCTGCATTCATGGCAATAGAGTGGGTGCTGCATTAATGGCAATGGAGTGGGTGCTGCATTCATGGCAATATGGTGGGTGCTGCATTCATAGCAATATGGTGGGTGCTGCATTCATGGCAATACGGTGGGTTCTGCATTCATGGCAATGGAGTGGGTGCTGCATTAATGGCAATGGAGTGGGTGCTGCATTCGTGGCAATGGAGTGGGTGCTGCATTCGTGGCAATGGAGTGGGTGCTGCATTCATGGCAATGGAGTGGGTGCTGCATTCATGGCAATACGGTGGGTGCTGCATTCATGGCAATGGAGTGGGTGCTGCGTTCATGGAAATACGGTGGGTGCTGCATTAATGGCAATGGAGTGGGTGCTGCATTAATGGCAATGGAGTGGGTGCTGCATTCATGGTAATGGAGTGGGTGCTGCGTTCATGGAAATGGAGTGGGTTCTGCATTCATGGCAATGGAGTGGGTTCTGCATTCATGGCAATGGAGTGGGTGCTGCATTCATGGCAATGGAGTGGGTGCTGCATTCATGGCAATACAGTGGGTGCTGCATTCATGGCAATACAGTGGGTGCTGCATTCATGGCAATACAGTAGGTGCTGCATTCATGGCAATACAGTGGGTGCTGCATTCATGGCAATACAGTGGGTGCTGCATTCGTGGCAATGGAGTGGGTGCTGCATTCGTGGCAATGGAGTGGGTGCTGCATTTCTGGCAATGGAGTGGGTGCTGCATTTCTGGCAATGGAGTGGGTTCTGCATTCATGGCAATACGGTGGGTGCTGCATTCATGGCAATACGGTGGAAGCTGCATTCATGGCAATGGAGTGGGTGCTGCATTCATGGCAATACGTTGGGTGCTGCATTCATGGCAATGGAGTGGGTGCTGCATTCATGGCAATACGGTGGGTGCTGCATTCATGGCAATGGAGTGGGTGCTGCATTAATGGCAATGGAGTGGATGCTGCATTCATGGCAATATAGTGGGTGCTGCATTCATGGCAATGGAGTGGGTGCTGCATTCATGGCAATACGGTGGGTTCTGCATTCATGGCAATGGAGTGGGTGCTGCATTAATGGCAATGGAGTGGGTGCTGCATTCATGGCAATATGGTGGGTGCTGCATTCATGGCAATATGGTGGGTGCTGCATTCATGGCAATAAGGTGGGTGCTGCATTCATGACAATACGGTGGGTGCTGCATTCATGGCAATGGAGTGGGTGCTGCATTCATGACAATGGAGTGGGTGCTGCATTCATGGCAATGGAGTGGGTGCTGCATTCATGGCAATGGAGTGGGTGCTGCATTCGTGGCAATAGAGTGTGTGCTGCATTCATGGCAATAGAGTGGGTGCTGCATTCATGGCAATACGGTGGGTGCTGCATTCATGGCAATGGAGTGGGTGCTGCATTCATGGAAATACGGTGGGTGCTGCATTAATGGCAATGGAGTGGGTGCTGCATTCATGGTAATGGAGTGGGTGCTGCATTAATGGCAATGGAGTGGGTGCTGCATTCATGGCAATGGAGTGGGTGCTGCATTCGTGGCAATGGAGTGGGTGCTGCATTCGTGGCAATGGAGTGGGTGCTGCATTCCTGGCAATGGAGTGGGTGCTGCATTCATGGCAATACGGTGGGTGCTGCATTTATGGCAATACGGTGGAAGCTGCTTTCATGGCAATGGAGTGGGTGCTGCATTCATGGCAATATGGTGGGTGCTGCATTCATGGCAATATGGTGGGTGCTGCATTAATGGCAATGGAGTGGGTACTGCATTAATGGCAATACGGTGGGTGCTGCACTCATGGCAATACGATGGGTGCTGCATTCATGGCAATGGAGTGGGTGCAATGGAGTGGGTGCTGCGTTCATGGCAATACAGTGGGTGCTGCATTCATGGCAATACAGTGGGTGCTGCATTCATGGCAATGGAGTGGGTGCTGCATTTGTGGCAATGGAGTGGGTGCTGCATTTGTGGCAATGGAGTGGGTGCTGCATTTGTGGCAATGGAGTGGGTGCTGCATTTGTGGCAATAGAGTGGGTGCTGCATTTGTGGCAATGGAGTGGGTGCTGCATTTGTGGCAATGGAGTGGGTGCTGCATTTGTGGCAATGGAGTGGGTGCTGCATTTCTGGCAATGGAGTGGGTGCTGCATTCATGGCAATACGGTGGGTGCTGCATTCATGGCAATACGGTGGAAGCTGCATTCATGGCAATGGAGTGGGTGCTGCATTCATGGCAATATGGTGGGTGCTGCATTCATGGCAATATGGTGGGTGCTGCATTCATGGCAATATGGTGGATGCTGCATTCATGGCAATATGGTGGGTGCTGCATTAATGGCAATACGGTGGGTGCTGCATTCATGGCAATACGGTGGGTGCTGCATTCATGGCAATGGAGTGGGTGTTGCATTAATGGCAATACGGTGGGTGCTGCATTTATGGCAATACGGTGGTTGCTGCATTCATGGCAATGAAGTGGGTGCTGCATTTATGGCAATACGGTGGGTGCTGCATTCATGGCAATGAAGTGGGTGCTGCATTCATGGCAATGGAGTGGGTGCTGTATTCATGGCAATGGAGTGGGTGCTACATTCATGGCAATGGAGTGGGTGCTGCATTCATGGCAATGGAGTGGGTGCTGCATTCATGGCAATATGGTGGGTGCTGCATTCATGGCAATGGAGTGGGTGTTGCATTAATGGCAATGGAGTGGGTGCTGCATTTATGGCAATGGAGTGGGTGCTGCATTTATGGCAATGGAGTGGGTGCTGCATTCATGGCAATGGAGTGGGTGCTGCATTCATGGCAATATGGTGGGTGCTGCATTCATGGCAATGGAGTGGGTGCTGCATTCATGGCAATACGGTGGGTGCTGCATTAATGGCAATGGAGTGGGTGCTGCATTAATGGCAATGGAGTGGGTGCTGCATTCATGGCATTGGAGTGGGTGCTGCATTCATGGCATTGGAGTGGGTGCTGCATTCATGGCAATACGGTGGGTGCTGCATTCATGGCAATGGAGTGGGTGCTGCATTCATGGCAATACGGTGGGTGCTGCATTCATGGCAATGGAGTGGGTGCTGCATTCATGGCAATGGAGTGGGTGCTGCATTAATGGCAATGGAGTGGGTGCTGCATTCATGGCAATATGGTGGGTGCTGCATTCATAGCAATATGGTGGGTGCTGCATTCATGGCAATACGGTGGGTTCTGCATTCATGGCAATGGAGTGGGTGCTGCATTAATGGCAATGGAGTGGGTGCTGCATTCGTGGCAATGGAGTGGGTGCTGCATTCATGGCAATGGAGTGGGTGCTGCATTCATGGCAATGGAGTGGGTGCTGCATTCATGGCAATACGGTGGGTGCTGCATTCATGGCAATGGAGTGGGTGCTGCGTTCATGGAAATACGGTGGGTGCTGCATTAATGGCAATGGAGTGGGTGCTGCATTAATGGCAATGGAGTGGGTGCTGCATTCATGGTAATGGAGTGGGTGCTGCGTTCATGGCAATGGAGTGGGTTCTGCATTCATGGCAATGGAGTGGGTTCTGCATTCATGGCAATGGAGTGGGTGCTGCATTCATGGCAATGGAGTGGGTGCTGCATTCATGGCAATACAGTGGGTGCTGCATTCATGGCAATACAGTGGGTGCTGCATTCATGGCAATACAGTAGGTGCTGCATTCATGGCAATACAGTGGGTGCTGCATTCATGGCAATACAGTGGGTGCTGCATTCGTGGCAATGGAGTGGGTGCTGCATTCGTGGCAATGGAGTGGGTGCTGCATTTCTGGCAATGGAGTGGGTGCTGCATTTCTGGCAATGGAGTGGGTTCTGCATTCATGGCAATACGGTGGGTGCTGCATTCATGGCAATACGGTGGAAGCTGCATTCATGGCAATGGAGTGGGTGCTGCATTCATGGCAATACGTTGGGTGCTGCATTCATGGCAATGGAGTGGGTGCTGCATTCATGGCAATACGGTGGGTGCTGCATTCATGGCAATGGAGTGGGTGCTGCATTAATGGCAATGGAGTGGATGCTGCATTCATGGCAATATAGTGGGTGCTGCATTCATGGCAATGGAGTGGGTGCTGCATTCATGGCAATACGGTGGGTTCTGCATTCATGGCAATGGAGTGGGTGCTGCATTAATGGCAATGGAGTGGGTGCTGCATTCATGGCAATATGGTGGGTGCTGCATTCATGGCAATATGGTGGGTGCTGCATTCATGGCAATAAGGTGGGTGCTGCATTCATGACAATACGGTGGGTGCTGCATTCATGGCAATGGAGTGGGTGCTGCATTCATGACAATGGAGTGGGTGCTGCATTCATGGCAATGGAGTGGGTGCTGCATTCATGGCAATGGAGTGGGTGCTGCATTCGTGGCAATAGAGTGTGTGCTGCATTCATGGCAATAGAGTGGGTGCTGCATTCATGGCAATACGGTGGGTGCTGCATTCATGGCAATGGAGTGGGTGCTGCATTCATGGAAATACGGTGGGTGCTGCATTAATGGCAATGGAGTGGGTGCTGCATTCATGGTAATGGAGTGGGTGCTGCATTAATGGCAATGGAGTGGGTGCTGCATTCATGGCAATGGAGTGGGTGCTGCATTCGTGGCAATGGAGTGGGTGCTGCATTCGTGGCAATGGAGTGGGTGCTGCATTCCTGGCAATGGAGTGGGTGCTGCATTCATGGCAATACGGTGGGTGCTGCATTTATGGCAATACGGTGGAAGCTGCTTTCATGGCAATGGAGTGGGTGCTGCATTCATGGCAATATGGTGGGTGCTGCATTCATGGCAATATGGTGGGTGCTGCATTAATGGCAATGGAGTGGGTACTGCATTAATGGCAATGGAGTGGGTGCTGCATTAATGGCAATGGAGTGGGTGCTGCATTCATGGCAATGGAGTGGGTGCTGCATTCGTGGCAATGGAGTGGGTGCTGCATTCGTGGCAATGGAGTGGGTGCTGCATTCGTGGCAATGGAGTGGGTGCTGCATTCCTGGCAATGGAGTGGGTGCTGCATTCATGGCAATACGGTGGGTGCTGCATTTATGGCAATACGGTGGAAGCTGCTTTCATGGCAATGGAGTGGGTGCTGCATTCATGGCAATATGGTGGGTGCTGCATTCATGGCAATATGGTGGGTGCTGCATTAATGGCAATGGAGTGGGTGCTGCATTAATGGCAATGGAGTGGGTGCTGCATTAATGGCAATGGAGTGGGTGCTGCATTCATGGCAATATGGTGGGTGCTGCATTCATGGCAATACGGTGGGTGCTGCATTCATGGCAATGGAGTGGGTGCTGCATTCATGGAAATACGGTGGGTGCTGCATTAATGGCAATGGAGTGGGTGCTGCATTCACGGTAATGGAGTGGGTGCTGCGTTCATGGCAATAGAGTGGGTTCTGCGTTCATGGCAATGGAGTGGGTGCTGCATTCATGGCAATGGAGTGGGTGCTGCATTCATGGCAATGGAGTGGGTGCTGCATTCATGGCAATACAGTGGGTGCTGCATTCATGGCAATGGAGTGGGTGCTGCATTAATGGCAATGGAGTGGGTGCTGCATTAATGGCAATGGAGTGGGTGCTGCATTCGTGGCAATGGAGTGGGTGCTGCATTCCTGGCAATGGAGTGGGTGCTGCATTCCTGGCAATGGAGTGGGTGCTGCATTCATGGCAATACGGTGGGTGCTGCATTTATGGCAATACGGTGGAAGCTGCATTCATGGCAATGGAGTGGGTGCTGCATTCATGGCAATATGGTGGGTGCTGCATTCATGGCAATATGGTGGGTGCTGCATTCATGGCAATACGGTGGGTGCTGCATTCATGGCAATACATTGGGTGCTGCATTCATGGCAATACATTGGGTGCTGCATTCCTGGCAATACGGTGGATGCTGAATTCATGGCAATACGGTGGGTGCTGCATTCATGGCAATGGAGTGGGTGCTGCATTCATGACAATGGAGTGGGTGCTGCATTCATGGCAATGGAGTGGGTGCTGCATTCGTGGCAATGGAGTGGGTGCTGCATTCCTGGCAAAGGAGTGGGTGCTGCATTCATGGCAATACGGTGGGTGCTGCATTCATGGCAATACGATGGGTGCTGCATTCATGGCAATGGAGTGGGTGCAATGGAGTGGGTGCTGCATTCATGGCAATGGAGTGGGTGCTGCGTTCATGGCAATGGAGTGGGTGCTGCATTCATGGCAATACAGTGGGTGCTGCATTCATGGCAATACAGTGGGTGCTGCATTCATGGCAATACAGTAGGTGCTGCATTCATGGCAATACAGTGGGTGCTGCATTCATGGCAATGGAGTGGGTGCTGCATTTGTGGCAATGGAGTGGGTGCTGCATTTGTGGCAATGGAGTGGGTGCTGCATTTGTGGCAATGGAGTGGGTGCTGCATTTGTGGCAATGGAGTGGGTGCTACATTACTGGCAATGGAGTGGGTGCTGCATTCATGAAAATATGGTAGGTGCTGCATTCATGGCAATGGAGTGGGTGCTGCATTCATGGCAATACGGTGGGTGCTGCATTAATGGCAATGGAGTGGGTGCTGCATTAATGGCAATGGAGTGGGTGCTGCATTAATGGCAATGGAGTGGGTGCTGCATTCATGGCATTGGAGTGGGTGCTGCATTCATGGCATTGGAGTGGGTGCTGCATTCATGGCATTGGAGTGGGTGCTGCATTCATGGCAATACGGTGGGTGCTACATTCATGGCAATACGTTGGGTGCTGCATTAATGGCAATGGAGTGGGTGCTGCATTCATGGCAATGGAATGGGTGCTGCGTTCATGGCAATGGAGTGGGTGCTGCATTAATGGCAATGGAGTGGGTGCTGCATTCATGGCAATATGGTGGGTGCTGCATTCATGGCAATACGGTGGGTGCTGCATTCATGGCAATGGAGTGGGTGCTGCATTCATGGCAATGGAGTGGGTGCTGCATTCATGGCAATGGAGTGGGTGCTGCATTAATGGCAATGGAGTGGGTGCTGCATTCATGGCAATGGAGTGGGTGCTGCATTCATGGCAATATGGTGGGTGCTGCATTCATGGCAATATGGTGGGTGCTGCATTCATGGCAATACGGTGGGTTCTGCATTCATGGCAATACGGTGGGTGCTGCATTCATGGCAATGGAGTGGGTGCTGCCTTCATGGAAATACGGTGGGTGCTGCATTAATGGCAATGGAGTGGGTGCTGCATTCATGGTAATGGAGTGGGTGCTGCGCTCATGGCAATGGAGTGGGTTCTGCGTTCATGGCAATGGAGTGGGTGCTGCATTCATGGTAATGGAGTGGGTGCTGCATTCATGGTAATGGAGTGGGTGCTGCGTTCATGGCAATGGAGTGGGTTCTGCGTTCATGGCAATGGAGAGGGTTCTGCGTTCATGGCAATGGAGTGGGTTCTCCGTTCATGGCAATAGAGTGGGTTCTGCGTTCATGGCAATGGAATGGGTGCTGCATTCATGGCAATGGAGTGGGTGCTGCATTAATGGCAATGGAGTGGGTGCTGCATTCATGGCAATACGGTGGGTGCTGCATTCATGGCAATACGGTGGGTGCTGCATTCATGGCAATGAAGTGGGTGCTGCATTTATGGCAATACGGTGGGTGCTGCATTCATGGCAATGGAGTGGGTGCTGTATTCATGGCAATGGAGTGGGTGCTGTATTCATGGCAATGGAGTGGGTGCTGTATTCATGGCAATGGAGTGGGTGCTACATTCATGGCAATGGAGTGGGTGCTACATTCATGGCAATGGAGTGGGTGCTGCATTCATGGCAATGGAGTGGGTGCTGCATTCATGGCAATACGGTGGGTGCTGCATTCATGGCAATGGAGTGGGTGCTGCGTTCATGGAAATACGGTGGGTGCTGCATTAATGGCAATGGAGTGGGTGCTGCATTAATGGCAATGGAGTGGGTGCTGCATTCATGGTAATGGAGTGGGTGCTGCGTTCATGGCAATGGAGTGGGTTCTGCATTCATGGCAATGGAGTGGGTTCTGCATTCATGGCAATGGAGTGGGTGCTGCATTCATGGCAATGGAGTGGGTGCTGCATTCATGGCAATACAGTGGGTGCTGCATTCATGGCAATACAGTGGGTGCTGCATTCATGGCAATACAGTAGGTGCTGCATTCATGGCAATACAGTGGGTGCTGCATTCATGGCAATACAGTGGGTGCTGCATTCGTGGCAATGGAGTGGGTGCTGCATTCGTGGCAATGGAGTGGGTGCTGCATTTCTGGCAATGGAGTGGGTGCTGCATTTCTGGCAATGGAGTGGGTTCTGCATTCATGGCAATACGGTGGGTGCTGCATTCATGGCAATACGGTGGAAGCTGCATTCATGGCAATGGAGTGGGTGCTGCATTCATGGCAATACGTTGGGTGCTGCATTCATGGCAATGGAGTGGGTGCTGCATTCATGGCAATACGGTGGGTGCTGCATTCATGGCAATGGAGTGGGTGCTGCATTAATGGCAATGGAGTGGATGCTGCATTCATGGCAATATAGTGGGTGCTGCATTCATGGCAATGGAGTGGGTGCTGCATTCATGGCAATACGGTGGGTTCTGCATTCATGGCAATGGAGTGGGTGCTGCATTAATGGCAATGGAGTGGGTGCTGCATTCATGGCAATATGGTGGGTGCTGCATTCATGGCAATATGGTGGGTGCTGCATTCATGGCAATAAGGTGGGTGCTGCATTCATGACAATACGGTGGGTGCTGCATTCATGGCAATGGAGTGGGTGCTGCATTCATGACAATGGAGTGGGTGCTGCATTCATGGCAATGGAGTGGGTGCTGCATTCATGGCAATGGAGTGGGTGCTGCATTCGTGGCAATAGAGTGTGTGCTGCATTCATGGCAATAGAGTGGGTGCTGCATTCATGGCAATACGGTGGGTGCTGCATTCATGGCAATGGAGTGGGTGCTGCATTCATGGAAATACGGTGGGTGCTGCATTAATGGCAATGGAGTGGGTGCTGCATTCATGGTAATGGAGTGGGTGCTGCATTAATGGCAATGGAGTGGGTGCTGCATTCATGGCAATGGAGTGGGTGCTGCATTCGTGGCAATGGAGTGGGTGCTGCATTCGTGGCAATGGAGTGGGTGCTGCATTCCTGGCAATGGAGTGGGTGCTGCATTCATGGCAATACGGTGGGTGCTGCATTTATGGCAATACGGTGGAAGCTGCTTTCATGGCAATGGAGTGGGTGCTGCATTCATGGCAATATGGTGGGTGCTGCATTCATGGCAATATGGTGGGTGCTGCATTAATGGCAATGGAGTGGGTACTGCATTAATGGCAATGGAGTGGGTGCTGCATTAATGGCAATGGAGTGGGTGCTGCATTCATGGCAATGGAGTGGGTGCTGCATTCGTGGCAATGGAGTGGGTGCTGCATTCGTGGCAATGGAGTGGGTGCTGCATTCCTGGCAATGGAGTGGGTGCTGCATTCATGGCAATACGGTGGGTGCTGCATTTATGGCAATACGGTGGAAGCTGCTTTCATGGCAATGGAGTGGGTGCTGCATTCATGGCAATATGGTGGGTGCTGCATTCATGGCAATATGGTGGGTGCTGCATTAATGGCAATGGAGTGGGTGCTGCATTAATGGCAATGGAGTGGGTGCTGCATTAATGGCAATGGAGTGGGTGCTGCATTCATGGCAATATGGTGGGTGCTGCATTCATGGCAATACGGTGGGTGCTGCATTCATGGCAATGGAGTGGGTGCTGCATTCATGGAAATACGGTGGGTGCTGCATTAATGGCAATGGAGTGGGTGCTGCATTCACGGTAATGGAGTGGGTGCTGCGTTCATGGCAATAGAGTGGGTTCTGCGTTCATGGCAATGGAGTGGGTGCTGCATTCATGGCAATGGAGTGGGTGCTGCATTCATGGCAATGGAGTGGGTGCTGCATTCATGGCAATACAGTGGGTGCTGCATTCATGGCAATGGAGTGGGTGCTGCATTCATGGCAATGGAGTGGGTGCTGCATTAATGGCAATGGAGTGGGTGCTGCATTCGTGGCAATGGAGTGGGTGCTGCATTCCTGGCAATGGAGTGGGTGCTGCATTCCTGGCAATGGAGTGGGTGCTGCATTCATGGCAATACGGTGGGTGCTGCATTTATGGCAATACGGTGGAAGCTGCATTCATGGCAATGGAGTGGGTGCTGCATTCATGGCAATATGGTGGGTGCTGCATTCATGGCAATATGGTGGGTGCTGCATTCATGGCAATACGGTGGGTGCTGCATTCATGGCAATACATTGGGTGCTGCATTCATGGCAATACATTGGGTGCTGCATTCCTGGCAATACGGTGGATGCTGAATTCATGGCAATACGGTGGGTGCTGCATTCATGGCAATGGAGTGGGTGCTGCATTCATGACAATGGAGTGGGTGCTGCATTCATGGCAATGGAGTGGGTGCTGCATTCGTGGCAATGGAGTGGGTGCTGCATTCCTGGCAAAGGAGTGGGTGCTGCATTCATGGCAATACGGTGGGTGCTGCATTCATGGCAATACGATGGGTGCTGCATTCATGGCAATGGAGTGGGTGCAATGGAGTGGGTGCTGCATTCATGGCAATGGAGTGGGTGCTGCGTTCATGGCAATGGAGTGGGTGCTGCATTCATGGCAATACAGTGGGTGCTGCATTCATGGCAATACAGTGGGTGCTGCATTCATGGCAATACAGTAGGTGCTGCATTCATGGCAATACAGTGGGTGCTGCATTCATGGCAATGGAGTGGGTGCTGCATTTGTGGCAATGGAGTGGGTGCTGCATTTGTGGCAATGGAGTGGGTGCTGCATTTGTGGCAATGGAGTGGGTGCTGCATTTGTGGCAATGGAGTGGGTGCTACATTACTGGCAATGGAGTGGGTGCTGCATTCATGAAAATATGGTAGGTGCTGCATTCATGGCAATGGAGTGGGTGCTGCATTCATGGCAATACGGTGGGTGCTGCATTAATGGCAATGGAGTGGGTGCTGCATTAATGGCAATGGAGTGGGTGCTGCATTAATGGCAATGGAGTGGGTGCTGCATTCATGGCATTGGAGTGGGTGCTGCATTCATGGCATTGGAGTGGGTGCTGCATTCATGGCATTGGAGTGGGTGCTGCATTCATGGCAATACGGTGGGTGCTACATTCATGGCAATACGTTGGGTGCTGCATTAATGGCAATGGAGTGGGTGCTGCATTCATGGCAATGGAATGGGTGCTGCGTTCATGGCAATGGAGTGGGTGCTGCATTAATGGCAATGGAGTGGGTGCTGCATTCATGGCAATATGGTGGGTGCTGCATTCATGGCAATACGGTGGGTGCTGCATTCATGGCAATGGAGTGGGTGCTGCATTCATGGCAATGGAGTGGGTGCTGCATTCATGGCAATGGAGTGGGTGCTGCATTAATGGCAATGGAGTGGGTGCTGCATTCATGGCAATGGAGTGGGTGCTGCATTCATGGCAATATGGTGGGTGCTGCATTCATGGCAATATGGTGGGTGCTGCATTCATGGCAATACGGTGGGTTCTGCATTCATGGCAATACGGTGGGTGCTGCATTCATGGCAATGGAGTGGGTGCTGCCTTCATGGAAATACGGTGGGTGCTGCATTAATGGCAATGGAGTGGGTGCTGCATTCATGGTAATGGAGTGGGTGCTGCGCTCATGGCAATGGAGTGGGTTCTGCGTTCATGGCAATGGAGTGGGTGCTGCATTCATGGTAATGGAGTGGGTGCTGCATTCATGGTAATGGAGTGGGTGCTGCGTTCATGGCAATGGAGTGGGTTCTGCGTTCATGGCAATGGAGAGGGTTCTGCGTTCATGGCAATGGAGTGGGTTCTCCGTTCATGGCAATAGAGTGGGTTCTGCGTTCATGGCAATGGAATGGGTGCTGCATTCATGGCAATGGAGTGGGTGCTGCATTAATGGCAATGGAGTGGGTGCTGCATTCATGGCAATACGGTGGGTGCTGCATTCATGGCAATACGGTGGGTGCTGCATTCATGGCAATGAAGTGGGTGCTGCATTTATGGCAATACGGTGGGTGCTGCATTCATGGCAATGGAGTGGGTGCTGTATTCATGGCAATGGAGTGGGTGCTGTATTCATGGCAATGGAGTGGGTGCTGTATTCATGGCAATGGAGTGGGTGCTACATTCATGGCAATGGAGTGGGTGCTACATTCATGGCAATGGAGTGGGTGCTGCATTCATGGCAATGGAGTGGGTGCTGCATTCATGGCAATACGGTGGGTGCTGCATTCATGGCAATGGAGTGGGTGTTGCATTAATGGCAATGGAGTGGGTGCTGCATTTATGGCAATGGAGTGGGTGCTGCATTAATGGCAATGGAGTGGGTGCTGCATTAATGGCAATATGGTGGGTGCTGCATTCGTGGCAATGGAGTGGGTGCTGCATTCATGGCAATACGGTGGGTGCTGCATTCATGGCAATGGAGTGGATGCTGCATTAATGGCAATGGAGTGGGTGCTGCATTCATGGCAATGGAGTGGGTGCTACATTCATGGCAATGGAGTGGGTGCTGCATTCATGGCAATGGAGTGGGTGCTGCATTCATGGCAATACGGTGGGTGCTGCATTCATGGCAATGGAGTGGGTGTTGCATTAATGGCAATGGAGTGGGTGCTGCATTTATGGCAATGGAGTGGGTGCTGCATTAATGGCAATGGAGTTGGTGCTGCATTCATGGCAATATGGTGGGTGCTGCATTCATGGCAATGGAGTGGGTGCTGCATTCATGGCAATACGGTGGGTGCTGCATTAATGGCAATGGAGTGAGTGCTGCATTAATGGCAATGGAGTGGGTGCTGCATTCATGGCATTGGAGTGGGTGCTGCATTCATGGCAATACGGTGGGTGTTGCATTCATGGCAATACGGTGGGTGCTGCATTCATGGCAATGCGGTGGGTGCTGCATTCATGGCAATGGAGTGGGTGCTGCATTAATGGCAATATGGTGGGTGCTGCATTAATGGCATTACGGTGGGTGCTGCATTCATGACAATGGAGTGGGTGCTGCATTCGTGGCAATGGAGTGGGTGCTGCATTCGTGGCAATGGAGTGGGTGCTGCATTCATGGCAATGGAATGGGTGCTGCGTTCATGGCAATGGAGTGGGTGCTACATTCATGGCAATACGTTGGGTGCTGCAATAATGGCAATGGAGTGGGTGCTGCATTCATGGCAATACGGTGGGTGCTGCATTCATGGCAATGGAGTGGGTGCTGCATTAATGGCAATGGAGTGGGTGCTGCATTAATGGCAATATGGTGGGTGCTGCATTCATGGCAATACGGTGGGTGCTGCATTCATGGCAATGGAGTGGGTGCTGCATTCATGGCAATACGGTGGGTGCTGCATTCATGGCAATGGAGTGGGTGCTGCATTAATGGCAATATGGTGGGTGCTGCATTCATGGCAATACGGTGGGTGCTGCATTCATGGCAATGGAGTGGGTGCTGCATTCATGGCAATGGAGTGGGTGCTGCATTCATGGCAATGGAGTGGGTGCTGCATTAATGGAAATGGAGTGGGTGCTGCATTCATGGCAATATGGTGGGTGCTGCATTCATGGCAATATGGTGGGTGCTGCATTCATGGCAATACGGTGGGTTCTGCATTCATGGCAATGGAGTGGGTGCTGCATTAATGGCAATGGAGTGGGTGCTGCATTCGTGGCAATGGAGTGGGTGCTGCATTTGTGGCAATGGAGTGGGTGCTGCATTCATGGCAATGGAGTGGGTGCTGCATTCATGGCAATGGAGTGGGTGCTGCATTTATGGCAATGGAGTGGGTGCTGCATTCATGGCAATGGAGTGGGTGCTGCATTCATGGCAATATGGTGGGTGCTGCATTCATGGCAATATGGTGGGTGCTGCATTCATGGCAATATGGTGGGTGCTGCATTCATGGCAATACGGTGGGTTCTGCATTCATGGCAATGGAGTGGGTGCTGCATTAATGGCAATGGAGTGGGTGCTGCATTCGTGGCAATGGAGTGGGTGCTGCATTCGTGGCAATGGAGTGGGTGCTGCATTCATGGCAATGGAGTGGGTGCTGCATTCATGGCAATGGAGTGGGTGCTGCATTCATGGCAATGGAGTGGGTGCTGCATTCATGGAAATACGGTGGGTGCTGCATTAATGGCAATGGAGTGGGTGCTGCATTCATGGCAATGGAGTGGGTGCTGCGTTCATGGCAATGGAGTGGGTGCTGCGTTCATGGCAATGGAGTGGGTGCTGCGTTCATGGCAATGGAGTGGGTTCTGCATTCATGGCAATACGGTGGGTGCTGCATTCATGGCAATGGAGTGGGTGCTGCATTCATGGAAATACGGTGGGTGCTGCATTAATGGCAATGGAGTGGGTGCTGCATTCATGGTAATGCAGTGGGTGCTGCATTCATGGTAATGGAGTGGGTGCTGCATTCATGGTAATGGAGTGGGTGCTGTGTTCATGGCAATGGAGTGGGTTCTGCGTTCATGGCAATGGAGTGGGTGCTGCATTCATGGCAATGGAGTGGGTGCTGCATTCATGGCAATGGAGTGGGTGCTGCATTCATGGCAATGGAGTGGGTGCTGCATTCGTGGCAATGGAGTGGGTGCTGCGTTCATGGCAATGGAGTGGGTTCTGCGTTCATGGCAATGGAGTGGGTGCTGCATTCATGGCAATGGAGTGGGTGCTGCATTCATGGCAATGGAGTGGGTGCTGCATTCATGGCAATACAGTGGGTGCTGCATTCATGGCAATGGAGTGGGTGCTGCATTAATGGCAATGGAGTGGGTGCTGCATTCATGGCAATGGAGTGGGTGCTGCATTTGTGGCAATGGAGTGGGTGCTGCATTCCTGGCAATGGAGTGGGTGCTGCATTCCTGGCAATGGAGTGGGTGCTGCATTCATGGCAATATGGTGGGTGCTGCATTCATGGCAATACGGTGGGTGCTGCATTCATGGCAATGGAGTGGGTGCTGCATTCATGGCAATGGAGTGGGTGCTGCATTCATGGCAATGGAGTGGGTGCTGCATTAATGGCAATGGAGTGGGTGCTGCATTCATGGCAATGGAGTGGGTGCTGCATTCATGGCAATATGGTGGGTGCTGCATTCATGGCAATATGGTGGGTGCTGCATTCATGGCAATACGGTGGGTTCTGCATTCATGGCAATACGGTGGGTGCTGCATTCATGGCAATGGAGTGGGTGCTGCCTTCATGGAAATACGGTGGGTGCTGCATTAATGGCAATGGAGTGGGTGCTGCATTCATGGTAATGGAGTGGGTGCTGCGCTCATGGCAATGGAGTGGGTTCTGCGTTCATGGCAATGGAGTGGGTGCTGCATTCATGGTAATGGAGTGGGTGCTGCATTCATGGTAATGGAGTGGGTGCTGCGTTCATGGCAATGGAGTGGGTTCTGCGTTCATGGCAATGGAGAGGGTTCTGCGTTCATGGCAATGGAGTGGGTTCTCCGTTCATGGCAATAGAGTGGGTTCTGCGTTCATGGCAATGGAATGGGTGCTGCATTCATGGCAATGGAGTGGGTGCTGCATTAATGGCAATGGAGTGGGTGCTGCATTCATGGCAATACGGTGGGTGCTGCATTCATGGCAATACGGTGGGTGCTGCATTCATGGCAATGAAGTGGGTGCTGCATTTATGGCAATACGGTGGGTGCTGCATTCATGGCAATGGAGTGGGTGCTGTATTCATGGCAATGGAGTGGGTGCTGTATTCATGGCAATGGAGTGGGTGCTGTATTCATGGCAATGGAGTGGGTGCTACATTCATGGCAATGGAGTGGGTGCTACATTCATGGCAATGGAGTGGGTGCTGCATTCATGGCAATGGAGTGGGTGCTGCATTCATGGCAATACGGTGGGTGCTGCATTCATGGCAATGGAGTGGGTGTTGCATTAATGGCAATGGAGTGGGTGCTGCATTTATGGCAATGGAGTGGGTGCTGCATTAATGGCAATGGAGTGGGTGCTGCATTAATGGCAATATGGTGGGTGCTGCATTCGTGGCAATGGAGTGGGTGCTGCATTCATGGCAATACGGTGGGTGCTGCATTCATGGCAATGGAGTGGATGCTGCATTAATGGCAATGGAGTGGGTGCTGCATTCATGGCAATGGAGTGGGTGCTACATTCATGGCAATGGAGTGGGTGCTGCATTCATGGCAATGGAGTGGGTGCTGCATTCATGGCAATACGGTGGGTGCTGCATTCATGGCAATGGAGTGGGTGTTGCATTAATGGCAATGGAGTGGGTGCTGCATTTATGGCAATGGAGTGGGTGCTGCATTAATGGCAATGGAGTTGGTGCTGCATTCATGGCAATATGGTGGGTGCTGCATTCATGGCAATGGAGTGGGTGCTGCATTCATGGCAATACGGTGGGTGCTGCATTAATGGCAATGGAGTGGGTGCTGCATTAATGGCAATGGAGTGGGTGCTGCATTCATGGCATTGGAGTGGGTGCTGCATTCATGGCAATACGGTGGGTGTTGCATTCATGGCAATACGGTGGGTGCTGCATTCATGGCAATGCGGTGGGTGCTGCATTCATGGCAATGGAGTGGGTGCTGCATTAATGGCAATATGGTGGGTGCTGCATTAATGGCATTACGGTGGGTGCTGCATTCATGACAATGGAGTGGGTGCTGCATTCGTGGCAATGGAGTGGGTGCTGCATTCGTGGCAATGGAGTGGGTGCTGCATTCATGGCAATGGAATGGGTGCTGCGTTCATGGCAATGGAGTGGGTGCTACATTCATGGCAATACGTTGGGTGCTGCAATAATGGCAATGGAGTGGGTGCTGCATTCATGGCAATACGGTGGGTGCTGCATTCATGGCAATGGAGTGGGTGCTGCATTAATGGCAATGGAGTGGGTGCTGCATTAATGGCAATATGGTGGGTGCTGCATTCATGGCAATACGGTGGGTGCTGCATTCATGGCAATGGAGTGGGTGCTGCATTCATGGCAATACGGTGGGTGCTGCATTCATGGCAATGGAGTGGGTGCTGCATTAATGGCAATATGGTGGGTGCTGCATTCATGGCAATACGGTGGGTGCTGCATTCATGGCAATGGAGTGGGTGCTGCATTCATGGCAATGGAGTGGGTGCTGCATTCATGGCAATGGAGTGGGTGCTGCATTAATGGAAATGGAGTGGGTGCTGCATTCATGGCAATATGGTGGGTGCTGCATTCATGGCAATATGGTGGGTGCTGCATTCATGGCAATACGGTGGGTTCTGCATTCATGGCAATGGAGTGGGTGCTGCATTAATGGCAATGGAGTGGGTGCTGCATTCGTGGCAATGGAGTGGGTGCTGCATTTGTGGCAATGGAGTGGGTGCTGCATTCATGGCAATGGAGTGGGTGCTGCATTCATGGCAATGGAGTGGGTGCTGCATTTATGGCAATGGAGTGGGTGCTGCATTCATGGCAATGGAGTGGGTGCTGCATTCATGGCAATATGGTGGGTGCTGCATTCATGGCAATATGGTGGGTGCTGCATTCATGGCAATATGGTGGGTGCTGCATTCATGGCAATACGGTGGGTTCTGCATTCATGGCAATGGAGTGGGTGCTGCATTAATGGCAATGGAGTGGGTGCTGCATTCGTGGCAATGGAGTGGGTGCTGCATTCGTGGCAATGGAGTGGGTGCTGCATTCATGGCAATGGAGTGGGTGCTGCATTCATGGCAATGGAGTGGGTGCTGCATTCATGGCAATGGAGTGGGTGCTGCATTCATGGAAATACGGTGGGTGCTGCATTAATGGCAATGGAGTGGGTGCTGCATTCATGGCAATGGAGTGGGTGCTGCGTTCATGGCAATGGAGTGGGTGCTGCGTTCATGGCAATGGAGTGGGTGCTGCGTTCATGGCAATGGAGTGGGTTCTGCATTCATGGCAATACGGTGGGTGCTGCATTCATGGCAATGGAGTGGGTGCTGCATTCATGGAAATACGGTGGGTGCTGCATTAATGGCAATGGAGTGGGTGCTGCATTCATGGTAATGCAGTGGGTGCTGCATTCATGGCAATGGAGTGGGTGCTGCATTCATGGTAATGGAGTGGGTGCTGCATTCGTGGCAATGGAGTGGGTGCTGCATTCATGGCAATGGAGTGGGTGCTGCATTCATGGCAATGGAGTGGGTGCTGCATTCATGGCAATGGAGTGGGTGCTGCATTCATGGAAATACGGTGGGTGCTGCATTAATGGCAATGGAGTGGGTGCTGCATTCATGGCAATGGAGTGGGTGCTGCGTTCATGGCAATGGAGTGGGTGCTGCGTTCATGGCAATGGAGTGGGTGCTGCGTTCATGGCAATGGAGTGGGTTCTGCATTCATGGCAATACGGTGGGTGCTGCATTCATGGCAATGGAGTGGGTGCTGCATTCATGGAAATACGGTGGGTGCTGCATTAATGGCAATGGAGTGGGTGCTGCATTCATGGTAATGCAGTGGGTGCTGCATTCATGGTAATGGAGTGGGTGCTGCATTCATGGTAATGGAGTGGGTGCTGTGTTCATGGCAATGGAGTGGGTTCTGCGTTCATGGCAATGGAGTGGGTGCTGCATTCATGGCAATGGAGTGGGTGCTGCATTCATGGCAATGGAGTGGGTGCTGCATTCATGGCAATGGAGTGGGTGCTGCATTCGTGGCAATGGAGTGGGTGCTGCGTTCATGGCAATGGAGTGGGTTCTGCGTTCATGGCAATGGAGTGGGTGCTGCATTCATGGCAATGGAGTGGGTGCTGCATTCATGGCAATGGAGTGGGTGCTGCATTCATGGCAATACAGTGGGTGCTGCATTCATGGCAATGGAGTGGGTGCTGCATTAATGGCAATGGAGTGGGTGCTGCATTCATGGCAATGGAGTGGGTGCTGCATTTGTGGCAATGGAGTGGGTGCTGCATTCCTGGCAATGGAGTGGGTGCTGCATTCCTGGCAATGGAGTGGGTGCTGCATTCATGGCAATACGGTGGGTGCTGCATTTATGGCAATACGGTGGAAGCTGCATTCATGGCAATGGAGTGGGTGCTGCATTCATGGCAATATAGTGGGTGCTGCATTCATGGCAATATGGTGGGTGCTGCATTCATGGCAATACGGTGGGTGCTGCATTCATGGCAATACATTGGGTGCTGCATTCATGGCAATACATTGGGTGCTGCATTCCTGGCAATACGGTGGATGCTGAATTCATGGCAATACGGTGGGTGCTGCAATTATGGCAATGGAGTGGGTGCTGCATTCATGACAATGGAGTGGGTGCTGCATTCGTGGCAATGGAGTGGGTGCTGCATTCGTGGCAATGGAGTGGGTGCTGCATTCCTGGCAATGGAGTGGGTGCTGCATTCATGGCAATACAGTGGGTGCTGCATTCATGGCAATACGATGGGTGCTGCATTCATGGCAATGGAGTGGGTGCAATGGAGTGGGTGCTGCGTTCATGGCAATGGAGTGGGTGCTGCGTTCATGGCAATGGAGTGGGTGCTGAATTCATGGCAATACAGTGGGTGCTGCATTCATGGCAATACAGTGGGTGCTGCATTCATGGCAATACAGTGGGTGCTGCATTCATGGCAATACAGTGGGTGCTGCATTCATGGCAATGGAGTGGGTGCTGCATTTGTGGCAATGGAGTGGGTGCTGCATTTGTGGCAATGGAGTGGGTGCTGCATTTGTGGCAATGGAGTGGGTGCTGCATTTGTGGCAATGGAGTGGGTGCTGCATTTGTGGCAATGGAGTGGGTGCTGCATTTGTGGCAATGGAGTGGGTGCTGCATTTGTGGCAATAGAGTGGGTGCTGCATTTGTGGCAATGGAGTGGGTGCTGCATTTGTGGCAATGGAGTGGGTGCTGCATTTGTGGCAATAGAGTGGGTGCTGCATTTGTGGCAATGGAGTGGGTGCTGCATTTGTGGCAATGGAGTGGGTGCTGCATTTGTGGCAATGGAGTGGGTGCTGCATTTCTGGCAATGGAGTGGGTGCTGCATTCATGGCAATACGGTGGGTGCTGCATTCATGGCAATACGGTGGAAGCTGCATTCATGGCAATGGAGTGGGTGCTGCATTCATGGCAATATGGTGGGTGCTGCATTCATGGCAATATGGTGGGTGCTGCATTCATGGCAATATGGTGGATGCTGCATTCATGGCAATAAGGTGGGTGCTGCATTAATGGCAATGCGGTGGGTGCTGCATTCATGGCAATACGGTGGGTGCTGCATTCATGGCAATGGAGTGGGTGTTGCATTAATGGCAATACGGTGGGTGCTGCATTTATGGCAATACGGTGGGTGCTGCATTCATGGCAATGAAGTGGGTGCTGCATTTATGGCAATACGGTGGGTGCTGCATTCATGGCAATGGAGTGGGTGCTGCATTCATGGCAATGGAGTGGGTGCTGTATTCATGGCAATGGAGTGGGTGCTACATTCATGGCAATGGAGTGGGTGCTGCATTCATGGCAATGGAGTGGGTGCTGCATTCATGGCAATATAGTGGGTGCTGCATTCATGGCAATACGGTGGGTGCTGCATTCATGGCAATACGGTGGGTGCTGCATTCATGGCAATACATTGGGTGCTGCATTCATGGCAATACATTGGGTGCTGCATTCCTGGCAATACGGTGGATGCTGAATTCATGGCAATACGGTGGGTGCTGCAATTATGGCAATGGAGTGGGTGCTGCATTCATGACAATGGAGTGGGTGCTGCATTCGTGGCAATGGAGTGGGTGCTGCATTCGTGGCAATGGAGTGGGTGCTGCATTCCTGGCAATGGAGTGGGTGCTGCATTCATGGCAATACAGTGGGTGCTGCATTCATGGCAATACGATGGGTGCTGCATTCATGGCAATGGAGTGGGTGCAATGGAGTGGGTGCTGCGTTCATGGCAATGGAGTGGGTGCTGAATTCATGGCAATACAGTGGGTGCTGCATTCATGGCAATACAGTGGGTGCTGCATTCATGGCAATACAGTGGGTGCTGCATTCATGGCAATACAGTGGGTGCTGCATTCATGGCAATACAGTGGGTGCTGCATTCGTGGCAATGGAGTGGGTGCTGCATTTGTGGCAATGGAGTGGGTGCTGCATTTGTGGCAATGGAGTGGGTGCTGCATTTGTGGCAATGGAGTGGGTGCTGCATTTGTGGCAATGGAGTGGGTGCTGCATTTGTGGCAATGGAGTGGGTGCTGCATTTGTGGCAATAGAGTGGGTGCTGCATTTGTGGCAATGGAGTGGGTGCTGCATTTGTGGCAATGGAGTGGGTGCTGCATTTGTGGCAATAGAGTGGGTGCTGCATTTGTGGCAATGGAGTGGGTGCTGCATTTGTGGCAATGGAGTGGGTGCTGCATTTCTGGCAATGGAGTGGGTGCTGCATTTCTGGCAATGGAGTGGGTGCTGCATTCATGGCAATACGGTGGGTGCTGCATTCATGGCAATACGGTGGAAGCTGCATTCATGGCAATGGAGTGGGTGCTGCATTCATGGCAATATGGTGGGTGCTGCATTCATGGCAATATGGTGGGTGCTGCATTCATGGCAATATGGTGGATGCTGCATTCATGGCAATATGGTGGGTGCTGCATTAATGGCAATACGGTGGGTGCTGCATTCATGGCAATACGGTGGGTGCTGCATTCATGGCAATGGAGTGGGTGTTGCATTAATGGCAATACGGTGGGTGCTGCATTTATGGCAATACGGTGGGTGCTGCATTCATGGCAATGAAGTGGGTGCTGCATTTATGGCAATACTGTGGGTGCTGCATTCATGGCAATGGAGTGGGTGCTGCATTCATGGCAATGGAGTGGGTGCTGTATTCATGGCAATGGAGTGGGTGCTACATTCATGGCAATGGAGTGGGTGCTGCATTCATGGCAATGGAGTGGGTGCTGCATTCATGGCAATACGGTGGGTGCTGCATTCATGGCAATGGAGTGGGTGTTGCATTAATGGCAATGGAGTGGGTGCTGCATTTATGGCAATGGAGTGGGTGCTGCATTTATGGCAATGGAGTGGGTGCTGCATTAATGGCAATGGAGTGGGTGCTGCATTCATGGCAATATGGTGGGTGCTGCATTCATGGCAATGGACTGGGTGCTGCATTCATGGCAATACGGTGGGTACTGCATTAATGGCAATGGAGTGGGTGCTGCATTAATGGCAATGGAGTGGGTGCTGCATTCATGGCATTGGAGTGGGTGCTGCATTCATGGCATTGGAGTGGGTGCTGCATTCATGGCAATACGGTGGGTGCTGCATTCATGGCAATGGAGTGGGTGCTGCATTCATGGCAATACGGTGGGTGCTGCATTCATGGCAATGGAGTGGGTGCTGCATTCGTGGCAATGGAGTGGGTGCTGCATTCATGGCAATGGAATGGGTGCTGCGTTCATGGCAATGGAGTGGGTGCTACATTCATGGCAATACGTTGGGTGCTGCAATAATGGCAATGGAGTGGGTGCTGCATTCATGGCAATACGGTGGGTGCTGCATTCATGGCAATGGAGTGGGTGCTGCATTAATGGCAATGGAGTGGGTGCTGCATTAATGGCAATATGGTGGGTGCTGCATTCATGGCAATACGGTGGGTGCTGCATTCATGGCAATGGAGTGGGTGCTGCATTCATGGCAATACGGTGGGTGCTGCATTCATGGCAATGGAGTGGGTGCTGCATTAATGGCAATATGGTGGGTGCTGCATTCATGGCAATACGGTGGGTGCTGCATTCATGGCAATGGAGTGGGTGCTGCATTCATGGCAATGGAGTGGGTGCTGCATTCATGGCAATGGAGTGGGTGCTGCATTAATGGCAATGGAGTGGGTGCTGCATTCATGGCAATATGGTGGGTGCTGCATTCATGGCAATATGGTGGGTGCTGCATTCATGGCAATACGGTGGGTTCTGCATTCATGGCAATGGAGTGGGTGCTGCATTAATGGCAATGGAGTGGGTGCTGCATTCGTGGCAATGGAGTGGGTGCTGCATTCGTGGCAATGGAGTGGGTGCTGCATTCATGGCAATGGAGTGGGTGCTGCATTCATGGCAATGGAGTGGGTGCTGCATTCATGGCAATGGAGTGGGTGCTGCATTCATGGCAATGGAGTGGGTGCTGCATTCATGGCAATATGGTGGGTGCTGCATTCATGGCAATATGGTGGGTGCTGCATTCATGGCAATATGGTGGGTGCTGCATTCATGGCAATACGGTGGGTTCTGCATTCATGGCAATGGAGTGGGTGCTGCATTAATGGCAATGGAGTGGGTGCTGCATTCGTGGCAATGGAGTGGGTGCTGCATTCGTGGCAATGGAGTGGGTGCTGCATTCATGGCAATGGAGTGGGTGCTGCATTCATGGCAATGGAGTGGGTGCTGCATTCATGGCAATGGAGTGGGTGCTGCATTCATGGAAATACGGTGGGTGCTGCATTAATGGCAATGGAGTGGGTGCTGCATTCATGGCAATGGAGTGGGTGCTGCGTTCATGGCAATGGAGTGGGTGCTGCGTTCATGGCAATGGAGTGGGTGCTGCGTTCATGGCAATGGAGTGGGTTCTGCATTCATGGCAATACGGTGGGTGCTGCATTCATGGCAATGGAGTGGGTGCTGCATTCATGGAAATACGGTGGGTGCTGCATTAATGGCAATGGAGTGGGTGCTGCATTCATGGTAATGCAGTGGGTGCTGCATTCATGGTAATGGAGTGGGTGCTGCATTCATGGTAATGGAGTGGGTGCTGTGTTCATGGCAATGGAGTGGGTTCTGCGTTCATGGCAATGGAGTGGGTGCTGCATTCATGGCAATGGAGTGGGTGCTGCATTCATGGCAATGGAGTGGGTGCTGCATTCATGGCAATGGAGTGGGTGCTGCATTCATGGCAATGGAGTGGGTGCTGCATTCGTGGCAATGGAGTGGGTGCTGCATTCGTGGCAATGGAGTGGGTGCTGCATTCGTGGCAATGGAGTGGGTGCTGCATTCCTGGCAATGGAGTGGGTGCTGCATTCATGGCAATGGAGTGGGTGCTGCATTCATGGCAATGGAGTGGGTGCTGCATTCGTGGCAATGGAGTGGGTGCTGCATTCGTGGCAATGGAGTGGGTGCTGCATTCCTGGCAATGGAGTGGGTGCTGCATTCATGGCAATACGGTGGGTGCTGTATTTATGGCAATACGGTGGAAGCTGCTTTCATGGCAATGGAGTGGGTGCTGCATTCATGGCAATATGGTGGGTGCTGCATTCATGGCAATATGGTGGGTGCTGCATTAATGGCAATGGAGTGGGTGCTGCATTAATATCAATGGAGTGGGTGCTGCATTAATGGCAATGGAGTGGGTGCTGCATTCATGGCAATATGGTGGGTGCTGCATTCATGGCAAAAAGGTGGGTGCTGCATTCATGGCAATGCGGTGGGTGCTGCATTCATGGCAATGGAGTGGGTGCTGCATTCATGGAAATACGGTGGGTGCTGCATTAATGGCAATGGAGTGGGTGCTGCATTCATGGTAATGGAGTGGGTGCTGCATTCATGGCAATGGAGTGGGTGCTGCATTCATGGCAATACAGTGGGTGCTGCATTCATGGCAATGGAGTGGGTGCTGCATTAATGGCAATGGAGTGGGTGCTGCATTCATGGCAATGGAGTGGGTGCTGCATTTGTGGCAATGGAGTGGGTGCTGCATTCCTGGCAATGGAGTGGGTGCTGCATTCCTGGCAATGGAGTGGGTGCTGCATTCATGGCAATACGGTGGGTGCTGCATTTATGGCAATACGGTGGAAGCTGCATTCATGGCAATGGAGTGGGTGCTGCATTCATGGCAATATAGTGGGTGCTGCATTCATGGCAATATGGTGGGTGCTGCATTCATGGCAATACGGTGGGTGCTGCATTCATGGCAATACATTGGGTGCTGCATTCATGGCAATACATTGGGTGCTGCATTCCTGGCAATACGGTGGATGCTGAATTCATGGCAATACGGTGGGTGCTGCAATTATGGCAATGGAGTGGGTGCTGCATTCATGACAATGGAGTGGGTGCTGCATTCGTGGCAATGGAGTGGGTGCTGCATTCGTGGCAATGGAGTGGGTGCTGCATTCCTGGCAATGGAGTGGGTGCTGCATTCATGGCAATACAGTGGGTGCTGCATTCATGGCAATGGAGTGGGTGCAATGGAGTGGGTGCTGCGTTCATGGCAATGGAGTGGGTGCTGCGTTCATGGCAATGGAGTGGGTGCTGAATTCATGGCAATACAGTGGGTGCTGCATTCATGGCAATACAGTGGGTGCTGCATTCATGGCAATACAGTGGGTGCTGCATTCATGGCAATACAGTGGGTGCTGCATTCATGGCAATGGAGTGGGTGCTGCATTTGTGGCAATGGAGTGGGTGCTGCATTTGTGGCAATGGAGTGGGTGCTGCATTTGTGGCAATGGAGTGGGTGCTGCATTTGTGGCAATGGAGTGGGTGCTGCATTTGTGGCAATGGAGTGGGTGCTGCATTTGTGGCAATGGAGTGGGTGCTGCATTTGTGGCAATAGAGTGGGTGCTGCATTTGTGGCAATGGAGTGGGTGCTGCATTTGTGGCAATTGAGTGGGTGCTGCATTTGTGGCAATAGAGTGGGTGCTGCATTTGTGGCAATGGAGTGGGTGCTGCATTTGTGGCAATGGAGTGGGTGCTGCATTTGTGGCAATGGAGTGGGTGCTGCATTTCTGGCAATGGAGTGGGTGCTGCATTCATGGCAATACGGTGGGTGCTGCATTCATGGCAATACGGTGGAAGCTGCATTCATGGCAATGGAGTGGGTGCTGCATTCATGGCAATATGGTGGGTGCTGCATTCATGGCAATATGGTGGGTGCTGCATTCATGGCAATATGGTGGATGCTGCATTCATGGCAATATGGTGGGTGCTGCATTAATGGCAATACGGTGGGTGCTGCATTCATGGCAATACGGTGGGTGCTGCATTCATGGCAATGGAGTGGGTGTTGCATTAATGGCAATACGGTGGGTGCTGCATTTATGGCAATACGGTGGGTGCTGCATTCATGGCAATGAAGTGGGTGCTGCATTTATGGCAATACGGTGGGTGCTGCATTCATGGCAATGGAGTGGGTGCTGCATTCATGGCAATGGAGTGGGTGCTGTATTCATGGCAATGGAGTGGGTGCTACATTCATGGCAATGGAGTGGGTGCTGCATTCATGGCAATGGAGTGGGTGCTGCATTCATGGCAATATAGTGGGTGCTGCATTCATGGCAATATGGTGGGTGCTGCATTCATGGCAATACGGTGGGTGCTGCATTCATGGCAATACATTGGGTGCTGCATTCATGGCAATACATTGGGTGCTGCATTCCTGGCAATACGGTGGATGCTGAATTCATGGCAATACGGTGGGTGCTGCAATTATGGCAATGGAGTGGGTGCTGCATTCATGACAATGGAGTGGGTGCTGCATTCGTGGCAATGGAGTGGGTGCTGCATTCGTGGCAATGGAGTGGGTGCTGCATTCCTGGCAATGGAGTGGGTGCTGCATTCATGGCAATACAGTGGGTGCTGCATTCATGGCAATACGATGGGTGCTGCATTCATGGCAATGGAGTGGGTGCAATGGAGTGGGTGCTGCGTTCATGGCAATGGAGTGGGTGCTGCGTTCATGGCAATGGAGTGGGTGCTGAATTCATGGCAATACAGTGGGTGCTGCATTCATGGCAATACAGTGGGTGCTGCATTCATGGCAATACAGTGGGTGCTGCATTCATGGCAATACAGTGGGTGCTGCATTCATGGCAATGGAGTGGGTGCTGCATTTGTGGCAATGGAGTGGGTGCTGCATTTGTGGCAATGGAGTGGGTGCTGCATTTGTGGCAATGGAGTGGGTGCTGCATTTGTGGCAATGGAGTGGGTGCTGCATTTGTGGCAATGGAGTGGGTGCTGCATTTGTGGCAATGGAGTGGGTGCTGCATTTGTGGCAATAGAGTGGGTGCTGCATTTGTGGCAATGGAGTGGGTGCTGCATTTGTGGCAATGGAGTGGGTGCTGCATTTGTGGCAATAGAGTGGGTGCTGCATTTGTGGCAATGGAGTGGGTGCTGCATTTGTGGCAATGGAGTGGGTGCTGCATTTGTGGCAATGGAGTGGGTGCTGCATTTCTGGCAATGGAGTGGGTGCTGCATTCATGGCAATACGGTGGGTGCTGCATTCTTGGCAATACGGTGGAAGCTGCATTCATGGCAATGGAGTGGGTGCTGCATTCATGGCAATATGGTGGGTGCTGCATTCATGGCAATATGGTGGGTGCTGCATTCATGGCAATATGGTGGATGCTGCATTCATGGCAATATGGTGGGTGCTGCATTAATGGCAATACGGTGGGTGCTGCATTCATGGCAATACGGTGGGTGCTGCATTCATGGCAATGGAGTGGGTGTTGCATTAATGGCAATACGGTGGGTGCTGCATTTATGGCAATACGGTGGGTGCTGCATTCATGGCAATGGAGTGGGTGTTGCATTAATGGCAATGGAGTGGGTGCTGCATTTATGGCAATGGAGTGGGTGCTGCATTTATGGCAATGGAGTGGGTGCTGTATTCATGGCAATGGAGTGGGTGCTACATTCATGGCAATGGAGTGGGTGCTGCATTCATGGCAATGGAGTGGGTGCTGCATTCATGGCAATACGGTGGGTGCTGCATTCATGGCAATGGAGTGGGTGTTGCATTAATGGCAATGGAGTGGGTGCTGCATTTATGGCAATGGAGTGGGTGCTGCATTTATGGCAATGGAGTGGGTGCTGCATTAATGGCAATGGAGTGGGTGCTGCATTCATGGCAATATGGTGGGTGCTGCATTCATGGCAATGGACTGGGTGCTGCATTCATGGCAATACGGTGGGTACTGCATTAATGGCAATGGAGTGGGTGCTGCATTAATGGCAATGGAGTGGGTGCTGCATTCATGGCATTGGAGTGGGTGCTGCATTCATGGCAATACGGTGGGTGCTGCATTCATGGCAATGGAGTGGGTGCTGCATTCATGGCAATACGGTGGGTTCTGCATTCATGGCAATGGAGTGGGTGCTGCATTCATGGCAATGGAGTGGGTGCTGCATTAATGGCAATGGAGTGGGTGCTGCATTCATGGCAATGGAGTGGGTGCTGCATTCATGGCAATATGGTGGGTGCTGCATTCATAGCAATATGGTGGGTGCTGCATTCATGGCAATACGGTGGGTTCTGCATTCATGGCAATGGAGTGGGTGCTGCATTAATGGCAATGGAGTGGGTGCTGCATTCGTGGCAATGGAGTGGGTGCTGCATTCGTGGCAATGGAGTGGGTGCTGCATTCATGGCAATGGAGTGGGTGCTGCATTCATGGCAATGGAGTGGGTGCTGCATTCATGGCAATACGGTGGGTGCTGCATTCATGGCAATACAGTGGGTGCTGCATTCATGGCAATACAGTAGGTGCTGCATTCATGGCAATACAGTGGGTGCTGCATTCATGGCAATACAGTGGGTGCTGCATTCGTGGCAATGGAGTGGGTGCTGCATTCGTGGCAATGGAGTGGGTGCTGCATTCGTGGCAATGGAGTGGGTGCTGCATTTCTGGCAATGGAGTGGGTGCTGCATTTCTGGCAATGGAGTGGGTTCTGCATTCATGGCAATACGGTGGGTGCTGCATTCATGGCAATACGGTGGAAGCTGCATTCATGGCAATGGAGTGGGTGCTGCATTCATGGCAATACGTTGGGTGCTGCATTCATGGCAATGGAGTGGGTGCTGCATTCATGGCAATACGGTGGGTGCTGCATTCATGGCAATGGAGTGGGTGCTGCATTAATGGCAATGGAGTGGATGCTGCATTCATGGCAATATGGTGGGTGCTGCATTCATGGCAATGGAGTGGGTGCTGCATTCATGGCAATACGGTGGGTTCTGCATTCATGGCAATGGAGTGGGTGCTGCATTAATGCCAATGGAGTGGGTGCTGCATTAATGCCAATGGAGTGGGGTCTGCATTCATGGCAATGGAGTGGGTGCTGCATTCATGGCAATGGAGTGGGTGCTGCATTCATGGCAATACAGTGGGTGCTGCATTCATGGCAATACAGTGGGTGCTGCATTCATGGCAATACAGTGGGTGCTGCATTCATTGCAATACAGTGGGTGCTGCATTCGTGGCAATGGAGTGGGTGCTGCATTCGTGGCAATGGAGTGGGTGCTGCATTCGTGGCAATGGAGTGGGTGCTGCATTTCTGGCAATGGAGTGGGTGCTGCATTTCTGGCAATGGAGTGGGTTCTGCATTCATGGCAATACGGTGGGTGCTGCATTCATGGCAATACGGTGGAAGCTGCATTCATGGCAATGGAGTGGGTGCTGCATTCATGGCAATACGTTGGGTGCTGCATTCATGGCAATGGAGTGGGTGCTGCATTCATGGCAATACGGTGGGTGCTGCATTTATGGCAATGGAGTGGGTGCTGCATTAATGGCAATGGAGTGGATGCTGCATTCATGGCAATATGGTGGGTGCTGCATTCATGGCAATGGAGTGGGTGCTGCATTCATGGCAATACGGTGGGTTCTGCATTCATGGCAATGGAGTGGGTGCTGCATTAATGGCAATGGAGTGGGTGCTGCATTCATGGCAATATGGTGGGTGCTGCATTCATGGCAATATGGTGGGTGCTGCATTCATGGCAATAAGGTGGGTGCTGCATTCATGACAATACGGTGGGTGCTGCATTCATGGCAATGGAGTGGGTGCTGCATTCATGACAATGGAGTGGGTGCTGCATTCATGGCAATGGAGTGGGTGCTGCATTCATGGCAATGGAGTGGGTGCTGCATTCGTGGCAATAGAGTGTGTGCTGCATTCATGGCAATAGAGTGGGTGCCGCATTCATGGCAATACGGTGGGTGCTGCATTCATGGCAATGGAGTGGGTGCTGCATTCATGGAAATACGGTGGGTGCTGCATTAATGGCAATGGAGTGGGTGCTGCATTCATGGTAATGGAGTGGGTGCTGCATTAATGGCAATGGAGTGGGTGCTGCATTCATGGCAATGGAGTGGGTGCTGCATTCGTGGCAATGGAGTGGGTGCTGCATTCGTGGCAATGGAGTGGGTGCTGCATTCCTGGCAATGGAGTGGGTGCTGCATTCATGGCAATACGGTGGGTGCTGCATTTATGGCAATACGGTGGAAGCTGCTTTCATGGCAATGGAGTGGGTGCTGCATTCATGGCAATATGGTGGGTGCTGCATTCATGGCAATATGGTGGGTGCTGCATTAATGGCAATGGAGTGGGTACTGCATTAATGGCAATGGAGTGGGTGCTGCATTAATGGCAATGGAGTGGGTGCTGCATTCATGGCAATGGAGTGGGTGCTGCATTCGTGGCAATGGAGTGGGTGCTGCATTCGTGGCAATGGAGTGGGTGCTGCATTCCTGGCAATGGAGTGGGTGCTGCATTCATGGCAATACGGTGGGTGCTGCATTTATGGCAATACGGTGGAAGCTGCTTTCATGGCAATGGAGTGGGTGCTGCATTCATGGCAATATGGTGGGTGCTGCATTCATGGCAATATGGTGGGTGCTGCATTAATGGCAATGGAGTGGGTGCTGCATTAATGGCAATGGAGTGGGTGCTGCATTAATGGCAATGGAGTGGGTGCTGCATTCATGGCAATATGGTGGGTGCTGCATTCATGGCAATACGGTGGGTGCTGCATTCATGGCAATGGAGTGGGTGCTGCATTCATGGAAATACGGTGGGTGCTGCATTAATGGCAATGGAGTGGGTGCTGCATTCACGGTAATGGAGTGGGTGCTGCGTTCATGGCAATGGAGTGGGTTCTGCGTTCATGGCAATGGAGTGGGTGCTGCATTCATGGCAATGGAGTGGGTGCTGCATTCATGGCAATGGAGTGGGTGCTGCATTAATGGCAATGGAGTGGGTGCTGCATTAATGGCAATGGAGTGGGTGCTGCATTCGTGGCAATGGAGTGGGTGCTGCATTCCTGGCAATGGAGTGGGTGCTGCATTCCTGGCAATGGAGTGGGTGCTGCATTCATGGCAATACGGTGGGTGCTGCATTTATGGCAATACGGTGGAAGCTGCATTCATGGCAATGGAGTGGGTGCTGCATTCATGGCAATATGGTGGGTGCTGCATTCATGGCAATATGGTGGGTGCTGCATTCATGGCAATATGGTGGGTGCTGCATTCATGGCAATATGGTGGGTGCTGCATTCATGGCAATACGGTGGGTGCTGCATTCATGGCAATACATTGGGTGCTGCATTCATGGCAATGGAGTGGGTGCTGCATTTGTGGCAATGGAGTGGGTGCTGCATTTGTGGCAATGGAGTGGGTGCTGCATTTGTGGCAATGGAGTGGGTGCTGCATTTGTGGCAATGGAGTGGGTGCTGCATTTGTGGCAATGGAGTGGGTGCTACATTACTGGCAATGGAGTGGATGCTCCATTCATGAAAATATGGTAGGTGCTGCATTCATGGCAATGGAGTGGGTGCTGCATTCATGGCAATACGGTGGGTGCTGCATTAATGGCAATGGAGTGGGTGCTGCATTAATGGCAATGGAGTGGGTGCTGCATTAATGGCAATGGAGTGGGTGCTGCATTCATGGCATTGGAGTGGGTGCTGCATTCATGGCATTGGAGTGGGTGCTGCATTCATGGCATTGGAGTGGGTGCTGCATTCATGGCAATACGGTGGGTGCTACATTCATGGCAATACGTTGGGTGCTGCATTAATGGCAATGGAGTGGGTGCTGCATTCATGGCAATGGAATGGGTGCTGCGTTCATGGCAATGGAGTGGGTGCTGCATTAATGGCAATGGAGTGGGTGCTGCATTCATGGCAATATGGTGGGTGCTGCATTCATGGCAATACGGTGGGTAATGCATTCATGGCAATGGAGTGGGTGCTGCATTCATGGCAATGGAGTGGGTGCTGCATTCATGGCAATGGAGTGGGTGCTGCATTAATGGCAATGGAGTGGGTGCTGCATTCATGGCAATGGAGTGGGTGCTGCATTCATGGCAATATGGTGGGTGCTGCATTCATGGCAATATGGTGGGTGCTGCATTCATGGCAATACGGTGGGTTCTGCATTCATGGCAATGGAGTGGGTGCTGCATTAATGGCAATGGAGTGGGTGCTGCATTCGTGGCAATAGAGTGGGTGCTGCATTCATGGCAATACGGTGGGTGCTGCATTCATGGCAATGGAGTGGGTGCTGCCTTCATGGAAATACGGTGGGTGCTGCATTAATGGCAATGGAGTGGGTGCTGCATTCATGGTAATGGAGTGGGTGCTGCGCTCATGGCAATGGAGTGGGTTCTGCGTTCATGGCAATGGAGTGGGTGCTGCATTCATGGTAATGGAGTGGGTGCTGCATTCATGGTAATGGAGTGGGTGCTGCGTTCATGGCAATGGAGTGGGTTCTGCGTTCATTGCAATGGAGAGGGTTCTGCGTTCATGGCAATGGAGTGGGTTCTCCGTTCATGGCAATAGAGTGGGTTCTGCGTTCATGGCAATGGAATGGGTGCTGCATTCATGGCAATGGAGTGGGTGCTGCATTAATGGCAATGGAGTGGGTGCTGCATTCATGGCAATACGGTGGGTGCTGCATTCATGGCAATGAAGTGGGTGCTGCATTTATGGCAATACGGTGGGTGCTGCATTCATGGCAATGGAGTGGGTGCTGTATTCATGGCAATGGAGTGGGTGCTGTATTCATGGCAATGGAGTGGGTGCTGTATTCATGGCAATGGAGTGGGTGCTACATTCATGGCAATGGAGTGGGTGCTACATTCATGGCAATGGAGTGGGTGCTGCATTCATGGCAATGGAGTGGGTGCTGCATTCATGGCAATACGGTGGGTGCTGCATTCATGGCAATGGAGTGGGTGTTGCATTAATGGCAATGGAGTGGGTGCTGCATTTATGGCAATGGAGTGGGTGCTGCATTAATGGCAATGGAGTGGGTGCTGCATTAATGGCAATATGGTGGGTGCTGCATTCGTGGCAATGGAGTGGGTGCTGCATTCATGGCAATACGGTGGGTGCTGCATTCATGGCAATGGAGTGGGTGCTGCATTAATGGCAATGGAGTGGGTGCTGCATTCATGGCAATGGAGTGGGTGCTACATTCATGGCAATGGAGTGCGTGCTGCATTCATGGCAATGGAGTGGGTGCTGCATTCATGGCAATACGGTGGGTGCTGCATTCATGGCAATGGAGTGGGTGTTGCATTAATGGCAATGGAGTGGGTGCTGCATTTATGGCAATGGAGTGGGTGCTGCATTAATGGCAATGGAGTGGGTGCTGCATTCGTGGCAATGGAGTGGGTGCTGCATTCCTGGCAATGGAGTGGGTGCTGCATTCCTGGCAATGGAGTGGGTGCTGCATTAATGGCAATACGGTGGGTGCTGCATTTATGGCAATACGGTGGAAGCTGCATTCATGGCAATGGAGTGGGTGCTGCATTCATGGCAATATAGTGGGTGCTGCATTCATGGAAATACGGTGGGTGCTGCATTAATGGCAATGGAGTGGGTGCTGCATTCATGGTAATGGAGTGGGTGCTGCATTCATGGTAATGGAGTGGGTGCTGCGTTCATGGCAATGGAGTGGGTTCTGCGTTCATGGCAATGGAGTGGGTGCTGCATTCATGGCAATGGAGTGGGTGCTGCATTCATGGCAATGGAGTGGGTGCTGCATTCATGGCAATACAGTGGGTGCTGCATTCATGGCAATGGAGTGGGTGCTGCATTAATGGCAATGGAGTGGGTGCTGCATTCATGGCAATGGAGTGGGTGCTGCATTCGTGGCAATGGAGTGGGTGCTGCATTCCTGGCAATGGAGTGGGTGCTGCATTCCTGGCAATGGAGTGGGTGCTGCATTCATGGCAATACGGTGGGTGCTGCATTTATGGCAATACGGTGGAAGCTGCATTCATGGCAATGGAGTGGGTGCTGCATTCATGGCAATATAGTGGGTGCTGCATTCATGGCAATATGGTGGGTGCTGCATTCATGGCAATACGGTGGGTGCTGCATTCATGGCAATACATTGGGTGCTGCATTCATGGCAATACATTGGGTGCTGCATTCCTGGCAATACGGTGGATGCTGAATTCATGGCAATACGGTGGGTGCTGCAATTATGGCAATGGAGTGGGTGCTGCATTCATGACAATGGAGTGGGTGCTGCATTCGTGGCAATGGAGTGGGTGCTGCATTCGTGGCAATGGAGTGGGTGCTGCATTCCTGGCAATGGAGTGGGTGCTGCATTCATGGCAATACGGTGGGTGCTGCACTCATGGCAATACGATGGGTGCTGCATTCATGGCAATGGAGTGGGTGCAATGGAGTGTGTGCTGCGTTCATGGCAATACAGTGGGTGCTGCATTCATGGCAATGGAGTGGGTGCTGCATTTGTGGCAATGGAGTGGGTGCTGCATTTGTGGCAATGGAGTGGGTGCTGCATTTGTGGCAATGGAGTGGGTGCTGCATTTGTGGCAATAGAGTGGGTGCTGCATTTGTGGCAATGGAGTGGGTGCTGCATTTGTGGCAATGGAGTGGGTGCTGCATTTGTGGCAATGGAGTGGGTGCTGCATTTCTGGCAATGGAGTGGGTGCTGCATTCATGGCAATACGGTGGGTGCTGCATTCATGGCAATACGGTGGAAGCTGCATTCATGGCAATGGAGTGGGTGCTGCATTCATGGCAATATGGTGGGTGCTGCATTCATGGCAATATGGTGGGTGCTGCATTCATGGCAATATGGTGGATGCTGCATTCATGGCAATATGGTGGGTGCTGCATTAATGGCAATACGGTGGGTGCTGCATTCATGGCAATACGGTGGGTGCTGCATTCATGGCAATGGAGTGGGTGTTGCATTAATGGCAATACGGTGGGTGCTGCATTTATGGCAATACGGTGGAAGCTGCTTTCATGGCAATGGAGTGGGTGCTGCATTCATGGCAATATGGTGGGTGCTGCATTCATGGCAATATGGTGGGTGCTGCATTAATGGCAATGGAGTGGGTGCTGCATTAATGGCAATGGAGTGGGTGCTGCATTAATGGCAATGGAGTGGGTGCTGCATTCATGGCAATGGAGTGGGTGCTGCATTAATGGCAATGGAGTGGGTGCTGCATTCGTGGCAATGGAGTGGGTGCTGCATTCCTGGCAATGGAGTGGGTGCTGCATTCCTGGCAATGGAGTGGGTGCTGCATTCATGGCAATACGGTGGGTGCTGCATTTATGGCAATACGGTGGAAGCTGCTTTCATGGCAATGGAGTGGGTGCTGCATTCATGGCAATATGGTGGGTGCTGCATTCATGGCAATATGGTGGGTGCTGCATTAATGGCAATGGAGTGGGTGCTGCATTAATGGCAATGGAGTGGGTGCTGCATTAATGGCAATGGAGTGGGTGCTGCATTCATGGCAATATGGTGGGTGCTGCATTCATGGCAATACGGTGGGTGCTGCATTCATGGCAATGGAGTGGGTGCTGCATTCATGGAAATACGGTGGGTGCTGCATTAATGGCAATGGAGTGGGTGCTGCATTCACGGTAATGGAGTGGGTGCTGCGTTCATGGCAATGGAGTGGGTTCTGCGTTCATGGCAATGGAGTGGGTGCTGCATTCATGGCAATGGAGTGGGTGCTGCATTCATGGCAATGGAGTGGGTGCTGCATTAATGGCAATGGAGTGGGTGCTGCATTAATGGCAATGGAGTGGGTGCTGCATTCGTGGCAATGGAGTGGGTGCTGCATTCCTGGCAATGGAGTGGGTGCTGCATTCCTGGCAATGGAGTGGGTGCTGCATTCATGGCAATACGGTGGGTGCTGCATTTATGGCAATACGGTGGAAGCTGCATTCATGGCAATGGAGTGGGTGCTGCATTCATGGCAATATGGTGGGTGCTGCATTCATGGCAATATGGTGGGTGCTGCATTCATGGCAATATGGTGGGTGCTGCATTCATGGCAATATGGTGGGTGCTGCATTCATGGCAATACGGTGGGTGCTGCATTCATGGCAATACATTGGGTGCTGCATTCATGGCAATGGAGTGGGTGCTGCATTTGTGGCAATGGAGTGGGTGCTGCATTTGTGGCAATGGAGTGGGTGCTGCATTTGTGGCAATGGAGTGGGTGCTGCATTTGTGGCAATGGAGTGGGTGCTGCATTTGTGGCAATGGAGTGGGTGCTACATTACTGGCAATGGAGTGGATGCTCCATTCATGAAAATATGGTAGGTGCTGCATTCATGGCAATGGAGTGGGTGCTGCATTCATGGCAATACGGTGGGTGCTGCATTAATGGCAATGGAGTGGGTGCTGCATTAATGGCAATGGAGTGGGTGCTGCATTAATGGCAATGGAGTGGGTGCTGCATTCATGGCATTGGAGTGGGTGCTGCATTCATGGCATTGGAGTGGGTGCTGCATTCATGGCATTGGAGTGGGTGCTGCATTCATGGCAATACGGTGGGTGCTACATTCATGGCAATACGTTGGGTGCTGCATTAATGGCAATGGAGTGGGTGCTGCATTCATGGCAATGGAATGGGTGCTGCGTTCATGGCAATGGAGTGGGTGCTGCATTAATGGCAATGGAGTGGGTGCTGCATTCATGGCAATATGGTGGGTGCTGCATTCATGGCAATACGGTGGGTAATGCATTCATGGCAATGGAGTGGGTGCTGCATTCATGGCAATGGAGTGGGTGCTGCATTCATGGCAATGGAGTGGGTGCTGCATTAATGGCAATGGAGTGGGTGCTGCATTCATGGCAATGGAGTGGGTGCTGCATTCATGGCAATATGGTGGGTGCTGCATTCATGGCAATATGGTGGGTGCTGCATTCATGGCAATACGGTGGGTTCTGCATTCATGGCAATGGAGTGGGTGCTGCATTAATGGCAATGGAGTGGGTGCTGCATTCGTGGCAATAGAGTGGGTGCTGCATTCATGGCAATACGGTGGGTGCTGCATTCATGGCAATGGAGTGGGTGCTGCCTTCATGGAAATACGGTGGGTGCTGCATTAATGGCAATGGAGTGGGTGCTGCATTCATGGTAATGGAGTGGGTGCTGCGCTCATGGCAATGGAGTGGGTTCTGCGTTCATGGCAATGGAGTGGGTGCTGCATTCATGGTAATGGAGTGGGTGCTGCATTCATGGTAATGGAGTGGGTGCTGCGTTCATGGCAATGGAGTGGGTTCTGCGTTCATTGCAATGGAGAGGGTTCTGCGTTCATGGCAATGGAGTGGGTTCTCCGTTCATGGCAATAGAGTGGGTTCTGCGTTCATGGCAATGGAATGGGTGCTGCATTCATGGCAATGGAGTGGGTGCTGCATTAATGGCAATGGAGTGGGTGCTGCATTCATGGCAATACGGTGGGTGCTGCATTCATGGCAATGAAGTGGGTGCTGCATTTATGGCAATACGGTGGGTGCTGCATTCATGGCAATGGAGTGGGTGCTGTATTCATGGCAATGGAGTGGGTGCTGTATTCATGGCAATGGAGTGGGTGCTGTATTCATGGCAATGGAGTGGGTGCTACATTCATGGCAATGGAGTGGGTGCTACATTCATGGCAATGGAGTGGGTGCTGCATTCATGGCAATGGAGTGGGTGCTGCATTCATGGCAATACGGTGGGTGCTGCATTCATGGCAATGGAGTGGGTGTTGCATTAATGGCAATGGAGTGGGTGCTGCATTTATGGCAATGGAGTGGGTGCTGCATTAATGGCAATGGAGTGGGTGCTGCATTAATGGCAATATGGTGGGTGCTGCATTCGTGGCAATGGAGTGGGTGCTGCATTCATGGCAATACGGTGGGTGCTGCATTCATGGCAATGGAGTGGGTGCTGCATTAATGGCAATGGAGTGGGTGCTGCATTCATGGCAATGGAGTGGGTGCTACATTCATGGCAATGGAGTGCGTGCTGCATTCATGGCAATGGAGTGGGTGCTGCATTCATGGCAATACGGTGGGTGCTGCATTCATGGCAATGGAGTGGGTGTTGCATTAATGGCAATGGAGTGGGTGCTGCATTTATGGCAATGGAGTGGGTGCTGCATTAATGGCAATGGAGTGGGTGCTGCATTCGTGGCAATGGAGTGGGTGCTGCATTCCTGGCAATGGAGTGGGTGCTGCATTCCTGGCAATGGAGTGGGTGCTGCATTAATGGCAATACGGTGGGTGCTGCATTTATGGCAATACGGTGGAAGCTGCATTCATGGCAATGGAGTGGGTGCTGCATTCATGGCAATATAGTGGGTGCTGCATTCATGGAAATACGGTGGGTGCTGCATTAATGGCAATGGAGTGGGTGCTGCATTCATGGTAATGGAGTGGGTGCTGCATTCATGGTAATGGAGTGGGTGCTGCGTTCATGGCAATGGAGTGGGTTCTGCGTTCATGGCAATGGAGTGGGTGCTGCATTCATGGCAATGGAGTGGGTGCTGCATTCATGGCAATGGAGTGGGTGCTGCATTCATGGCAATACAGTGGGTGCTGCATTCATGGCAATGGAGTGGGTGCTGCATTAATGGCAATGGAGTGGGTGCTGCATTCATGGCAATGGAGTGGGTGCTGCATTCGTGGCAATGGAGTGGGTGCTGCATTCCTGGCAATGGAGTGGGTGCTGCATTCCTGGCAATGGAGTGGGTGCTGCATTCATGGCAATACGGTGGGTGCTGCATTTATGGCAATACGGTGGAAGCTGCATTCATGGCAATGGAGTGGGTGCTGCATTCATGGCAATATAGTGGGTGCTGCATTCATGGCAATATGGTGGGTGCTGCATTCATGGCAATACGGTGGGTGCTGCATTCATGGCAATACATTGGGTGCTGCATTCATGGCAATACATTGGGTGCTGCATTCCTGGCAATACGGTGGATGCTGAATTCATGGCAATACGGTGGGTGCTGCAATTATGGCAATGGAGTGGGTGCTGCATTCATGACAATGGAGTGGGTGCTGCATTCGTGGCAATGGAGTGGGTGCTGCATTCGTGGCAATGGAGTGGGTGCTGCATTCCTGGCAATGGAGTGGGTGCTGCATTCATGGCAATACGGTGGGTGCTGCACTCATGGCAATACGATGGGTGCTGCATTCATGGCAATGGAGTGGGTGCAATGGAGTGTGTGCTGCGTTCATGGCAATACAGTGGGTGCTGCATTCATGGCAATGGAGTGGGTGCTGCATTTGTGGCAATGGAGTGGGTGCTGCATTTGTGGCAATGGAGTGGGTGCTGCATTTGTGGCAATGGAGTGGGTGCTGCATTTGTGGCAATAGAGTGGGTGCTGCATTTGTGGCAATGGAGTGGGTGCTGCATTTGTGGCAATGGAGTGGGTGCTGCATTTGTGGCAATGGAGTGGGTGCTGCATTTCTGGCAATGGAGTGGGTGCTGCATTCATGGCAATACGGTGGGTGCTGCATTCATGGCAATACGGTGGAAGCTGCATTCATGGCAATGGAGTGGGTGCTGCATTCATGGCAATATGGTGGGTGCTGCATTCATGGCAATGAAGTGGGTGCTGCATTTATGGCAATACGGTGGGTGCTGCATTCATGGCAATGGAGTGGGTGCTGCATTCATGGCAATGGAGTGGGTGCTGTATTCATGGCAATGGAGTGGGTGCTACATTCATGGCAATGGAGTGGGTGCTGCATTCATGGCAATGGAGTGGGTGCTGCATTCATGGCAATACGGTGGGTGCTGCATTCATGGTAATGGAGTGGGTGTTGCATTAATGGCAATGGAGTGGGTGCTGCATTTATGGCAATGGAGTGGGTGCTGCATTTATGGCAATGGAGTGGGTGCTGCATTAATGGCAATGGAGTGGGTGCTGCATTCATGGCAATATGGTGGGTGCTGCATTCATGGCAATGGAGTGGGTGCTGCATTCATGGCAATACGGTGGGTGCTGCATTAATGGCAATGGAGTGGGTGCTGCATTAATGGCAATGGAGTGGGTGCTGCATTCATGGCATTGGAGTGGGTGCTGCATTCATGGCATTGGAGTGGGTGCTGCATTCATGGCAATACGGTGGGTGCTGCATTCATGGCAATGGAGTGGGTGCTGCATTCATGGCAATACGGTGGGTGCTGCATTCATGGCAATGGAGTGGGTGCTGCATTCATGGCAATGGAGTGGGTGCTGCATTAATGGCAATGGAGTGGGTGCTGCATTCATGGCAATATGGTGGGTGCTGCATTCATAGCAATATGGTGGGTGCTGCATTCATGGCAATACGGTGGGTTCTGCATTCATGGCAATGGAGTGGGTGCTGCATTAATGGCAATGGAGTGGGTGCTGCATTCGTGGCAATGGAGTGGGTGCTGCATTCGTGGCAATGGAGTGGGTGCTGCATTCATGGTAATGGAGTGGGTGCTGCATTCATGGCAATGGAGTGGGTGCTGCATTCATGGCAATACGGTGGGTGCTGCATTCATGGCAATGGAGTGGGTGCTGCGTTCATGGAAATACGGTGGGTGCTGCATTAATGGCAATGGAGTGGGTGCTGCATTAATGGCAATGGAGTGGGTGCTGCATTCATGGTAATGGAGTGGGTGCTGCGTTCATGGCAATGGAGTGGGTTCTGCATTCATGGCAATGGAGTGGGTTCTGCATTCATGGCAATGGAGTGGGTGCTGCATTCATGGCAATGGAGTGGGTGCTGCATTCATGGCAATACAGTGGGTGCTGCATTCATGGCAATACAGTGGGTGCTGCATTCATGGCAATACAGTAGGTGCTGCATTCATGGCAATACAGTGGGTGCTGCATTCATGGCAATACAGTGGGTGCTGCATTCGTGGCAATGGAGTGGGTGCTGCATTCGTGGCAATGGAGTGGGTGCTGCATTTCTGGCAATGGAGTGGGTGCTGCATTTCTGGCAATGGAGTGGGTTCTGCATTCATGGCAATACGGTGGGTGCTGCATTCATGGCAATACGGTGGAAGCTGCATTCATGGCAATGGAGTGGGTGCTGCATTCATGGCAATACGTTGGGTGCTGCATTCATGGCAATGGAGTGGGTGCTGCATTCATGGCAATACGGTGGGTGCTGCATTCATGGCAATGGAGTGGGTGCTGCATTAATGGCAATGGAGTGGATGCTGCATTCATGGCAATATAGTGGGTGCTGCATTCATGGCAATGGAGTGGGTGCTGCATTCATGGCAATACGGTGGCTTCTGCATTCATGGCAATGGAGTGGGTGCTGCATTAATGGCAATGGAGTGGGTGCTGCATTCATGGCAATATGGTGGGTGCTGCATTCATGGCAATATGGTGGGTGCTGCATTCATGGCAATAAGGTGGGTGCTGCATTCATGACAATACGGTGGGTGCTGCATTCATGGCAATGGAGTGGGTGCTGCATTCATGACAATGGAGTGGGTGCTGCATTCATGGCAATGGAGTGGGTGCTGCATTCATGGCAATGGAGTGGGTGCTGCATTCGTGGCAATAGAGTGTGTGCTGCATTCATGGCAATAGAGTGGGTGCTGCATTCATGGCAATACGGTGGGTGCTGCATTCATGGCAATGGAGTGGGTGCTGCATTCATGGAAATACGGTGGGTGCTGCATTCATGGCAATACGGTGGGTAATGCATTCATGGCAATGGAGTGGGTGCTGCATTCATGGCAATGGAGTGGGTGCTGCATTCATGGCAATGGAGTGGGTGCTGCATTAATGGCAATGGAGTGGGTGCTGCATTCATGGCAATGGAGTGGGTGCTGCATTCATGGCAATATGGTGGGTGCTGCATTCATGGCAATATGGTGGGTGCTGCATTCATGGCAATACGGTGGGTTCTGCATTCATGGCAATGGAGTGGGTGCTGCATTAATGGCAATGGAGTGGGTGCTGCATTCGTGGCAATAGAGTGGGTGCTGCATTCATGGCAATACGGTGGGTGCTGCATTCATGGCAATGGAGTGGGTGCTGCCTTCATGGAAATACGGTGGGTGCTGCATTAATGGCAATGGAGTGGGTGCTGCATTCATGGTAATGGAGTGGGTGCTGCGCTCATGGCAATGGAGTGGGTTCTGCGTTCATGGCAATGGAGTGGGTGCTGCATTCATGGTAATGGAGTGGGTGCTGCATTCATGGTAATGGAGTGGGTGCTGCGTTCATGGCAATGGAGTGGGTTCTGCGTTCATTGCAATGGAGAGGGTTCTGCGTTCATGGCAATGGAGTGGGTTCTCCGTTCATGGCAATAGAGTGGGTTCTGCGTTCATGGCAATGGAATGGGTGCTGCATTCATGGCAATGGAGTGGGTGCTGCATTAATGGCAATGGAGTGGGTGCTGCATTCATGGCAATACGGTGGGTGCTGCATTCATGGCAATGAAGTGGGTGCTGCATTTATGGCAATACGGTGGGTGCTGCATTCATGGCAATGGAGTGGGTGCTGTATTCATGGCAATGGAGTGGGTGCTGTATTCATGGCAATGGAGTGGGTGCTGTATTCATGGCAATGGAGTGGGTGCTACATTCATGGCAATGGAGTGGGTGCTACATTCATGGCAATGGAGTGGGTGCTGCATTCATGGCAATGGAGTGGGTGCTGCATTCATGGCAATACGGTGGGTGCTGCATTCATGGCAATGGAGTGGGTGTTGCATTAATGGCAATGGAGTGGGTGCTGCATTTATGGCAATGGAGTGGGTGCTGCATTAATGGCAATGGAGTGGGTGCTGCATTAATGGCAATATGGTGGGTGCTGCATTCGTGGCAATGGAGTGGGTGCTGCATTCATGGCAATACGGTGGGTGCTGCATTCATGGCAATGGAGTGGGTGCTGCATTAATGGCAATGGAGTGGGTGCTGCATTCATGGCAATGGAGTGGGTGCTACATTCATGGCAATGGAGTGCGTGCTGCATTCATGGCAATGGAGTGGGTGCTGCATTCATGGCAATACGGTGGGTGCTGCATTCATGGCAATGGAGTGGGTGTTGCATTAATGGCAATGGAGTGGGTGCTGCATTTATGGCAATGGAGTGGGTGCTGCATTAATGGCAATGGAGTGGGTGCTGCATTCGTGGCAATGGAGTGGGTGCTGCATTCCTGGCAATGGAGTGGGTGCTGCATTCCTGGCAATGGAGTGGGTGCTGCATTAATGGCAATACGGTGGGTGCTGCATTTATGGCAATACGGTGGAAGCTGCATTCATGGCAATGGAGTGGGTGCTGCATTCATGGCAATATAGTGGGTGCTGCATTCATGGAAATACGGTGGGTGCTGCATTAATGGCAATGGAGTGGGTGCTGCATTCATGGTAATGGAGTGGGTGCTGCATTCATGGTAATGGAGTGGGTGCTGCGTTCATGGCAATGGAGTGGGTTCTGCGTTCATGGCAATGGAGTGGGTGCTGCATTCATGGCAATGGAGTGGGTGCTGCATTCATGGCAATGGAGTGGGTGCTGCATTCATGGCAATACAGTGGGTGCTGCATTCATGGCAATGGAGTGGGTGCTGCATTAATGGCAATGGAGTGGGTGCTGCATTCATGGCAATGGAGTGGGTGCTGCATTCGTGGCAATGGAGTGGGTGCTGCATTCCTGGCAATGGAGTGGGTGCTGCATTCCTGGCAATGGAGTGGGTGCTGCATTCATGGCAATACGGTGGGTGCTGCATTTATGGCAATACGGTGGAAGCTGCATTCATGGCAATGGAGTGGGTGCTGCATTCATGGCAATATAGTGGGTGCTGCATTCATGGCAATATGGTGGGTGCTGCATTCATGGCAATACGGTGGGTGCTGCATTCATGGCAATACATTGGGTGCTGCATTCATGGCAATACATTGGGTGCTGCATTCCTGGCAATACGGTGGATGCTGAATTCATGGCAATACGGTGGGTGCTGCAATTATGGCAATGGAGTGGGTGCTGCATTCATGACAATGGAGTGGGTGCTGCATTCGTGGCAATGGAGTGGGTGCTGCATTCGTGGCAATGGAGTGGGTGCTGCATTCCTGGCAATGGAGTGGGTGCTGCATTCATGGCAATACGGTGGGTGCTGCACTCATGGCAATACGATGGGTGCTGCATTCATGGCAATGGAGTGGGTGCAATGGAGTGTGTGCTGCGTTCATGGCAATACAGTGGGTGCTGCATTCATGGCAATGGAGTGGGTGCTGCATTTGTGGCAATGGAGTGGGTGCTGCATTTGTGGCAATGGAGTGGGTGCTGCATTTGTGGCAATGGAGTGGGTGCTGCATTTGTGGCAATAGAGTGGGTGCTGCATTTGTGGCAATGGAGTGGGTGCTGCATTTGTGGCAATGGAGTGGGTGCTGCATTTGTGGCAATGGAGTGGGTGCTGCATTTCTGGCAATGGAGTGGGTGCTGCATTCATGGCAATACGGTGGGTGCTGCATTCATGGCAATACGGTGGAAGCTGCATTCATGGCAATGGAGTGGGTGCTGCATTCATGGCAATATGGTGGGTGCTGCATTCATGGCAATATGGTGGGTGCTGCATTCATGGCAATATGGTGGATGCTGCATTCATGGCAATATGGTGGGTGCTGCATTAATGGCAATACGGTGGGTGCTGCATTCATGGCAATACGGTGGGTGCTGCATTCATGGCAATGGAGTGGGTGTTGCATTAATGGCAATACGGTGGGTGCTGCATTTATGGCAATACGGTGGTTGCTGCATTCATGGCAATGAAGTGGGTGCTGCATTTATGGCAATACGGTGGGTGCTGCATTCATGGCAATGGAGTGGGTGCTGCATTCATGGCAATGGAGTGGGTGCTGTATTCATGGCAATGGAGTGGGTGCTACATTCATGGCAATGGAGTGGGTGCTGCATTCATGGCAATGGAGTGGGTGCTGCATTCATGGCAATACGGTGGGTGCTGCATTCATGGTAATGGAGTGGGTGTTGCATTAATGGCAATGGAGTGGGTGCTGCATTTATGGCAATGGAGTGGGTGCTGCATTTATGGCAATGGAGTGGGTGCTGCATTAATGGCAATGGAGTGGGTGCTGCATTCATGGCAATATGGTGGGTGCTGCATTCATGGCAATGGAGTGGGTGCTGCATTCATGGCAATACGGTGGGTGCTGCATTAATGGCAATGGAGTGGGTGCTGCATTAATGGCAATGGAGTGGGTGCTGCATTCATGGCATTGGAGTGGGTGCTGCATTCATGGCATTGGAGTGGGTGCTGCATTCATGGCAATACGGTGGGTGCTGCATTCATGGCAATGGAGTGGGTGCTGCATTCATGGCAATACGGTGGGTGCTGCATTCATGGCAATGGAGTGGGTGCTGCATTCATGGCAATGGAGTGGGTGCTGCATTAATGGCAATGGAGTGGGTGCTGCATTCATGGCAATATGGTGGGTGCTGCATTCATAGCAATATGGTGGGTGCTGCATTCATGGCAATACGGTGGGTTCTGCATTCATGGCAATGGAGTGGGTGCTGCATTAATGGCAATGGAGTGGGTGCTGCATTCGTGGCAATGGAGTGGGTGCTGCATTCGTGGCAATGGAGTGGGTGCTGCATTCATGGTAATGGAGTGGGTGCTGCATTCATGGCAATGGAGTGGGTGCTGCATTCATGGCAATACGGTGGGTGCTGCATTCATGGCAATGGAGTGGGTGCTGCGTTCATGGAAATACGGTGGGTGCTGCATTAATGGCAATGGAGTGGGTGCTGCATTAATGGCAATGGAGTGGGTGCTGCATTCATGGTAATGGAGTGGGTGCTGCGTTCATGGCAATGGAGTGGGTTCTGCATTCATGGCAATGGAGTGGGTTCTGCATTCATGGCAATGGAGTGGGTGCTGCATTCATGGCAATGGAGTGGGTGCTGCATTCATGGCAATACAGTGGGTGCTGCATTCATGGCAATACAGTGGGTGCTGCATTCATGGCAATACAGTAGGTGCTGCATTCATGGCAATACAGTGGGTGCTGCATTCATGGCAATACAGTGGGTGCTGCATTCGTGGCAATGGAGTGGGTGCTGCATTCGTGGCAATGGAGTGGGTGCTGCATTTCTGGCAATGGAGTGGGTGCTGCATTTCTGGCAATGGAGTGGGTTCTGCATTCATGGCAATACGGTGGGTGCTGCATTCATGGCAATACGGTGGAAGCTGCATTCATGGCAATGGAGTGGGTGCTGCATTCATGGCAATACGTTGGGTGCTGCATTCATGGCAATGGAGTGGGTGCTGCATTCATGGCAATACGGTGGGTGCTGCATTCATGGCAATGGAGTGGGTGCTGCATTAATGGCAATGGAGTGGATGCTGCATTCATGGCAATATAGTGGGTGCTGCATTCATGGCAATGGAGTGGGTGCTGCATTCATGGCAATACGGTGGCTTCTGCATTCATGGCAATGGAGTGGGTGCTGCATTAATGGCAATGGAGTGGGTGCTGCATTCATGGCAATATGGTGGGTGCTGCATTCATGGCAATATGGTGGGTGCTGCATTCATGGCAATAAGGTGGGTGCTGCATTCATGACAATACGGTGGGTGCTGCATTCATGGCAATGGAGTGGGTGCTGCATTCATGACAATGGAGTGGGTGCTGCATTCATGGCAATGGAGTGGGTGCTGCATTCATGGCAATGGAGTGGGTGCTGCATTCGTGGCAATAGAGTGTGTGCTGCATTCATGGCAATAGAGTGGGTGCTGCATTCATGGCAATACGGTGGGTGCTGCATTCATGGCAATGGAGTGGGTGCTGCATTCATGGAAATACGGTGGGTGCTGCATTAATGGCAATGGAGTGGGTGCTGCATTCATGGTAATGGAGTGGGTGCTGCATTAATGGCAATGGAGTGGGTGCTGCATTCATGGCAATGGAGTGGGTGCTGCATTCGTGGCAATGGAGTGGGTGCTGCATTCGTGGCAATGGAGTGGGTGCTGCATTCCTGGCAATGGAGTGGGTGCTGCATTCATGGCAATACGGTGGGTGCTGCATTCATGGCAATACGGTGGAAGCTGCTTTCATGGCAATGGAGTGGGTGCTGCATTCATGGCAATATGGTGGGTGCTGCATTCATGGCAATATGGTGGGTGCTGCATTAATGGCAATGGAGTGGGTACTGCATTAATGGCAATGGAGTGGGTGCTGCATTAATGGCAATGGAGTGGGTGCTGCATTCATGGCAATGGAGTGGGTGCTGCATTCGTGGCAATGGAGTGGGTGCTGCATTCGTGGCAATGGAGTGGGTGCTGCATTCCTGGCAATGGAGTGGGTGCTGCATTCATGGCAATACGGTGGGTGCTGCATTTATGGCAATACGGTGGAAGCTGCTTTCATGGCAATGGAGTGGGTGCTGCATTCATGGCAATATGGTGGGTGCTGCATTCATGGCAATATGGTGGGTGCTGCATTAATGGCAATGGAGTGGGTGCTGCATTAATGGCAATGGAGTGGGTGCTGCATTAATGGCAATGGAGTGGGTGCTGCATTCATGGCAATATGGTGGGTGCTGCATTCATGGCAATACGGTGGGTGCTGCATTCATGACAATGGAGTGGGTGCTGCATTCATGGAAATACGGTGGGTGCTGCATTAATGGCAATGGAGTGGGTGCTGCATTCACGGTAATGGAGTGGGTGCTGCGTTCATGGCAATAGAGTGGGTTCTGCGTTCATGGCAATGGAGTGGGTGCTGCATTCATGGCAATGGAGTGGGTGCTGCATTCATGGCAATGGAGTGGGTGCTGCATTCATGGCAATACAGTGGGTGCTGCATTCATGGCAATGGAGTGGGTGCTGCATTAATGGCAATGGAGTGGGTGCTGCATTAATGGCAATGGAGTGGGTGCTGCATTCGTGGCAATGGAGTGGGTGCTGCATTCCTGGCAATGGAGTGGGTGCTGCATTCCTGGCAATGGAGTGGGTGCTGCATTCATGGCAATACGGTGGGTGCTGCATTCATGGCAATACATTGGGTGCTGCATTCATGGCAATACATTGGGTGCTGCATTCCTGGCAATACGGTGGATGCTGAATTCATGGCAATACGGTGGGTGCTGCATTCATGGCAATGGAGTGGGTGCTGCATTCATGACAATGGAGTGGGTGCTGCATTCATGGCAATGGAGTGGGTGCTGCATTCGTGGCAATGGAGTGGGTGCTGCATTCCTGGCAAAGGAGTGGGTGCTGCATTCATGGCAATACGGTGGGTGCTGCATTCATGGCAATACGATGGGTGCTGCATTCATGGCAATGGAGTGGGTGCAATGGAGTGGGTGCTGCATTCATGGCAATGGAGTGGGTGCTGCGTTCATGGCAATGGAGTGGGTGCTGCATTCATGGCAATACAGTGGGTGCTGCATTCATGGCAATACAGTGGGTGCTGCATTCATGGCAATACAGTAGGTGCTGCATTCATGGCAATACAGTGGGTGCTGCATTCATGGCAATGGAGTGGGTGCTGCATTTGTGGCAATGGAGTGGGTGCTGCATTTGTGGCAATGGAGTGGGTGCTGCATTTGTGGCAATGGAGTGGGTGCTGCATTTGTGGCAATGGAGTGGGTGCTACATTACTGGCAATGGAGTGGGTGCTGCATTCATGAAAATATGGTAGGTGCTGCATTCATGGCAATGGATTGGGTGCTGCATTCATGGCAATACGGTGGGTGCTGCATTAATGGCAATGGAGTGGGTGCTGCATTAATGGCAATGGAGTGGGTGCTGCATTAATGGCAATGGAGTGGGTGCTGCATTCATGGCATTGGAGTGGGTGCTGCATTCATGGCATTGGAGTGGGTGCTGCATTCATGGCATTGGAGTGGGTGCTGCATTCATGGCAATACGGTGGGTGCTACATTCATGGCAATACGTTGGGTGCTGCATTAATGGCAATGGAGTGGGTGCTGCATTCATGGCAATGGAATGGGTGCTGCGTTCATGGCAATGGAGTGGGTGCTGCATTAATGGCAATGGAGTGGGTGCTGCATTCATGGCAATATGGTGGGTGCTGCATTCATGGCAATACGGTGGGTGCTGCATTCATGGCAATGGAGTGGGTGCTGCATTCATGGCAATGGAGTGGGTGCTGCATTCATGGCAATGGAGTGGGTGCTGCATTAATGGCAATGGAGTGGGTGCTGCATTCATGGCAATGGAGTGGGTGCTGCATTCATGGCAATATGGTGGGTGCTGCATTCATGGCAATATGGTGGGTGCTGCATTCATGGCAATACGGTGGGTTCTGCATTCATGGCAATACGGTGGGTGCTGCATTCATGGCAATGGAGTGGGTGCTGCCTTCATGGAAATACGGTGGGTGCTGCATTAATGGCAATGGAGTGGGTGCTGCATTCATGGTAATGGAGTGGGTGCTGCGCTCATGGCAATGGAGTGGGTTCTGCGTTCATGGCAATGGAGTGGGTGCTGCATTCATGGTAATGGAGTGGGTGCTGCATTCATGGTAATGGAGTGGGTGCTGCGTTCATGGCAATGGAGTGGGTTCTGCGTTCATGGCAATGGAGAGGGTTCTGCGTTCATGGCAATGGAGTGGGTTCTCCGTTCATGGCAATAGAGTGGGTTCTGCGTTCATGGCAATGGAATGGGTGCTGCATTCATGGCAATGGAGTGGGTGCTGCATTAATGGCAATGGAGTGGGTGCTGCATTCATGGCAATACGGTGGGTGCTGCATTCATGGCAATACGGTGGGTGCTGCATTCATGGCAATGAAGTGGGTGCTGCATTTATGGCAATACGGTGGGTGCTGCATTCATGGCAATGGAGTGGGTGCTGTATTCATGGCAATGGAGTGGGTGCTGTATTCATGGCAATGGAGTGGGTGCTGTATTCATGGCAATGGAGTGGGTGCTACATTCATGGCAATGGAGTGGGTGCTACATTCATGGCAATGGAGTGGGTGCTGCATTCATGGCAATGGAGTGGGTGCTGCATTCATGGCAATATGGTGGGTGCTGCATTCATGGCAATGGAGTGGGTGTTGCATTAATGGCAATGGAGTGGGTGCTGCATTTATGGCAATGGAGTGGGTGCTGCATTAATGGCAATGGAGTGGGTGCTGCATTAATGGCAATATGGTGGGTGCTGCATTCATGGCAATGGAGTGGGTGCTGCATTCATGGCAATACGGTGGGTGCTGCATTCATGGCAATGGAGTGGGTGCTGCATTCATGGAAATACGGTGGGTGCTGCATTAATGGCAATGGAGTGGGTGCTGCATTCATGGCAATGGAGTGGGTGCTGCGTTCATGGCAATGGAGTGGGTGCTGCGTTCATGGCAATGGAGTGGGTTCTGCATTCATGGCAATACGGTGGGTGCTGCATTCATGGCAATGGAGTGGGTGCTGCATTCATGGAAATACGGTGGGTGCTGCATTAATGGCAATGGAGTGGGTGCTGCATTCATGGCAATGGAGTGGGTGCTGCATTCATGGTAATGGAGTGGGTGCTGCGTTCATGGTAATGGAGTGGGTGCTGCGTTCATGGCAATGGAGTGGGTTCTGCGTTCATGGCAATGGAGTGGGTGCTGCATTCATGGCAATGGAGTGGGTGCTGCATTCATGGCAATGGAGTGGGTGCTGCATTCATGGCAATGGAGTGGGTGCTGCATTCATGGCAATGGAGTGGGTGCTGCATTCATGGCAATGGAGTGGGTGCTGCATTCGTGGCAATGGAGTGGGTGCTGCATTCCTGGCAATGGAGTGGGTGCTGCATTCATGGCAATGGAGTGGGTGCTGCATTCGTGGCAATGGAGTGGGTGCTGCATTCGTGGCAATGGAGTGGGTGCTGCATTTGTGGCAATGGAGTGGGTGCTGCATTCCTGGCAATGGAGTGGGTGCTGCATTCATGGCAATACGGTGGGTGCTGCATTTATGGCAGTACGGTGGAAGCTGCATTCATGGCAATGGAGTGGGTGCTGCGTTCATGGCAATGGAGTGGGTTCTGTGTTCATGGCAATGGAGTGGGTGCTGCATTCATGGCAATGGAGTGGGTGCTGCATTCATGGCAATGGAGTGGGTGCTGCATTCATGGCAATGGAGTGGGTGCTGCATTCGTGGCAATGGAGTGGGTGCTGCATTCGTGGCAATGGAGTGGGTGCTGCATTCCTGGCAATGGAGTGGGTGCTGCATTCATGGCAATGGAGTGGGTGCTGCATTCATGGCAATGGAGTGGGTGCTGCATTCATGGCAATGGAGTGGGTGCTGCATTCGTGGCAATGGAGTGGGTGCTGCATTCCTGGCAATGGAGTGGGTGCTGCATTCCTGGCAATGGAGTGGGTGCTGCATTCCTGGCAATGGAGTAGGTGCTGCATTCATGGCAATACGGTGGGTGCTGCATTTATGGCAGTACGGTGGAAGCTGCATTCATGGCAATGGAGTGGGTGCTGCGTTCATGGCAATATGGTGGGTGCTGCATTCATGGCAATATGGTGGGTGCTGCATTCATGGCAATACGGTGGGTGCTGCATTCATGGCAATACGGATGGTGCTGCATTCATGGCAATACGGTGGATACTGAATTCATGGCAATACGGTGGGTGCTGCATTCATGGCAATGGAGTGGGTGCTGCATTCATGACAATGGAGTGGGTGCTGCATTCATGACAATGGAGTGGGTGCTGCATTTGTGACAATGGAGTGGGTGCTGCATTCGTGGCAATGGAGTGGGTGCTGCATTCGTGGCAATGGAGTGGGTGCTGCATTCGTGGCAATGGAGTGGGTGCTGCATTCATGGCAATACGATGGGTGCTGCGTTCATGGCAATGGAGTGGGTGCTGCGTTCATGGCAATGGAGTGGGTGCTGCATTCATGGCAATACAGTGGGTGCTGCATTCATGGCAATACAGTGGGTGCTGCATTCATGGCAATACAGTAGGTGCTGCATTCGTGGCAATACAGTGGGTGCTGCATTCGTGGCAATGGAGTGGGTGCTGCATTTGTGGCAATGGAGTGGGTGCTGCATTTGTGGCAATGGAGTGGGTGCTGCATTTGTGGCAATGGAGTGGGTGCTGCATTTGTGGCAATGGAGTGGGTGCTGCATTTGTGGCAATGGAGTGGGTGCTGCATTTGTGGCAATGGAGTGGGTGCTGCATTTGTGGCAATGGAGTGGGTGCTGCATTCGTGGCAATGGAGTGGGTGCTGCATTCGTGGCAATGGAGTGGGTGCTGCATTTCTGGCAATGGAGTGGGTGCTGCATTTCTGGCAATGGAGTGGGTGCTGCATTTCTGGCAATGGAGTGGGTGCTGCATTCATGGCAATGGAGTGGGTGCTACATTCATGGCAATGGAGTGGGTGCTGCATTCATGGCAATGGAGTGGGTGCTGCATTCATGGCAATACGGTGGGTGCTGCATTCATGGCAATGGAGTGGGTGCTGCATTCATGGCAATGGAGTGGGTGCTGCATTTATGGCAATGGAGTGGGTGCTGCATTAATGGCAATGGAGTGGGTGCTGCATTCATGGCAATATGGTGGGTGCTGCATTCATGGCAATGGAGTGGGTGCTGCATTAATGGCAATGGAGTGGGTGCTGCATTAATGGCAATAGAGTGGGTGCTGCATTCATGGCATTGGAGTGGGTGCTGCATTCATGGCATTGGAGTGGATGCTGCATTCATGGCAATACGGTGGGTGCTGCATTCATGGCAATGGAGTGGGTGCTGCATTCATGGCAATACGGTGGGTGCTGCATTCATGGCAATGGAGTGGGTGCTGCATTAATGGCAATGGAGTGGGTGCTGCATTAATGGCAATGGAGTGGGTGCTGCATTCATGGCAATATGGTGGGTGCTGCATTCATGGCAATATGGTGGGTGCTGCATTCATGGCAATGAAGTGGGTGCTGCATTAATGGCAATACTGTGGGTGCTGCATTAATGGCAATACGGTGGGTGCTGCATTCGTGGCAATGGAGTGGGTGCTGCATTAATGGCAATGGAGTGGGTGCTGCATTAATGGCAATACGGTGGGTGCTGCATTCATGGCAATACGGTGGGTGCTGCATTCATGGCAATGGAGTGGGTGCTGCATTCATGGCAATGGAGTGGGTGCTGCATTCATGGCAATGGAGTGGGTGCTGTATTCATGGCAATGGAGTGGGTGCTGTATTCATGGCAATGGAGTGGGTGCTACATTCATTGCAATGGAGTGGGTGCTACATTCATGGCAATGGAGTGGGTGCTGCATTCATGGCAATGGAGTGGGTGCTGCATTCATGGCAATACGGTGGGTGCTGCATTCATGGCAATGGAGTGGGTGTTGCATTAATGGCAATGGAGTGGGTGCTGCATTTATGGCAATGGAGTGGGTGCTGCATTAATGGCAATGGAGGGGGTGCTGCATTAATGGCAATATGGTGGGTGCTGCATTCATGGCAATGGAATGGGTGCTGCATTTGTGGCAATGGAGTGGGTGCTGCATTAATGGCAATGGAGTGGGTGTTGCATTAATGGCAATGGAGTGGGTGCTGCATTTATGGCAATGGAGTGGGTGCTGCATTAATGGCAATGGAGTGGGTGCTGCATTCATGGCAATATGGTGGGTGCTGCATTCATGGCAATGGAGTGGGTGCTGCATTCATGGCAATACGGTGGGTGCTGCATTCATGGCAATGGAGTGGGTGCTGCATTAATGGCAATGGAGTGGGTGCTGCATTCATGGCATTGGAGTGGGTGCTGCATTCATGGAAATACGGTGGGTGCTGCATTCATGGCAATACGGTGGGTGCTGCATTCATGGCAATGCGGTGGGTGCTGCATTCATGGCAATGGAGTGGGTGCTGCATTAATGGCAATATGGTGGGTGCTGCATTCATGGCAATATGGTGGGTGCTGCATTCATGGCAATGAAGTGGGTGCTGCATTCATGGCAATACTGTGGGTGCTGCATTAATGGCAATACGGTGGGTGCTGCATTCATGACAATGGAGTGGGTGCTGCATTCGTGGCAATGGAGTGGGTGCTGCATTCGTGGCAATGGAGTGGGTGCTGCATTCATGGCAATGGAATGGGTGCTGCGTTCATGGCAATGGAGTGGGTTCTGCGTTCATGGCAATGGAGTGGGTGCTACATTCATGGCAATACGTTGGGTGCTGCATTAATGGCAATGGAGTGGGTGCTGCATTCATGGCAATACGGTGGGTGCTGCATTCATGGCAATGGAGTGGGTGCTGCATTAATGGCAATGGAGTGGGTGCTGCATTAATGGCAATATGGTGGGTGCTGCATTCATGGCAATACGGTGGGTGCTGCATTCATGGCAATGGAGTGGGTGCTGCATTCATGGCAATGGAGTGGGTGCTGCATTCATGGCAATGGAGTGGGTGCTGCATTAATGGCAATGGAGTGGGTGCTGCATTCATGGCAATGGAGTGGGTGCTGCATTCATGGCAATATGGTGGGTGCTGCATTCATGGCAATATGGTGGGTGCTGCATTCATGGCAATACGGTGGGTTCTGCATTCATGGCAATGGAGTGGGTGCTGCATTAATGGCAATGGAGTGGGTGCTGCATTCGTGGCAATGGAGTGGGTGCTGCATTCGTGGCAATGGAGTGGGTGCTGCATTCATGGCAATGGAGTGGGTGCTGCATTCATGGCAATGGAGTGGGTGCTGCATTCATGGCAATACGGTGGGTGCTGCATTCGTGGCAATGGAGTGGGTGCTGCATTCATGGAAATACGGTGGGTGCTGCATTAATGGCAATGGAGTGGGTGCTGCATTCATGGCAATGGAGTGGGTGCTGCGTTCATGGCAATGGAGTGGGTGCTGCGTTCATGGCAATGGAGTGGGTTCTGCATTCATGGCAATACGGTGGGTGCTGCATTCATGGCAATGGAGTGGGTGCTGCATTCATGGAAATACGGTGGGTGCTGCATTAATGGCAATGGAGTGGGTGCTGCATTCATGGCAATGGAGTGGGTGCTGCATTCATGGTAATGGAGTGGGTGCTGTGTTCATGGTAATGGAGTGGGTGCTGCGTTCATGGCAATGGAGTGGGTTCTGCGTTCATGGCAATGGAGTGGGTGCTGCATTCATGGCAATGGAGTGGGTGCTGCATTCATGGCAATGGAGTGGGTGCTGCATTCATGGCAATGGAGTGGGTGCTGCATTCATGGCAATGGAGTGGGTGCTGCATTCATGGCAATGGAGTGGGTGCTGCATTCGTGGCAATGGAGTGGGTGCTGCATTCCTGGCAATGGAGTGGGTGCTGCATTCATGGCAATGGAGTGGGTGCTGCATTCATGGCAATGGAGTGGGTGCTGCATTCGTGGCAATGGAGTGGGTGCTGCATTCGTGGCAATGGAGTGGGTGCTGCATTCGTGGCAATGGAGTGGGTGCTGCATTCCTGGCAATGGAGTGGGTGCTGCATTCATGGCAATGCGGTGGGTGCTGCATTTATGGCAGTATGGTGGAAGCTGCATTCATGGCAATGGAGTGGGTGCTGCATTCATGGCAATGGAGTGGGTGCTGCATTCATGGCAATGGAGTGGGTGCTGCATTCGTGGCAATGGAGTGGGTGCTGCATTCCTGGCAATGGAGTGGGTGCTGCATTCATGGCAATGGAGTGGGTGCTGCATTCATGGCAATGGAGTGGGTGCTGCATTCGTGGCAATGGAGTGGGTGCTGCATTCGTGGCAATGGAGTGGGTGCTGCATTCGTGGCAATGGAGTGGGTGCTGCATTCCTGGCAATGGAGTGGGTGCTGCATTCATGGCAATGGAGTGGGTGCTGCATTCATGGCAATGGAGTGGGTGCTGCATTCATGGCAATGCGGTGGGTGCTGCATTTATGGCAGTATGGTGGAAGCTGCATTCATGGCAATGGAGTGGGTGCTGCATTCATGGCAATATGGTGGGTGCTGCATTCATGGCAATATGGTGGGTGCTGCATTCATGGCAATACGGTGGGTGCTGCATTCATGGCAATACGGATGGTGCTGCATTCATGGCAATACATTGGGTGCTGCATTCCTGGCAATAAGGTGGATACTGAATTCATGGCAATACGGTGGGTGCTGCATTCATGACAATGGAGTGGGTGCTGCATTTGTGACAATGGAGTGGGTGCTGCATTCGTGGCAATGGAGTGGGTGCTGCATTCGTGGCAATGGAGTGGGTGCTGCATTCGTGGCAATGGAGTGGGTGCTGCATTCATGGCAATACGATGGGTGCTGCGTTCATGGCAATGGAGTGGGTGCTGCGTTCATGGCAATGGAGTGGGTGCTGCATTCATGGCAATACAGTGGGTGCTGCATTCATGGCAATACAGTGGGTGCTGCATTCATGGCAATACAGTAGGTGCTGCATTCGTGGCAATACAGTGGGTGCTGCATTCGTGGCAATGGAGTGGGTGCTGCATTTGTGGCAATGGAGTGGGTGCTGCATTTGTGGCAATGGAGTGGGTGCTGCATTTGTAGCAATGGAGTGGGTGCTGCATTTGTGGCAATGGAGTGGGTGCTGCATTTGTGGCAATGGAGTGGGTGCTGCATTCATGGCAATGGAGTGGGTGCTGCATTCATGGCAATACGGTGGAAGCTGCATTCATGGCAATGGAGTGGGTGCTGCATTCATGGCAATGGAGTGGGTGCTGCATTCATGGCAATATGGTGGGTGCTGCATTCATGGCAATATGGTGGGTGCTGCATTCATGGCAATATGGTGGGTGCTGCATTCATGGCAATATGGTGGGTGCTGCATTCATGGCAATACGGTGGGTGCTGCATTCATGGCAATGGAGTGGATGTTGCATTAATGGCAATACGGTGGGTGCTGCATTTATGGCAATACGTGGGTGCTGCATTCATGGCAATACGGTGGGTGCTGCATTCATGGCAATGAAGTGGGTGCTGCATTTATGGCAATACGGTGGGTGCTGCATTCATGGCAATGGAGTGGGTGCTGTATTCATGGCAATGGAGTGGGTGCTGTATTCATGGCAATGGAGTGGGTGCTGTATTCATGGCAATGGAGTGGGTGCTACATTCATGGCAATGGAGTGGGTGCTACATTCATGGCAATGGAGTGGGTGCTGCATTCATGGCAATGGAGTGGGTGCTGCATTCATGGCAATACGGTGGGTGCTGCATTCATGGCAATGGAGTGGGTGTTGCATTAATGGCAATGGAGTGGGTGCTGCATTCATGGCAATGGAGTGGGTGCTGCATTAATGGCAATGGAGTGGGTGCTGCATTCATGGCAATATGGTGGGTGCTGCATTCATGGCAATGGAGTGGGTGCTGCATTCATGGCAATACGGTGGGTGCTGAATTAATGGCAATGGAGTGGGTGCTGCATTCGTGGCAATGGAGTGGGTGCTGCATTCGTGGCAATGGAGTGGGTGCTGCATTCATGGCAATGGAATGGGTGCTGCGTTCATGGCAATGGAGTGGGTTCTGCGTTCATGGCAATGGAGTGGGTGCTACATTCATGGCAATATGTTGGGTGCTGCATTCATGGCAATGGAGTGGGTGCTGCATTCATGGCAATACGGTGGGTGCTGCATTCATGGCAATGGAGTGGGTGCTGCATTAATGGCAATGGAGTGGGTGCTGCATTCATGGCAATATGGTGGGTGCTGCATTCATGGCAATGGAGTGGGTGCTGCATTCATGGCAATGGAGTGGGTGCTGCATTCATGGCAATACGGTGGGTGCTGCATTCATGGCAATGGAGTGGGTGCTGCATTCATGGAAATACGGTGGGTGCTGCATTAATGGCAATGGAGTGGGTGCTGCATTCATGGCAATGGAGTGGGTGCTGCGTTCATGGCAATGGAGTGGGTGCTGCGTTCATGGCAATGGAGTGGGTTCTGCATTCATGGCAATACGGTGGGTGCTGCATTCATGGCAATGGAGTGGGTGCTGCATTCATGGAAATACGTTGGGTGCTGCATTAATGGCAATGGAGTGGGTGCTGCATTCATGGCAATGGAGTGGGTGCTGCATTCATGGTAATGGAGTGGGTGCTGCATTCATGGTAATGGAGTGGGTACTGCGTTCATGGCAATGGAGTGGGTGCTGCATTCATGGCAATGGAGTGGGTGCTGCATTCATGGCAATGGAGTGGGTGCTGCATTCATGGCAATGGAGTGGGTGCTGCATTCATGGCAATGGAGTGGGTGCTGCATTCGTGGCAATGGAGTGGGTGCTGCATTCCTGGCAATGGAGTGGGTGCTGCATTCCTGGCAATGGAGTGGGTGCTGCATTCATGGCAATGGAGTGGGTGCTGCATTCATGGCAATGGAGTGGGTGCTGCATTCGTGGCAATGGAGTGGGTGCTGCATTCCTGGCAATGGAGTGGGTGCTGCATTCCTGGCAATGGAGGGGGTGCTGCATTCATGGCAATACGGTGGGTGCTGCATTTATGGCAGTACGGTGGAAGCTGCATTCATGGCAATGGAGTGGGTGCTGCGTTCATGGCAATATGGTGGGTGCTGCATTCATGGCAATATGGTGGGTGCTGCATTCATGGCAATACGGTGGGTGCTGCATTCATGGCAATACGGATGGTGCTGCATTCATGGCAATACATTGGGTGCTGCATTCCTGGCAATACGGTGGATACTGAATTCATGGCAATACGGTGGGTGCTGCATTCATGGCAATGGAGTGGGTGCTGCATTCATGACAATGGAGTGGGTGCTGCATTCATGACAATGGAGTGGGTGCTGCATTTGTGACAATGGAGTGGGTGCTGCATTCGTGGCAATGGAGTGGGTGCTGCATTCGTGGCAATGGAGTGGGTGCTGCATTCGTGGCAATGGAGTGGGTGCTGCATTCATGGCAATACGATGGGTGCTGCGTTCATGGCAATGGAGTGGGTGCTGCGTTCATGGCAATGGAGTGGGTGCTGCATTCATGGCAATACAGTGGGTGCTGCATTCATGGCAATACAGTGGGTGCTGCATTCATGGCAATATGGTGGGTGCTGCATTCATGGCAATGGAGTGGGTGCTGCATTCATGGCAATAGGGTGGGTGCTGCATTAATTGCAATGGAGTGGGTCCTGCATTAATGGCAATGGAGTGGGTGCTGCATTAATGGCAATATGGTGGGTGCTGCATTCATGGCAATGGAGTGGGTGCTGCATTCATGGCAATGGAGTGGGTGCTGCATTCATGGCAATGGAGTGGGTGCTGCATTCATGGCAATATGGTGGGTGCTGCATTCATGGCAATGGAGTGGGTGCTGCATTCATGGCAATAGGGTGGGTGCTGCATTAATTGCAATGGAGTGGGTGCTGCATTAATGGCAATGGAGTGGGTGCTGCATTAATGGCAATATGGTGGGTGCTGCATTCATGGCAATGGAGTGGGTGCTGCATTCATGGCAATGGAGTGGGTGCTGCATTCATGGCAATGGAGTGGGTGCTGCATTCATGGCAATGGAGTGGGTGCTGCATTAATGGCAATGGAGTGGGTGCTGCATTCATGGCAATGGAGTGGGTGCTGCATTCATGGCAATATGGTGGGTGCTGCATTCATGGCAATGGAGTGGGTGCTGCATTCATGGCAATACGGTGGGTGCTGCATTAATGGCAATGGAGTGGGTGCTGCATTAATGGCAATAGAGTGGGTGCTGCATTCATGGCATTGGAGTGGGTGCTGCATTCATGGCATTGGAGTGGGTGCTGCATTCATGGAAATATGGTGGGTGCTGCATTAATGGCAATGGAGTGGGTGCTGCATTCATGGCAATGGAGTGGGTGCTGCGTTCATGGCAATGGAGTGGGTGCTGCGTTCATGGCAATGGAGTGGGTTCTGCATTCATGGCAATACGGTGGGTGCTGCATTCATGGCAATGGAGTGGGTGCTGCATTCATGGAAATACGTTGGGTGCTGCATTAATGGCAATGGAGTGGGTGCTGCATTCATGGCAATGGAGTGGGTGCTGCATTCATGGTAATGGAGTGGGTGCTGCATTCATGGTAATGGAGTGGGTACTGCGTTCATGGCAATGGAGTGGGTGCTGCATTCATGGCAATGGAGTGGGTGCTGCATTCATGGCAATGGAGTGGGTGCTGCATTCATGGCAATGGAGTGGGTGCTGCATTCATGGCAATGGAGTGGGTGCTGCATTCGTGGCAATGGAGTGGGTGCTGCATTCCTGGCAATGGAGTGGGTGCTGCATTCCTGGCAATGGAGTGGGTGCTGCATTCATGGCAATGGAGTGGGTGCTGCATTCATGGCAATGGAGTGGGTGCTGCATTCGTGGCAATGGAGTGGGTGCTGCATTCCTGGCAATGGAGTGGGTGCTGCATTCCTGGCAATGGAGGGGGTGCTGCATTCATGGCAATACGGTGGGTGCTGCATTTATGGCAGTACGGTGGAAGCTGCATTCATGGCAATGGAGTGGGTGCTGCGTTCATGGCAATATGGTGGGTGCTGCATTCATGGCAATATGGTGGGTGCTGCATTCATGGCAATACGGTGGGTGCTGCATTCATGGAAATACGGATGGTGCTGCATTCATGGCAATACATTGGGTGCTGCATTCCTGGCAATACGGTGGATACTGAATTCATGGCAATACGGTGGGTGCTGCATTCATGGCAATGGAGTGGGTGCTGCATTCATGACAATGGAGTGGGTGCTGCATTCATGACAATGGAGTGGGTGCTGCATTTGTGACAATGGAGTGGGTGCTGCATTCGTGGCAATGGAGTGGGTGCTGCATTCGTGGCAATGGAGTGGGTGCTGCATTCATGGCAATACGATGGGTGCTGCGTTCATGGCAATGGAGTGGGTGCTGCATTCATGGCAATGGAGTGGGTGCTGCATTCATGGCAATACAGTGGGTGCTGCATTCATGGCAATACAGTGGGTGCTGCATTCATGGCAATACAGTAGGTGCTGCATTCGTGGCAATACAGTGGGTGCTGCATTCGTGGCAATGGAGTGGGTGCTGCATTCATGGCAATGGAGTGGGTGCTGCATTTATGGCAATGGAGTGGGTGCTGCATTAATGGCAATGGAGTGGGTGCTGCATTCATGGCAATATGGTGGGTGCTGCATTCATGGCAATGGAGTGGGTGCTGCATTCATGGCAATACGGTGGGTGCTGCATTAATGGCAATGGAGTGGGTGCTGCATTCGTGGCAATGGAGTGGGTGCTGCATTCGTGGCAATGGAGTGGGTGCTGCATTCATGGCAATGGAATGGGTGCTGCGTTCATGGCAATGGAGTGGGTTCTGCGTTCATGGCAATGGAGTGGGTGCTGCATTTGTGGCAATGGAGTGGGTGCTGCATTCGTGGCAATGGAGTGGGTGCTGCATTTCTGGCAATGGAGTGGGTGCTGCATTTCTGGCAATGGAGTGGGTGCTGCATTTCTGGCAATGGAGTGGGTGCTGCATTCATGGCAATGGAGTGGGTGCTACATTCATGGCAATGGAGTGGGTGCTGCATTCATGGCAATGGAGTGGGTGCTGCATTCATGGCAATACGGTGGGTGCTGCATTCATGGCAATGGAGTGGGTGCTGCATTCATGGCAATGGAGTGGGTGCTGCATTTATGGCAATGGAGTGGGTGCTGCATTAATGGCAATGGAGTGGGTGCTGCATTCATGGCAATATGGTGGGTGCTGCATTCATGGCAATGGAGTGGGTGCTGCATTCATGGCAATACGGTGGGTGCTGCATTAATTGCAATGGAGTGGGTGCTGCATTAATGGCAATGGAGTGGGTGCTGCATTAATGGCAATATGGTGGGTGCTGCATTCATGGCAATGGAGTGGGTGCTGCATTCATGGCAATGGAGTGGGTGCTGCATTCATGGCAATGTAGTGGGTGCTGCATTCATGGCAATGGAGTGGGTGCTGCATTAATGGCAATGGAGTGGGTGCTGCATTCATGGCAATGGAGTGGGTGCTGCATTCATGGCAATATGGTGGGTGCTGCATTCATGGCAATGGAGTGGGTGCTGCATTCATGGCAATACGGTGGGTGCTGCATTAATGGCAATGGAGTGGGTGCTGCATTAATGGCAATAGAGTGGGTGCTGCATTCATGGCATTGGAGTGGGTGCTGCATTCATGGCATTGGAGTGGGTGCTGCATTCATGGCAATACGGTGGGTGCTGCATTCATGGCAATGGAGTGGGTGCTGCATTCATGGCAATACGGTGGGTGCTGCATTTATGGCAATGGAGTGGGTGCTGCATTAATGGCAATGGAGTGGGTGCTGCATTCATGGCAATATGGTGGGTGCTGCATTCATGGCAATATGGTGGGTGCTGCATTCATGGCAATGAAGTGGGTGCTGCATTAATGGCAATACTGTGGGTGCTGCATTAATGGCAATACGGTGGGTGCTGCATTCATGACAATGGAGTGGGTGCTGCATTCGTGGCAATGGAGTGGGTGCTGCATTCGTGGCAATGGAGTGGGTGCTGCATTCATGGCAATGGAATGGGTGCTGCGTTCATGGCAATGGAGTGGGTTCTGCGTTCATGGCAATGGAGTGGGTGCTACATTCATGGCAATACGTTGGGTGCTGCATTAATGGCAATGGAGTGGGTGCTGCATTCATGGCAATACGGTGGGTGCTGCATTCATGGCAATGGAGTGGGTGCTGCATTAATGGCAATGGAGTGGGTGCTGCATTAATGGCAATACGGTGGGTGCTGCATTCATGGCAATGGAGTGGGTGCTGCATTAATGGCAATGGAGTGGGTGCTGCATTAATGGCAATACGGTGGGTGCTGCATTCATGGCAATACGGTGGGTGCTGCATTCATGGCAATGGAGTGGGTGCTGCATTCATGGCAATGGAGTGGGTGCTGCATTCATGGCAATGGAGTGGGTGCTGTATTCATGGCAATGGAGTGGGTGCTGTATTCATGGCAATGGAGTGGGTGCTGTATTCATGGCAATGGAGTGGGTGCTACATTCATGGCAATGGAGTGGGTGCTACATTCATGGCAATGGAGTGGGTGCTGCATTCATGGCAATGGAGTGGGTGCTGCATTCATGGCAATACGGTGGGTGCTGCATTCATGGCAATGGAGTGGGTGTTGCATTAATGGCAATGGAGTGGGTGCTGCATTTATGGCAATGGAGTGGGTGCTGCATTAATGGCAATGGAGGGGGTGCTGCATTAATGGCAATATGGTGGGTGCTGCATTCATGCAATGGAGTGGGTGCTGCATTCATGGCAATACGGTGGGTGCTGCATTCATGGCAATGGAGTGGGTGCTGCATTCATGGCAATGGAGTGGGTGCTGCATTAATGGCAATGGAGTGGGTGCTGCATTCATGGCAATGGAGTGGGTGCTACATTCTTGGCAATGGAGTGGGTGCTGCATTCATGGCAATGGAGTGGGTGCTGCATTCATGGCAATACGGTGGGTGCTGCATTCATGGCAATGGAGTGGGTGTTGCATTAATGGCAATGGAGTGGGTGCTGCATTTATGGCAATGAAGTGGGTGCTGCATTAATGGCAATGGAGTGGGTGCTGCATTAATGGCAATATGGTGGGTGCTGCATTCATGGCAATACGGTGGGTGCTGCATTCATGGCAATGGAGTGGGTGCTGCATTCATGGCAATGGAGTGGGTGCTGCATTCATGGCAATGGAGTGGGTGCTGCATTAATGGCAATGGAGTGGGTGCTGCATTCATGGCAATGGAGTGGGTGCTGCATTCATGGCAATATGGTGGGTGCTGCATTCATGGCAATGGAGTGGGTGCTGCATTCATGGCAATACGGTGGGTGCTGCATTAATGGCAATGGAGTGGGTGCTGCATTCATGGCAATATGGTGGGTGCTGCATTCATGGCAATGAAGTGGGTGCTGCATTAATGGCAATACGGTGGGTGCTGCATTCATGACAATGGAGTGGGTGCTGCATTCGTGGCAATGGAGTGGGTGCTGCATTCGTGGCAATGGAGTGGGTGCTGCATTCGTGGCAATGGAGTGGGTGCTGCATTCATGGCAATGGAATGGGTGCTGCGTTCATGGCAATGGAGTGGGTTCTGCGTTCATGGCAATGGAGTGGGTGCTACATTCATGGCAATACGTTGGGTGCTGCATTAATGGCAATGGAGTGGGTGCTGCATTCATGGCAATACGGTGGGTGCTGCATTCATGGCAATGGAGTGGGTGCTGCATTAATGGCAATGGAGTGGGTGCTGCATTAATGGCAATATGGTGGGTGCTGCATTCATGGCAATACGGTGGGTGCTGCATTCATGGCAATGGAGTGGGTGCTGCATTCATGGCAATGGAGTGGGTGCTGCATTCATGGCAATGGAGTGGGTGCTGCATTAATGGCAATGGAGTGGGTGCTGCATTCATGGCAATGGAGTGGGTGCTGCATTCATGGCAATATGGTGGGTGCTGCATTCATGGCAATATGGTGGGTGCTGCATTCATGGCAATACGGTGGGTTCTGCATTCATGGCAATGGAGTGGGTGCTGCATTAATGGCAATGGAGTGGGTGCTGCATTCGTGGCAATGGAGTGGGTGCTGCATTCGTGGCAATGGAGTGGGTGCTGCATTCATGGCAATGGAGTGGGTGCTGCATTCATGGCAATGGAGTGGGTGCTGCATTCATGGCAATACGGTGGGTGCTGCATTCGTGGCAATGGAGTGGGTGCTGCATTCATGGAAATACGGTGGGTGCTGCATTAATGGCAATGGAGTGGGTGCTGCATTCATGGCAATGGAGTGGGTGCTGCGTTCATGGCAATGGAGTGGGTGCTGCGTTCATGGCAATGGAGTGGGTTCTGCATTCATGGCAATACGGTGGGTGCTGCATTCATGGCAATGGAGTGGGTGCTGCATTCATGGAAATACGGTGGGTGCTGCATTAATGGCAATGGAGTGGGTGCTGCATTCATGGCAATGGAGTGGGTGCTGCATTCATGGTAATACGGTGGAAGCTGCATTCATGGCAATGGAGTGGGTGCTGCATTCATGGCAATATGGTGGGTGCTGCATTCATGGCAATATGGTGGGTGCTGCATTCATGGCAATATGGTGGGTGCTGCATTCATGGCAATATGGTGGGTGCTGCATTCATGGCAATACGGTGGGTGCTGCATTCATGGCAATGGAGTGGATGTTGCATTAATGGCAATACGGTGGGTGCTGCATTTATGGCAATACGGTGGGTGCTGCATTCATGGCAATACGGTGGGTGCTGCATTCATGGCAATGAAGTGGGTGCTGCATTTATGGCAATACGGTGGGTGCTGCATTCATGGCAATGGAGTGGGTGCTGTATTCATGGCAATGGAGTGGGTGCTGTATTCATGGCAATGGAGTGGGTGCTGTATTCATGGCAATGGAGTGGGTGCTACATTCATGGCAATGGAGTGGGTGCTACATTCATGGCAATGGAGTGGGTGCTGCATTCATGGCAATGGAGTGGGTGCTGCATTCATGGCAATACGGTGGGTGCTGCATTCATGGCAATGGAGTGGGTGTTGCATTAATGGCAATGGAGTGGGTGCTGCATTCATGGCAATGGAGTGGGTGCTGCATTAGTGGCAATGGAGTGGGTGCTGCATTCATGGCAATATGGTGGGTGCTGCATTCATGGCAATGGAGTGGGTGCTGCATTCATGGCAATACGGTGGGTGCTGCATTAATGGCAATGGAGTGGGTGCTGCATTAATGGCAATGGAGTGGGTGCTGCATTCATGGCATTGGAGTGGGTGCTGCATTCATGGCAATACGGTGGGTGCTGCATTCATGGCAATACGGTGGGTGCTGCATTCATGGCAATGCGGTGGGTGCTGCATTCATGGCAATGGAGTGGGTGCTGCATTCATGGCAATAGAGTGGGTGCTGCATTCATGGCAATATGGTGGGTGCTGCATTCATGGCAATGAAGTGGGTGCTGCATTAATGGCAATACTGTGGGTGCTGCATTAATGGCAATACGGTGGGCGCTGCATTCATGACAATGGAGTGGGTGCTGCATTCGTGGCAATGGAGTGGGTGCTGCATTCGTGGCAATGGAGTGGGTGCTGCATTCATGGCAATGGAATGGGTGCTGCGTTCATGGCAATGGAGTGGGTTCTGCGTTCATGGCAATGGAGTGGGTGCTACATTCATGGCAATATGTTGGGTGCTGCATTCATGGCAATGGAGTGGGTGCTGCATTCATGGCAATACGGTGGGTGCTGCATTCATGGCAATGGAGTGGGTGCTGCATTAATGGCAATGGAGTGGGTGCTGCATTCATGGCAATATGGTGGGTGCTGCATTCATGGCAATGGAGTGGGTGCTGCATTCATGGCAATGGAGTGGGTGCTGCATTCATGGCAATACGGTGGGTGCTGCATTCATGGCAATGGAGTGGGTGCTGCATTCATGGAAATACGGTGGGTGCTGCATTAATGGCAATGGAGTGGGTGCTGCATTCATGGCAATGGAGTGGGTGCTGCGTTCATGGCAATGGAGTGGGTGCTGCGTTCATGGCAATGGAGTGGGTTCTGCATTCATGGCAATACGGTGGGTGCTGCATTCATGGCAATGGAGTGGGTGCTGCATTCATGGAAATACGTTGGGTGCTGCATTAATGGCAATGGAGTGGGTGCTGCATTCATGGCAATGGAGTGGGTGCTGCATTCATGGTAATGGAGTGGGTGCTGCATTCATGGTAATGGAGTGGGTGCTGCGTTCATGGCAATGGAGTGGGTTCTGTGTTCATGGCAATGGAGTGGGTGCTGCATTCATGGCAATGGAGTGGGTGCTGCATTCATGGCAATGGAGTGGGTGCTGCATTCATGGCAATGGAGTGGGTGCTGCATTCGTGGCAATGGAGTGGGTGCTGCATTCCTGGCAATGGAGTGGGTGCTGCATTCCTGGCAATGGAGTGGGTGCTGCATTCATGGCAATGGAGTGGGTGCTGCATTCATGGCAATGGAGTGGGTGCTGCTTTCATGGCAATGGAGTGGGTGCTGCATTCGTGGCAATGGAGTGGGTGCTGCATTCCTGGCAATGGAGTGGGTGCTACATTCCTGGCAATGGAGTGGGTGCTGCATTCATGGCAATACGGTGGGTGCTGCATTTATGGTAGTACGGTGGAAGCTGCATTCATGGCAATGGAGTGGGTGCTGCGTTCATGGCAATATGGTGGGTGCTGCATTCATGGCAATATGGTGGGTGCTGCATTCATGGCAATACGGTGGGTGCTGCATTCATGGCAATACGGATGGTGCTGCATTCATGGCAATACATTGGGTGCTGCATTCCTGGCAATACGGTGGATACTGAATTCATGGCAATACGGTGGGTGCTGCATTCATGGCAATGGAGTGGGTGCTGCATTCATGACAATGGAGTGGGTGCTGCATTCATGACAATGGAGTGGGTGCTGCATTTGTGACAATGGAGTGGGTGCTGCATTCGTGGCAATGGAGTGGGTGCTGCATTCGTGGCAATGGAGTGGGTGCTGCATTCGTGGCAATGGAGTGGGTGCTGCATTCATGGCAATACGATGGGTGCTGCGTTCATGGCAATGGAGTGGGTGCTGCGTTCATGGCAATGGAGTGGGTGCTGCATTCATGGCAATACAGTGGGTGCTGCATTCATGGCAATACAGTGGGTGCTGCATTCATGGCAATACAGTAGGTGCTGCATTCGTGGCAATACAGTGGGTGCTGCATTCGTGGCAATGGAGTGGGTGCTGCATTCATGGCAATGGAGTGGGTGCTGCATTTATGGCAATGGAGTGGGTGCTGCATTAATGGCAATGGAGTGGGTGCTGCATTCATGGCAATATGGTGGGTGCTGCATTCATGGCAATGGAGTGGGTGCTGCATTCATGGCAATACGGTGGGTGCTGCATTCATGGCAATACGGTGGGTGCTGCATTAATGGCAATGGAGTGGGTGCTGCATTAATGGCAATGGAGTGGGTGCTGCATTAATGGCAATATGGTGGGTGCTGCATTCATGGCAATACGGTGGGTGCTGCATTCATGGCAATGGAGTGGGTGCTGCATTCATGGCAATGGAGTGGGTGCTGCATTCATGGCAATGGAGTGGGTGCTGCATTAATGGCAATGGAGTGGGTGCTGCATTAATGGCAATGGAGTGGGTGCTGCATTCATGGCAATGGAGTGGGTGCTGCATTAATGGCAATATGGTGGGTGCTGCATTCATGGCAATGGAGTGGGTGCTGCATTCATGGCAATACGGTGGGTGCTGCATTAATGGCAATGGAGTGGGTGCTGCATTAATGGCAATAGAGTGGGTGCTGCATTCATGGCATTGGAGTGGGTGCTGCATTCATGGCATTGGAGTGGGTGCTGCATTCATGGCAATACGGTGGGTGCTGCATTCATGGCAATGGAGTGGGTGCTGCATTCATGGCAATACGGTGGGTGCTGCATTCATGGCAATGGAGTGGGTGCTGCATTAATGGCAATGGAGTGGGTGCTGCATTCATGGCAATATGGTGGGTGCTGCATTCATGGCAATATGGTGGGTGCTGCATTCATGGCAATGAAGTGGGTGCTGCATTAATGGCAATACTGTGGGTGCTGCATTAATGGCAATACGGTGGGTGCTGCATTCATGACAATGGAGTGGGTGCTGCATTCGTGGCAATGGAGTGGGTGCTGCATTCGTGGCAATGGAGTGGGTGCTGCATTCATGGCAATGGAATGGGTGCTGCGTTCATGGCAATGGAGTGGGTTCTGCGTTCATGGCAATGGAGTGGGTGCTGCATTTGTGGCAATGGAGTGGGTGCTGCATTCGTGGCAATGGAGTGGGTGCTGCATTTGTGGCAATGGAGTGGGTGCTGCATTCGTGGCAATGGAGTGGGTGCTGCATTTCTGGCAATGGAGTGGGTGCTGCATTTCTGGCAATGGAGTGGGTGCTACATTCATGGCAATGGAGTGGGTGCTACATTCATGGCAATGGAGTGGGTGCTGCATTCATGGCAATGGAGTGGGTGCTGCATTCATGGCAATACGGTGGGTGCTGCATTCATGGCAATGGAGTGGGTGCTGCATTCATGGCAATGGAGTGGGTGCTGCATTTATGGCAATGGAGTGGGTGCTGCATTAATGGCAATGGAGTGGGTGCTGCATTCATGGCAATATGGTGGGTGCTGCATTCATGGCAATGGAGTGGGTGCTGCATTCATGGCAATACGGTGGGTGCTGCATTAATTGCAATGGAGTGGGTGCTGCATTAATGGCAATGGAGTGGGTGCTGCATTAATGGCAATATGGTGGGTGCTGCATTCATGGCAATACGGTGGGTGCTGCATTCATGGCAATGGAGTGGGTGCTGCATTCATGGCAATGGAGTGGGTGCTGCATTCATGGCAATGGAGTGGGTGCTGCATTAATGGCAATGGAGTGGGTGCTGCATTCATGGCAATGGAGTGGGTGCTGCATTCATGGCAATATGGTGGGTGCTGCATTCATGGCAATGGAGTGGGTGCTGCATTCATGGCAATACGGTGGGTGCTGCATTAATGGCAATGGAGTGGGTGCTGCATTAATGGCAATAGAGTGGGTGCTGCATTCATGGCATTGGAGTGGGTGCTGCATTCATGGCATTGGAGTGGGTGCTGCATTCATGGCAATACGGTGGGTGCTGCATTCATGGCAATGGAGTGGGTGCTGCATTCATGGCAATACGGTGGGTGCTGCATTTATGGCAATGGAGTGGGTGCTGCATTAATGGCAATGGAGTGGGTGCTGCATTCATGGCAATATGGTGGGTGCTGCATTCATGGCAATATGGTGGGTGCTGCATTCATGGCAATGAAGTGGGTGCTGCATTAATGGCAATAATGTGGGTGCTGCATTAATGGCAATACGGTGGGTGCTGCATTCATGACAATGGAGTGGGTGCTGCATTCGTGGCAATGGAGTGGGTGCTGCATTCGTGGCAATGGAGTGGGTGCTGCATTCATGGCAATGGAATGGGTGCTGCGTTCATGGCAATGGAGTGGGTTCTGCGTTCATGGCAATGGAGTGGGTGCTACATTCATGGCAATACGTTGGGTGCTGCATTAATGGCAATGGAGTGGGTGCTGCATTCATGGCAATACGGTGGGTGCTGCATTCATGGCAATGGAGTGGGTGCTGCATTAATGGCAATGGAGTGGGTGCTGCATTAATGGCAATACGGTGGGTGCTGCATTCATGGCAATGGAGTGGGTGCTGCATTAATGGCAATGGAGTGGGTGCTGCATTAATGGCAATACGGTGGGTGCTGCATTCATGGCAATACGGTGGGTGCTGCATTCATGGCAATGGAGTGGGTGCTGCATTAATGGCAATGGAGTGGGTGCTGCATTAATGGCAATACGGTGGGTGCTGCATTCATGGCAATACGGTGGGTGCTGTATTCATGGCAATGGAGTGGGTGCTGCATTAATGGCAATGGAGTGGGTGCTGCATTCATGGCAATATGGTGGGTGCTGCATTCATGGCAATATGGTGGGTGCTGCATTCATGGCAATGGAGTGGGTGCTGCATTCATGGCAATACGGTGGGTGCTGCATTAATGGCAATGGAGTGGGTGCTGCATTAATGGCAATAGAGTGGGTGCTGCATTCATGGCATTGGAGTGGGTGCTGCATTCATGGCATTGGAGTGGGTGCTGCATTCATGGCAATACGGTGGGTGCTGCATTCATGGCAATGGAGTGGGTGCTGCATTCATGGCAATACGGTGGGTGCTGCATTCATGGCAATGGAGTGGGTGCTGCATTAATGGCAATGGAGTGGGTGCTGCATTCATGGCAATATGGTGGGTGCTGCATTCATGGCAATATGGTGGGTGCTGCATTCATGGCAATGAAGTGGGTGCTGCATTAATGGCAATACTGTGGGTGCTGCATTAATGGCAATACGGTGGGTGCTGCATTCATGACAATGGAGTGGGTGCTGCATTCGTGGCAATGGAGTGGGTGCTGCATTCGTGGCAATGGAGTGGGTGCTGCAATCATGGCAATGGAATGGGTGCTGCATTCATGGCAATGGAGTGGGTTCTGCATTCATGGCAATGGAGTGGGTGCTGCATTTGTGGCAATGGAGTGGGTGCTGCATTCGTGGCAATGGAGTGGGTGCTGCATTTCTGGCAATGGAGTGGGTGCTGCATTTCTGGCAATGGAGTGGGTGCTACATTCATGGCAATGGAGTGGGTGCTACATTCATGGCAATGGAGTGGGTGCTGCATTCATGGCAATGGAGTGGGTGCTGCATTCATGGCAATACGGTGGGTGCTGCATTCATGGCAATGGAGTGGGTGCTGCATTCATGGCAATGGAGTGGGTGCTGCATTTATGGCAATGGAGTGGGTGCTGCATTAATGGCAATGGAGTGGGTGCTGCATTCATGGCAATATGGTGGGTGCTGCATTCATGGCAATGGAGTGGGTGCTGCATTCATGGCAATACGGTGGGTGCTGCATTAATTGCAATGGAGTGGGTGCTGCATTAATGGCAATGGAGTGGGTGCTGCATTAATGGCAATATGGTGGGTGCTGCATTCATGGCAATACGGTGGGTGCTGCATTCATGGCAATGGAGTGGGTGCTGCATTCATGGCAATGGAGTGGGTGCTGCATTCATGGCAATGGAGTGGGTGCTGCATTAATGGCAATGGAGTGGGTGCTGCATTCATGGCAATGGAGTGGGTGCTGCATTCATGGCAATATGGTGGGTGCTGCATTCATGGCAATGGAGTGGGTGCTGCATTCATGGCAATACGGTGGGTGCTGCATTAATGGCAATGGAGTGGGTGCTGCATTAATGGCAATAGAGTGGGTGCTGCATTCATGGCATTGGAGTGGGTGCTGCATTCATGGCATTGGAGTGGGTGCTGCATTCATGGCAATACGGTGGGTGCTGCATTCATGGCAATGGAGTGGGTGCTGCATTCATGGCAATACGGTGGGTGCTGCATTTATGGCAATGGAGTGGGTGCTGCATTAATGGCAATGGAGTGGGTGCTGCATTCATGGCAATATGGTGGGTGCTGCATTCATGGCAATATGGTGGATGCTGCATTCATGGCAATGAAGTGGGTGCTGCATTAATGGCAATACTGTGGGTGCTGCATTAATGGCAATACGGTTGGTGCTGCATTCATGACAATGGAGTGGGTGCTGCATTCGTGGCAATGGAGTGAGTGCTGCATTCGTGGCAATGGAGTGGGTGCTGCATTCATGGCAATGGAATGGGTGCTGCGTTCATGGCAATGGAGTGGGTTCTGCGTTCATGGCAATGGAGTGGGTGCTACATTCATGGCAATACGTTGGGTGCTGCATTAATGGCAATGAAGTGGGTGCTGCATTCATGGCAATACGGTGGGTGCTGCATTCATGGCAATGGAGTGGGTGCTGCATTAATGGCAATGGAGTGGGTGCTGCATTAATGGCAATACGGTGGGTGCTGCATTCATGGCAATGGAGTGGGTGCTGCATTAATGGCAATGGAGTGGGTGCTGCATTAATGGCAATACGGTGGGTGCTGCATTCATGGCAATACGGTGGGTGCTGCATTCATGGCAATGGAGTGGGTGCTGCATTCATGGCAATGGAGTGGGTGCTGCATTCATGGCAATGGAGTGGGTGCTGTATTCATGGCAATGGAGTGGGTGCTGTATTCATGGCAATGGAGTGGGTGCTGTATTCATGGCAATGGAGTGGGTGCTACATTCATGGCAATGGAGTGGGTGCTACATTCATGGCAATGGAGTGGGTGCTGCATTCATGGCAATGGAGTGGGTGCTGCATTCATGGCAATACGGTGGGTGCTGCATTCGTGGCAATGGAGTGGGTGTTGCATTAATGGCAATGGAGTGGGTGCTGCATTTATGGCAATGGAGTGGGTGCTGCATTAATGGCAATGGAGGGGGTGCTGCATTAATGGCAATATGGTGGGTGCTGCATTCATGCAATGGAGTGGGTGCTGCATTCATGGCAATACGGTGGGTGCTGCATTCATGGCAATGGAGTGGGTGCTGCATTCATGGCAATGGAGTGGGTGCTGCATTAATGGCAATGGAGTGGGTGCTGCATTCATGGCAATGGAGTGGGTGCTACATTCTTGGCAATGGAGTGGGTGCTGCATTCATGGCAATGGAGTGGGTGCTGCATTCATGGCAATACGGTGGGTGCTGCATTCATGGCAATGGAGTGGGTGTTGCATTAATGGCAATGGAGTGGGTGCTGCATTTATGGCAATGGAGTGGGTGCTGCATTAATGGCAATGGAGTGGGTGCTGCATTCATGGCAATATGGTGGGTGCTGCATTCATGGCAATGGAGTGGGTGCTGCATTCATGGCAATACGGTGGGTGCTGCATTCATGGCAATGGAGTGGGTGCTGCATTAATGGCAATGGAGTGGGTGCTGCATTCATGGCATTGGAGTGGGTGCTGCATTCATGGCAATACGGTGGGTGCTGCATTCATGGCAATACGGTGAATGCTGCATTCATGGCAATGCGGTGGGTGCTGCATTCATGGCAATGGAGTGGGTGCTGCATTAATGGCAATATGGTGGGTGCTGCATTCATGGCAATATGGTGGGTGCTGCATTCATGGCAATGAAGTGGGTGCTGCATTAATGGCAATACGGTGGGTGCTGCATTCATGACAATGGAGTGGGTGCTGCATTCGTGGCAATGGAGTGGGTGCTGCATTCGTGGCAATGGAGTGGGTGCTGCATTCGTGGCAATGGAGTGGGTGCTGCATTCATGGCAATGGAATGGGTGCTGCGTTCATGGCAATGGAGTGGGTTCTGCGTTCATGGCAATGGAGTGGGTGCTACATTCATGGCAATACGTTGGGTGCTGCATTAATGGCAATGGAGTGGGTGCTGCATTCATGGCAATACGGTGGGTGCTGCATTCATGGCAATGGAGTGGGTGCTGCATTAATGGCAATGGAGTGGGTGCTGCATTAATGGCAATATGGTGGGTGCTGCATTCATGGCAATACGGTGGGTGCTGCATTCATGGCAATGGAGTGGGTGCTGCATTCATGGCAATGGAGTGGGTGCTGCATTCATGGCAATGGAGTGGGTGCTGCATTAATGGCAATGGAGTGGGTGCTGCATTCATGGCAATGGAGTGGGTGCTGCATTCATGGCAATATGGTGGGTGCTGCATTCATGGCAATATGGTGGGTGCTGCATTCATGGCAATACGGAGGGTTCTGCATTCATGGCAATGGAGTGGGTGCTGCATTAATGGCAATGGAGTGGGTGCTGCATTCGTGGCAATGGAGTGGGTGCTGCATTCGTGGCAATGGAGTGGGTGCTGCATTCATGGCAATGGAGTGGGTGCTGCATTCATGGCAATGGAGTGGGTGCTGCATTCATGGCAATACGGTGGGTGCTGCATTCGTGGCAATGGAGTGGGTGCTGCATTCATGGAAATACGGTGGGTGCTGCATTAATGGCAATGGAGTGGGTGCTGCATTCATGGCAATGGAGTGGGTGCTGCGTTCATGGCAATGGAGTGGGTGCTGCGTTCATGGCAATGGAGTGGGTTCTGCATTCATGGCAATACGGTGGGTGCTGCATTCATGGCAATGGAGTGGGTGCTGCATTCATGGAAATACGGTGGGTGCTGCATTAATGGCAATGGAGTGGGTGCTGCATTCATGGCAATGGAGTGGGTGCTGCATTCATGGTAATGGAGTGGGTGCTGCGTTCATGGTAATGGAGTGGGTGCTGCGTTCATGGCAATGGAGTGGGTTCTGCGTTCATGGCAATGGAGTGGGTGCTGCATTCATGGCAATGGAGTGGGTGCTGCATTCATGGCAATGGAGTGGGTGCTGCATTCATGGCAATGGAGTGGGTGCTGCATTCATGGCAATGGAGTGGGTGCTGCATTCATGGCAATGGAGTGGGTGCTGCATTCATGGCAATACGGTGGGTGCTGCATTAATGGCAATGGAGTGGGTGCTGCATTAATGGCAATAGAGTGGGTGCTGCATTCATGGCATTGGAGTGGGTGCTGCATTCATGGCATTGGAGTGGGTGCTGCATTCATGGCAATACGGTGGGTGCTGCATTCATGGCAATGGAGTGGGTGCTGCATTCATGGCAATGGAGTGGGTGCTGCATTCATGGCAATGGAGTGGGTGCTGCATTCATGGCAATATGGTGGGTGCTGCATTCATGGCAATGGAGTGGGTGCTGCATTCATGGCAATGGAGTGGGTGCTGCATTCATGGCAATGGAGTGGGTGCTGCATTCATGGCAATATGGTGGGTGCTGCATTCATGGCAATGGAGTGGGTGCTGCATTCATGGCAATACGGTGGGTGCTGCATTAATGGCAATGGAGTGGGTGCTGCATTAATGGCAATAGAGTGGGTGCTGCATTCATGGCATTGGAGTGGGTGCTGCATTCATGGCATTGGAGTGGGTGCTGCATCCATGGCAATACGGTGGGTGCTGCATTCATGGCAATGGAGTGGGTGCTGCATTCATGGCAATGGAGTGGGTGCTGCATTCATGGCAATGGAGTGGGTGCTGCATTCATGGCAATGGAGTGGGTGCTGCATTCATGGCAATGGAGTGGGTGCTGCATTCATGGCAATGGAGTGGGTGCTGCATTCATGGCAATATGGTGGGTGCTGCATTCATGGCAATGGAGTGGGTGCTGCATTCATGGCAATACGGTGGGTGCTGCATTAATGGCAATGGAGTGGGTGCTGCATTAATGGCAATAGAGTGGGTGCTGCATTCATGGCATTGGAGTGGGTGTTGCATTCATGGCATTGGAGTGGGTGCTGCATTCATGGCAATACGGTGGGTGCTGCATTCATGGCAATGGAGTGGGTGCTGCATTCATGGCAATACAGTGGGTGCTGCATTCATGGCAATGGAGTGGGTGCTGCATTAATGGCAATGGAGTGGGTGCTGCATTCATGGCAATATGGTGGGTGCTGCATTCATGGCAATATGGTGGGTGCTGCATTAATGGCAATGGAGTGGGTGCTGCATTCATGGCAATATGGTGGGTGCTGCATTCATGGCAATATGGTGGGTGCTGCATTCATGGCAATGAAGTGGGTGCTGCATTAATGGCAATACTGTGGGTGCTGCATTAATGGCAATACGGTGGGTGCTGCATTCATGACAATGGAGTGGGTGCTGCATTCGTGGCAATGGAGTGGGTGCTGCATTCGTGGCAATGGAGTGGGTGCTGCATTCATGGCAATACGGTTGGTGCTGCATTCATGACAATGGAGTGGGTGCTGCATTCGTGGCAATGGAGTGAGTGCTGCATTCGTGGCAATGGAGTGGGTGCTGCATTCATGGCAATGGAATGGGTGCTGCGTTCATGGCAATGGAGTGGGTTCTGCGTTCATGGCAATGGAGTGGGTGCTACATTCATGGCAATACGTTGGGTGCTGCATTAATGGCAATGGAGTGGGTGCTGCATTCATGGCAATACGGTGGGTGCTGCATTCATGGCAATGGAGTGGGTGCTGCATTAATGGCAATGGAGTGGGTGCTGCATTAATGGCAATACGGTGGGTGCTGCATTCATGGCAATGGAGTGGGTGCTGCATTAATGGCAATGGAGTGGGTGCTGCATTAATGGCAATACGGTGGGTGCTGCATTCATGGCAATACGGTGGGTGCTGCATTCATGGCAATGGAGTGGGTGCTGCATTCATGGCAATGGAGTGGGTGCTGCATTCATGGCAATGGAGTGGGTGCTGTATTCATGGCAATGGAGTGGGTGCTGTATTCATGGCAATGGAGTGGGTGCTGCATTCATGGCAATGGAGTGGGTGCTACATTCATGGCAATGGAGTGGGTGCTACATTCATGGCAATGGAGTGGGTGCTGCATTCATGGCAATGGAGTGGGTGCTGCATTCATGGCAATACGGTGGGTGCTGCATTCATGGCAATGGAGTGGGTGTTGCATTAATGGAAATGGAGTGGGTGCTGCATTTATGGCAATGGAGTGGGTGCTGCATTAATGGCAATGGAGGGGGTGCTGCATTAATGGCAATATGGTGGGTGCTGCATTCATGCAATGGAGTGGGTGCTGCATTCATGGCAATACGGTGGGTGCTGCATTCATGGCAATGGAGTGGGTGCTGCATTCATGGCAATGGAGTGGGTGCTGCATTAATGGCAATGGAGTGGGTGCTGCATTCATGGCAATGGAGTGGGTGCTACATTCTTGGCAATGGAGTGGGTGCTGCATTCATGGCAATGGAGTGGGTGCTGCATTCATGGCAATACGGTGGGTGCTGCATTCATGGCAATGGAGTGGGTGTTGCATTAATGGCAATGGAGTGGGTGCTGCATTTATGGCAATGGAGTGGGTGCTGCATTAATGGCAATGGAGTGGGTGCTGCATTCATGGCAATATGGTGGGTGCTGCATTCATGGCAATGGAGTGGGTGCTGCATTCATGGCAATACGGTGGGTGCTGCATTCATGGCAATGGAGTGGGTGCTGCATTAATGGCAATGGAGTGGGTGCTGCATTCATGGCATTGGAGTGGGTGCTGCATTCATGGCAATACGGTGGGTGCTGCATTCATGGCAATACGGTGAATGCTGCATTCATGGCAATGCAGTGGGTGCTGCATTCATGGCAATGGAGTGGGTGCTGCATTAATGGCAATATGGTGGGTGCTGCATTCATGGCAATATGGTGGGTGCTGCATTCATGGCAATGAAGTGGGTGCTGCATTAATGGCAATACGGTGGGTGCTGCATTCATGACAATGGAGTGGGTGCTGCATTCGTGGCAATGGAGTGGGTGCTGCATTCGTGGCAATGGAGTGGGTGCTGCATTCGTGGCAATGGAGTGGGTGCTGCATTCATGGCAATGGAATGGGTGCTGCGTTCATGGCAATGGAGTGGGTTCTGCGTTCATGGCAATGGAGTGGGTGCTACATTCATGGCAATACGTTGGGTGCTGCATTAATGGCAATGGAGTGGGTGCTGCATTCATGGCAATACGGTGGGTGCTGCATTCATGGCAATGGAGTGGGTGCTGCATTAATGGCAATATGGTGGGTGCTGCATTCATGGCAATACGGTGGGTGCTGCATTCATGGCAATGGAGTGGGTGCTGCATTCATGGCAATGGAGTGGGTGCTGCATTCATGGCAATGGAGTGGGTGCTGCATTCGTGGCAATGGAGTGGGTGCTGCATTCGTGGCAATGGAGTGGGTGCTGCATTCATGGCAATGGAGTGGGTGCTGCATTCATGGCAATGGAGTGGGTGCTGCATTCATGGCAATACGGTGGGTGCTGCATTCGTGGCAATGGAGTGGGTGCTGCATTCATGGAAATACGGTGGGTGCTGCATTAATGGCAATGGAGTGGGTGCTGCATTCATGGCAATGGAGTGGGTGCTGCGTTCATGGCAATGGAGTGGGTGCTGCGTTCATGGCAATGGAGTGGGTTCTGCATTCATGGCAATACGGTGGGTGCTGCATTCATGGCAATGGAGTGGGTGCTGCATTCATGGAAATACGGTGGGTGCTGCATTAATGGCAATGGAGTGGGTGCTGCATTCATGGCAATGGAGTGGGTGCTGCATTCATGGTAATGGAGTGGGTGCTGCGTTCATGGTAATGGAGTGGGTGCTGCGTTCATGGCAATGGAGTGGGTTCTGCGTTCATGGCAATGGAGTGGGTGCTGCATTCATGGCAATGGAGTGGGTGCTGCATTCATGGCAATGGAGTGGGTGCTGCATTCATGGCAATGGAGTGGGTGCTGCATTAATGGCAATGGAGTGGGTGCTGCATTCATGGCAATGGAGTGGGTGCTGCATTCGTGGCAATGGAGTGGGTGCTGCATTCCTGGCAATGGAGTGGGTGCTGCATTCATGGCAATTGAGTGGGTGCTGCATTCATGGCAATGGAGTGGGTGCTGCATTCGTGGCAATGGAGTGGGTGCTGCATTCGTGGCAATGGAGTGGGTGCTGCATTCCTGGCAATGGAGTGGGTGCTGCATTCCTGGCAATGGAGTGGGTGCTGCATTCATGGCAATACGGTGGGTGCTGCATTTATGGCAGTACGGTGGAAGCTGCATTCATGGCAATGGAGTGGGTGCTGCATTCATGGCAATATGGTGGGTGCTGCATTCATGGCAATATGGTGGGTGCTGCATTCATGGCAATATGGTGGGTGCTGCATTCATGGCAATACGGTGGGTGCTGCATTCATGGCAATACGGTGAATGCTGCATTCATGGCAATGCAGTGGGTGCTGCATTCATGGCAATGGAGTGGGTGCTGCATTAATGGCAATATGGTGGGTGCTGCATTCATGGCAATATGGTGGGTGCTGCATTCATGGCAATGAAGTGGGTGCTGCATTAATGGCAATACGGTGGGTGCTGCATTCATGACAATGGAGTGGGTGCTGCATTCGTGGCAATGGAGTGGGTGCTGCATTCGTGGCAATGGAGTGGGTGCTGCATTCGTGGCAATGGAGTGGGTGCTGCATTCATGGCAATGGAATGGGTGCTGCGTTCATGGCAATGGAGTGGGTTCTGCGTTCATGGCAATGGAGTGGGTGCTACATTCATGGCAATACGTTGGGTGCTGCATTAATGGCAATGGAGTGGGTGCTGCATTCATGGCAATACGGTGGGTGCTGCATTCATGGCAATGGAGTGGGTGCTGCATTAATGGCAATGGAGTGGGTGCTGCATTAATGGCAATATGGTGGGTGCTGCATTCATGGCAATACGGTGGGTGCTGCATTCATGGCAATGGAGTGGGTGCTGCATTCATGGCAATGGAGTGGGTGCTGCATTCATGGCAATGGAGTGGGTGCTGCATTCGTGGCAATGGAGTGGGTGCTGCATTCGTGGCAATGGAGTGGGTGCTGCATTCATGGCAATGGAGTGGGTGCTGCATTCATGGCAATGGAGTGGGTGCTGCATTCATGGCAATACGGTGGGTGCTGCATTCGTGGCAATGGAGTGGGTGCTGCATTCATGGAAATACGGTGGGTGCTGCATTAATGGCAATGGAGTGGGTGCTGCATTCATGGCAATGGAGTGGGTGCTGCGTTCATGGCAATGGAGTGGGTGCTGCGTTCATGGCAATGGAGTGGGTTCTGCATTCATGGCAATACGGTGGGTGCTGCATTCATGGCAATGGAGTGGGTGCTGCATTCATGGAAATACGGTGGGTGCTGCATTAATGGCAATGGAGTGGGTGCTGCATTCATGGCAATGGAGTGGGTGCTGCATTCATGGTAATGGAGTGGGTGCTGCGTTCATGGTAATGGAGTGGGTGCTGCGTTCATGGCAATGGAGTGGGTTCTGCGTTCATGGCAATGGAGTGGGTGCTGCATTCATGGCAATGGAGTGGGTGCTGCATTCATGGCAATGGAGTGGGTGCTGCATTCATGGCAATGGAGTGGGTGCTGCATTAATGGCAATGGAGTGGGTGCTGCATTCATGGCAATGGAGTGGGTGCTGCATTCGTGGCAATGGAGTGGGTGCTGCATTCCTGGCAATGGAGTGGGTGCTGCATTCATGGCAATTGAGTGGGTGCTGCATTCATGGCAATGGAGTGGGTGCTGCATTCGTGGCAATGGAGTGGGTGCTGCATTCGTGGCAATGGAGTGGGTGCTGCATTCCTGGCAATGGAGTGGGTGCTGCATTCCTGGCAATGGAGTGGGTGCTGCATTCATGGCAATACGGTGGGTGCTGCATTTATGGCAGTACGGTGGAAGCTGCATTCATGGCAATGGAGTGGGTGCTGCATTCATGGCAATATGGTGGGTGCTGCATTCATGGCAATATGGTGGGTGCTGCATTCATGGCAATATGGTGGGTGCTGCATTCATGGCAATACGGTGGGTGCTGCATTCGTGGCAATATGGATGGTGCTGCATTCATGGCAATACATTGGGTGCTGCATTCCTGGCAATAAGGTGGATACTGAATTCATGGCAATACGGTGGGTGCTGCATTCATGACAATGGAGTGGGTGCTGCATTTGTGACAATGGAGTGGGTGCTGCATTCCTGGCAATGGAGTGGGTGCTGCATTCATGGCAATACGGTGGGTGCTGCATTTATGGCAGTACGGTGGAAGCTGCATTCGTGGCAATGGAGTGGGTGCTGCATTCATGGCAATACGATGGGTGCTGCGTTCATGGCAATGGAGTGGGTGCTGCGTTCATGGCAATGGAGTGGGTGCTGCATTCATGGCAATACAGTGGGTGCTGCATTCATGGCAATACAGTGGGTGCTGCATTCATGGCAATACAGTAGGTGCTGCATTCGTGGCAATACAGTGGGTGCTGCATTCGTGGCAATGGAGTGGGTGCTGCATTTGTGGCAATGGAGTGGGTGCTGCATTTGTGGCAATGGAGTGGGTGCTGCATTTGTAGCAATGGAGTGGGTGCTGCATTTGTGGCAATGGAGTGGGTGCTGCATTTGTGGCAATGGGGTGGGTGCTGCATTTGTGGCAATGGAGTGGGTGCTGCATTCGTGGCAATGGAGTGGGTGCTGCATTTCTGGCAATGGAGTGGGTGCTGCATTTCTGGCAATGGAGTGGGTGCTGCATTTCTGGCAATGGAGTGGGTGCTGCATTCATGGCAATGGAGTGGGTGCTGCATTCATGGCAATACGGTGGAAGCTGCATTCATGGCAATGGAGTGGGTGCTGCATTCATGGCAATATGGTGGGTGCTGCATTCATGGCAATATGGTGGGTGCTGCATTCATGGCAATATGGTGGGTGCTGCATTCATGGCAATATGGTGGGTGCTGCATTCATGGCAATATGGTGGGTGCTGCATTCATGGCAATACGGTGGGTGCTGCATTCATGGCAATGGAGTGGATGTTGCATTAATGGCAATACGGTGGGTGCTGCATTTATGGCAATACGGTGGGTGCTGCATTCATGGCAATACGGTGGGTGCTGCATTCATGGCAATGAAGTGGGTGCTGCATTTATGGCAATACGGTGGGTGCTGCATTCATGGCAATGGAGTGGGTGCTGTATTCATGGCAATGGAGTGGGTGCTGTATTCATGGCAATGGAGTGGGTGCTGTATTCATGGCAATGGAGTGGGTGCTACATTCATGGCAATGGAGTGGGTGCTACATTCATGGCAATGGAGTTGGTGCTGCATTCATGGCAATGGAGTGGGTGCTGCATTCATGGCAATACGGTGGGTGCTGCATTCATGGCAATGGAGTGGGTGTTGCATTAATGGCAATGGAGTGGGTGCTGCATTCATGGCAATGGAGTGGGTGCTGCATTAATGGCAATGGAGTGGGTGCTGCATTCATGGCAATATGGTGGGTGCTGCATTCATGGCAATGGAGTGGGTGCTGCATTCATGGCAATACGGTGGGTGCTGCATTAATGGCAATGGAGTGGGTGCTGCATTAATGGCAATGGAGTGGGTGCTGCATTCATGGCATTGGAGTGGGTGCTGCATTCATGGCAATACGGTGGGTGCTGCATTCATGGCAATACGGTGGGTGCTGCATTCATGGCAATGCGGTGGGTGCCGCATTCATGGCAATGGAGTGGGTGCTGCATTCATGGCAATGGAGTGGGTGCTGCATTCATGGCAATATGGTGGGTGCTGCATTCATGACAATGAAGTGGGTGCTGCATTAATGGCAATACTGTGGGTGCTGCATTAATGGCAATACGGTGGGCGCTGCATTCATGACAATGGAGTGGGTGCTGCATTCGTGGCAATGGAGTGGGTGCTGCATTCGTGGCAATGGAGTGGGTGCTGCATTCATGGCAATGGAATGGGTGCTGCGTTCATGGCAATGGAGTGGGTTCTGCGTTCATGGCAATGGAGTGGGTGCTACATTCATGGCAATACGGTGGGTGCTGCATTCATGGCAATGGAGTGGGTGCTGCATTCATGGCAATACGGTGGGTGCTGCATTCATGGCAATGGAGTGGGTGCTGCATTAATGGCAATGGAGTGGGTGCTGCATTCATGGCAATATGGTGGGTGCTGCATTCATGGCAATGGAGTGGGTGCTGCATTCATGGCAATGGAGTGGGTGCTGCATTCATGGCAATACGGTGGGTGCTGCATTCATGGCAATGGAGTGGGTGCTGCATTCATGGAAATACGGTGGGTGCTGCATTAATGGCAATGGAGTGGGTGCTGCATTCATGGCAATGGAGTGGGTGCTGCGTTCATGGCAATGGAGTGGGTGCTGCGTTCATGGCAATGGAGTGGGTTCTGCATTCATGGCAATACGGTGGGTGCTGCATTCATGGCAATGGAGTGGGTGCTGCATTCATGGAAATACGTTGGGTGCTGCATTAATGGCAATGGAGTGGGTGCTGCATTCATGGCAATGGAGTGGGTGCTGCATTCATGGTAATGGAGTGGGTGCTGCATTCATGGTAATGGAGTGGGTGCTGCGTTCATGGCAATGGAGTGGGTTCTGTGTTCATGGCAATGGAGTGGGTGCTGCATTCATGGCAATGGAGTGGGTGCTGCATTCATGGCAATGGAGTGGGTGCTGCATTCATGGCAATGGAGTGGGTGCTGCATTCATGGCAATGGAGTGGGTGCTGCATTCGTGGCAATGGAGTGGGTGCTGCATTCCTGGCAATGGAGTGGGTGCTGCATTCCTGGCAATGGAGTGGGTGCTGCATTCATGGCAATGGAGTGGGTGCTGCATTCATGGCAATGGAGTGGGTGCTGCATTCATGGCAATGGAGTGGGTGCTGCATTCGTGGCAATGGAGTGGGTGCTGCATTCCTGGCAATGGAGTGGGTGCTGCATTCCTGGCAATGGAGTGGGTGCTGCATTCATGGCAATACGGTGGGTGCTGCATTTATGGCAGTACGGTGGAAGCTGCATTCATGGCAATGGAGTGGGTGCTGCGTTCATGGCAATATGGTGGGTGCTGCATTCATGGCAATATGGTGGGTGCTGCATTCATGGCAATACGGTGGGTGCTGCATTCATGGCAATACGGATGGTGCTGCATTCATGGCAATACATTGGGTGCTGCATTCCTGGCAATACGGTGGATACTGAATTCATGGCAATACGGTGGGTGCTGCATTCATGGCAATGGAGTGGGTGCTGCATTTATGGCAATGGAGTGGGTGCTGCATTAATGGCAATGGAGTGGGTGCTGCATTCATGGCAATATGGTGGGTGCTGCATTCATGGCAATGGAGTGGGTGCTGCATTCATGGCAATACGGTGGGTGCTGCATTAATGGCAATGGAGTGGGTGCTGCATTAATGGCAATGGAGTGGGTGCTGCATTAATGGCAATATGGTGGGTGCTGCATTCATGGCAATACGGTGGGTGCTGCATTCATGGCAATGGAGTGGGTGCTGCATTCATGGCAATGGAGTGGGTGCTGCATTCATGGCAATGGAGTGGGTGCTGCATTAATGGCAATGGAGTGGGTGCTGCATTCATGGCAATGGAGTGGGTGCTGCATTCATGGCAATATGGTGGGTGCTGCATTCATGGCAATATGGTGGGTGCTGCATTCATGGCAATACGGTGGGTTCTGCATTCATGGCAATGGAGTGGGTGCTGCATTAATGGCAATGGAGTGGGTGCTGCATCCGTGGCAATGGAGTGGGTGCTGCATTCGTGGCAATGGAGTGGGTGCTGCATTCATGGCAATGGAGTGGGTGCTGCATTCATGGCAATGGAGTGGGTGCTGCATTCATGGCAATACGGTGGGTGCTGCATTCGTGGCAATGGAGTGGGTGCTGCATTCATGGAAATACGGTGGGTGCTGCATTAATGGCAATGGAGTGTGTGCTGCATTCATGGCAATGGAGTGGGTGCTGCGTTCATGGCAATGGAGTGGGTGCTGCGTTCATGGCAATGGAGTGGGTTCTGCATTCATGGCAATACGGTGGGTGCTGCATTCATGGCAATGGAGTGGGTGCTGCATTCATGGAAATACGGTGGGTGCTGCATTAATGGCAATGGAGTGGGTGCTGCATTCATGGCAATGGAGTGGGTGCTGCATTCATGGTAATGGAGTGGGTGCTGCGTTCATGGTAATGGAGTGGGTGCTGCGTTCATGGCAATGGAGTGGGTTCTGCGTTCATGGCAATGGAGTGGGTGCTGCATTCATGGCAATGGAGTGGGTGCTGCATTCATGGCAATGGAGTGGGTGCTGCATTCATGGCAATGGAGTGGGTGCTGCATTCATGGCAATGGAGTGGGTGCTGCATTAATGGCAATGGAGTGGGTGCTGCATTCATGGCAATGGAGTGGGTGCTGCATTAATGGCAATGGAGTGGGTGCTGCATTAATGGCAATGGAGTGGGTGCTGCATTCATGGCAATATGGTGGGTGCTGCATTCATGGCAATATGGTGGGTGCTGCATTCATGGCAATACGGTGGGTTCTGCATTCATGGCAATGGAGTGGGTGCTGCATTAATGGCAATGGAGTGGGTGCTGCATTAATGGCAATGGAGTGGGTGCTGCATTCGTGGCAATGGAGTGGGTGCTGCATTCGTGGCAATGGAGTGGGTGCTGCATTCATGGCAATGGAGTGGGTGCTGCATTCATGGCAATGGAGTGGGTGCTGCATTCATGGCAATACGGTGGGTGCTGCATTCGTGGCAATGGAGTGGGTGCTGCATTCATGGAAATACGGTGGGTGCTGCATTAATGGCAATGGAGTGGGTGCTGCATTCATGGCAATGGAGTGGGTGCTGCGTTCATGGCAATGGAGTGGGTGCTGCGTTCATGGCAATGGAGTGGGTTCTGCATTCATGGCAATACGGTGGGTGCTGCATTCATGGCAATGGAGTGGGTGCTGCATTCATGGAAATACGGTGGGTGCTGCATTAATGGCAATGGAGTGGGTGCTGCATTCATGGCAATGGAGTGGGTGCTGCATTCATGGTAATGGAGTGGGTGCTGCGTTCATGGTAATGGAGTGGGTGCTGCGTTCATGGCAATGGAGTGGGTTCTGCGTTCATGGCAATGGAGTGGGTGCTGCATTCATGGCAATGGAGTGGGTGCTGCATTCATGGCAATGGAGTGGGTGCTGCATTCATGGCAATGGAGTGGGTGCTGCATTCATGGCAATGGAGTGGGTGCTGCATTCGTGGCAATGGAGTGGGTGCTGCATTCCTGGCAATAGAGTGGGTGCTGCATTCCTGGCAATGGAGTGGGTGCTGCATTCATGGCAATGGAGTGGGTGCTGCATTCGTGGCAATGGAGTGGGTGCTGCATTCGTGGCAATGGAGTGGGTGCTGCATTCCTGGCAATGGAGTGGGTGCTGCATTCCTGGCAATGGAGTGGGTGCTGCATTCATGGCAATACGGTGGGTGCTGCATTTATGGCAGTACGGTGGAAGCTGCATTCATGGCAATGGAGTGGGTGCTGCATTCATGGCAATATGGTGGGTGCTGCATTCATGGCAATATGGTGGGTGCTGCATTCATGGCAATACGGTGGGTGCTGCATTCATGGCAATACGGATGGTGCTGCATTCATGGCAATACATTGGGTGCTGCATTCCTGGCAATAAGGTGGATACTGAATTCATGGCAATACGGTGGGTGCTGCATTCATGACAATGGAGTGGGTGCTGCATTTGTGACAATGGAGTGGGTGCTGCATTCGTGGCAATGGAGTGGGTGCTGCATTCGTGGCAATGGAGTGGGTGCTGCATTCGTGGCAATGGAGTGGGTGCTGCATTCATGGCAATACGATGGGTGCTGCGTTCATGGCAATGGAGTGGGTGCTGCGTTCATGGCAATGGAGTGGGTGCTGCATTCATGGCAATACAGTGGGTGCTGCATTCATGGCAATACAGTGGGTGCTGCATTCATGGCAATACAGTAGGTGCTGCATTCGTGGCAATACAGTGGGTGCTGCATTCGTGGCAATGGAGTGGGTGCTGCATTTGTGGCAATGGAGTGGGTGCTGCATTTGTGGCAATGGAGTGGGTGCTGCATTTGTAGCAATGGAGTGGGTGCTGCATTCGTGGCAATGGAGTGGGTGCTGCATTCATGGCAATGGAGTGGGTGCTGCATTCATGGCAATATGGTGGGTGCTGCATTCATGGCAATGGAGTGGGTGCTGCATTCATGGCAATGGAGTGGGTGCTGCATTCATGGCAATACGGTGGGTGCTGCATTCATGGCAATGGAGTGGGTGCTGCATTCATGGAAATATGGTGGGTGCTGCATTAATGGCAATGGAGTGGGTGCTGCATTCATGGCAATGGAGTGGGTGCTGCGTTCATGGCAATGGAGTGGGTGCTGCGTTCATGGCAATGGAGTGGGTTCTGCATTCATAGCAATACGGTGGGTGCTGCATTCATGGCAATGGAGTGGGTGCTGCATTCATGGAAATACGTTGGGTGCTGCATTAATGGCAATGGAGTGGGTGCTGCATTCATGGCAATGGAGTGGGTGCTGCATTCATGGTAATGGAGTGGGTGCTGCATTCATGGTAATGGAGTGGGTGCTGCGTTCATGGCAATGGAGTGGGTTCTGTGTTCATGGCAATGGAGTGGGTGCTGCATTCATGGCAATGGAGTGGGTGCTGCATTCATGGCAATGGAGTGGGTGCTGCATTCATGGCAATGGAGTGGGTGCTGCATTCATGGCAATGGAGTGGGTGCTGCATTCGTGGCAATGGAGTGGGTGCTGCATTCGTGGCAATGGAGTGGGTGCTGCATTCCTGGCAATGGAGTGGGTGCTGCATTCGTGGCAATGGAGTGGGTGCTGCATTCCTGGCAATGGAGTGGGTGCTGCATTCCTGGCAATGGAGTGGGTGCTGCATTCCTGGCAATGGAGTGGGTGCTGCGTTCATGGCAATATGGTGGGTGCTGCATTCATGGCAATATGGTGGGTGCTGCATTCATGGCAATACGGTGGGTGCTGCATTCATGGCAATACGGATGGTGCTGCATTCATGGCAATACATTGGGTGCTGCATTCCTGGCAATACGGTGGATACTGAATTCATGGCAATACGGTGGGTGCTGCATTCATGGCAATGGAGTGGGTGCTGCATTCATGACAATGGAGTGGGTGCTGCATTCATGACAATGGAGTGGGTGCTGCATTTGTGACAATGGAGTGGGTGCTGCATTCGTGGCAATGGAGTGGGTGCTGCATTCGTGGCAATGGAGTGGGTGCTGCATTCGTGGCAATGGAGTGGGTGCTGCATTCATGGCAATACGATGGGTGCTGCGTTCATGGCAATGGAGTGGGTGCTGCGTTCATGGCAATGGAGTGGGTGCTGCGTTCATGGCAATACAGTGGGTGCTGCATTCATGGCAATACAGTGGGTGCTGCATTCATGGCAATGGAGTGCGTGCTGCATTTATGGCAATGGAGTGGGTGCTGCATTAATGGCAATGGAGTGGGTGCTGCATTCATGGCAATATGGTGGGTGCTGCATTCATGGCAATGGAGTGGGTGCTGCATTCATGGCAATACGGTGGGTGCTGCATTAATGGCAATGGAGTGGGTGCTGCATTAATGGCAATGGAGTGGGTGCTGCATTAATGGCAATATGGTGGGTGCTGCATTCATGGCAATACGGTGGGTGCTGCATTCATGGCAATGGAGTGGGTGCTGCATTCATGGCAATGGAGTGGGTGCTGCATTCATGGCAATGGAGTGGGTGCTGCATTCATGGCAATGGAGTGGGTGCTACATTCATGGCAATACGTTGGGTGCTGCATTCATGGCAATGGAGTGGGTGCTGCATTTGTGGCAATGGAGTGGGTGCTGCATTCGTGGCAATGGAGTGGGTGCTGCATTTCTGGCAATGGAGTGGGTGCTGCATTTCTGGCAATGGAGTGGGTGCTGCATTTCTGGCAATGGAGTGGGTGCTGCATTCATGGCAATGGAGTGGGTGCTGCATTCATGGCAATACGGTGTAAGCTGCATTCATGGCAATGGAGTGGGTGCTGCATTCATGGCAATATGGTGGGTGCTGCATTCATGGCAATATGGTGGGTGCTGCATTCATGGCAATATGGTGGGTGCTGCATTCATGGCAATATGGTGGGTGCTGCATTCATGGCAATATGGTGGGTGCTGCATTCATGGCAATACGGTGGGTGCTGCATTCATGGCAATGGAGTGGATGTTGCATTAATGGCAATACGGTGGGTGCTGCATTTATGGCAATACGGTGGGTGCTGCATTCATGGCAATACGGTGGGTGCTGCATTCATGGCAATGAAGTGGGTGCTGCATTTATGGCAATACGGTGGGTGCTGCATTCATGGCAATGGAGTGGGTGCTGTATTCATGGCAATGGAGTGGGTGCTGTATTCATGGCAATGGAGTGGGTGCTGTATTCATGGCAATGGAGTGGGTGCTACATTCATGGCAATGGAGTGGGTGCTACATCCATGGCAATGGAGTGGGTGCTGCATTCATGGCAATGGAGTGGGTGCTGCATTCATGGCAATACGGTGGGTGCTGCATTCATGGCAATGGAGTGGGTGTTGCATTAATGGCAATGGAGTGGGTGCTGCATTCATGGCAATGGAGTGGGTGCTGCATTAATGGCAATGGAGTGGGTGCTGCATTCATGACAATATGGTGGGTGCTGCATTCATGGCAATGGAGTGGGTGCTGCATTCATGGCAATACGGTGGGTGCTGCATTAATGGCAATGGAGTGGGTGATGCATTAATGGCAATGGAGTGGGTGCTGCATTCATGGCATTGGAGTGGGTGCTGCATTCATGGCAATACGGTGGGTGCTGCATTCATGGCAATACGGTGGGTGCTGCATTCATGGCAATGTGGTGGGTGCTGCATTCATGGCAATGGAGTGGGTGCTGCATTCATGGCAATGGAGTGGGTGCTGCATTCATGGCAATATGGTGGGTGCTGCATTCATGGCAATGAAGTGGGTGCTGCATTAATGGCAATACTGTGGGTGCTGCATTAATGGCAATACGGTGGGCGCTGCATTCATGACAATGGAGTGGGTGCTGCATTCGTGGCAATGGAGTGGGTGCTGCATTCGTGGCAATGGAGTGGGTGCTGCATTCATGGCAATGGAATGGGTGCTGCGTTCATGGCAATGGAGTGGGTTCTGCGTTCATGGCAATGGAGTGGGTGCTACATTCATGGCAATATGTTGGGTGCTGCATTCATGGCAATGGAGTGGGTGCTGCATTCATGGCAATACGGTGGGTGCTGCATTCATGGCAATGGAGTGGGTGCTGCATTAATGGCAATGGAGTGGGTGCTGCATTCATGGCAATATGGTGGGTGCTGCATTCATGGCAATGGAGTGGGTGCTGCATTCATGGCAATGGAGTGGGTGCTGCATTCATGGCAATACGGTGGGTGCTGCATTCATGGCAATGGAGTGGGTGCTGCATTCATGGAAATATGGTGGGTGCTGCATTAATGGCAATGGAGTGGGTGCTGCATTCATGGCAATGGAGTGGGTGCTGCGTTCATGGCAATGGAGTGGGTGCTGCGTTCATGGCAATGGAGTGGGTTCTGCATTCATGGCAATACGGTGGGTGCTGCATTCATGGCAATGGAGTGGGTGCTGCATTCATGGAAATACGTTGGGTGCTGCATTAATGGCAATGGAGTGGGTGCTGCATTCATGGCAATGGAGTGGGTGCTGCATTCATGGTAATGGAGTGGGTGCTGCATTCATGGTAATGGAGTGGGTGCTGCGTTCATGGCAATGGAGTGGGTTCTGTGTTCATGGCAATGGAGTGGGTGCTGCATTCATGGCAATGGAGTGGGTGCTGCATTCATGGCAATGGAGTGGGTGCTGCATTCATGGCAATGGAGTGGGTGCTGCATTCATGGCAATGGAGTGGGTGCTGCATTCGTGGCAATGGAGTGGGTGCTGCATTCGTGGCAATGGAGTGGGTGCTGCATTCCTGGCAATGGAGTGGGTGCTGCATTCATGGCAATGGAGTGGGTGCTCCATTCATGGCAATGGAGTGGGTGCTGCATTCATGGCAATGGAGTGGGTGCTGCATTCGTGGCAATGGAGTGGGTGCTGCATTCCTGGCAATGGAGTGGGTGCTGCATTCCTGGCAATGGAGTGGGTGCTGCGTTCATGGCAATATGGTGGGTGCTGCGTTCATGGCAATATGGTGGGTGCTGCATTCATGGCAATACGGTGGGTGCTGCATTCATGGCAATACGGATGGTGCTGCATTCATGGCAATGGAGTGGGTGCTGCATTCATGGAAATACGGTGGGTGCTGCATTAATGGCAATGGAGTGGGTGCTGCATTCATGGCAATACGGATGGTGCTGCATTCATGGCAATGGAGTGGGTGCTGCATTCATGACAATGGAGTGGGTGCTGCATTCATGGCAATGGAGTGGGTGCTGCATTCGTGGCAATGGAGTGGGTGCTGCATTCCTGGCAATGGAGTGGGTGCTGCATTCCTGGCAATGGAGTGGGTGCTGCATTCATGGCAATATGGTGGGTGCTGCATTCATGGCAATGGAGTGGGTGCTGCATTCATGGCAATACGGTGGGTGCTGCATTAATGGCAATGGAGTGGGTGCTGCATTAATGGCAATGGAGTGGGTGCTGCATTAATGGCAATATGGTGGGTGCTGCATTCATGGCAATACGGTGGGTGCTGCATTCATGGCAATGGAGTGGGTGCTGCATTCATGGCAATGGAGTGGGTGCTGCATTCATGGCAATGGAGTGGGTGCTGCATTAATGGCAATGGAGTGGGTGCTGCATTCATGGCAATGGAGTGGGTGCTGCATTCATGGCAATATGGTGGGTGCTGCATTCATGGCAATATGGTGGGTGCTGCATTCATGGCAATACGGTGGGTTCTGCATTCATGGCAATGGAGTGGGTGCTGCATTAATGGCAATGGAGTGGGTGCTGCATCCGTGGCAATGGAGTGGGTGCTGCATTCGTGGCAATGGAGTGGGTGCTGCATTCATGGCAATGGAGTGGGTGCTGCATTCATGGCAATGGAGTGGGTGCTGCATTCATGGCAATACGGTGGGTGCTGCATTCGTGGCAATGGAGTGGGTGCTGCATTCATGGAAATACGGTGGGTGCTGCATTAATGGCAATGGAGTGTGTGCTGCATTCATGGCAATGGAGTGGGTGCTGCGTTCATGGCAATGGAGTGGGTGCTGCGTTCATGGCAATGGAGTGGGTTCTGCATTCATGGCAATACGGTGGGTGCTGCATTCATGGCAATGGAGTGGGTGCTGCATTCATGGAAATACGGTGGGTGCTGCATTAATGGCAATGGAGTGGGTGCTGCATTCATGGCAATGGAGTGGGTGCTGCATTCATGGTAATGGAGTGGGTGCTGCGTTCATGGTAATGGAGTGGGTGCTGCGTTCATGGCAATGGAGTGGGTTCTGCGTTCATGGCAATGGAGTGGGTGCTGCATTCATGGCAATGGAGTGGGTGCTGCATTCATGGCAATGGAGTGGGTGCTGCATTCATGGCAATGGAGTGGGTGCTGCATTCATGGCAATGGAGTGGGTGCTGCATTCATGGCAATGGAGTGGGTGCTGCATTCATGGCAATGGAGTGGGTGCTGCATTAATGGCAATGGAGTGGGTGCTGCATTAATGGCAATGGAGTGGGTGCTGCATTCATGGCAATATGGTGGGTGCTGCATTCATGGCAATATGGTGGGTGCTGCATTCATGGCAATACGGTGGGTTCTGCATTCATGGCAATGGAGTGGGTGCTGCATTAATGGCAATGGAGTGGGTGCTGCATTAATGGCAATGGAGTGGGTGCTGCATTCGTGGCAATGGAGTGGGTGCTGCATTCGTGGCAATGGAGTGGGTGCTGCATTCATGGCAATGGAGTGGGTGCTGCATTCATGGCAATGGAGTGGGTGCTGCATTCATGGCAATACGGTGGGTGCTGCATTCGTGGCAATGGAGTGGGTGCTGCATTCATGGAAATACGGTGGGTGCTGCATTAATGGCAATGGAGTGGGTGCTGCATTCATGGCAATGGAGTGGGTGCTGCGTTCATGGCAATGGAGTGGGTGCTGCGTTCATGGCAATGGAGTGGGTTCTGCATTCATGGCAATACGGTGGGTGCTGCATTCATGGCAATGGAGTGGGTGCTGCATTCATGGAAATACGGTGGGTGCTGCATTAATGGCAATGGAGTGGGTGCTGCATTCATGGCAATGGAGTGGGTGCTGCATTCATGGTAATGGAGTGGGTGCTGCGTTCATGGTAATGGAGTGGGTGCTGCGTTCATGGCAATGGAGTGGGTTCTGCGTTCATGGCAATGGAGTGGGTGCTGCATTCATGGCAATGGAGTGGGTGCTGCATTCATGGCAATGGAGTGGGTGCTGCATTCATGGCAATGGAGTGGGTGCTGCATTCATGGCAATGGAGTGGGTGCTGCATTCGTGGCAATGGAGTGGGTGCTGCATTCCTGGCAATAGAGTGGGTGCTGCATTCCTGGCAATGGAGTGGGTGCTGCATTCATGGCAATGGAGTGGGTGCTGCATTCGTGGCAATGGAGTGGGTGCTGCATTCGTGGCAATGGAGTGGGTGCTGCATTCCTGGCAATGGAGTGGGTGCTGCATTCCTGGCAATGGAGTGGGTGCTGCATTCATGGCAATACGGTGGGTGCTGCATTTATGGCAGTACGGTGGAAGCTGCATTCATGGCAATGGAGTGGGTGCTGCATTCATGGCAATATGGTGGGTGCTGCATTCATGGCAATATGGTGGGTGCTGCATTCATGGCAATACGGTGGGTGCTGCATTCATGGCAATACGGATGGTGCTGCATTCATGGCAATACATTGGGTGCTGCATTCCTGGCAATAAGGTGGATACTGAATTCATGGCAATACGGTGGGTGCTGCATTCATGACAATGGAGTGGGTGCTGCATTTGTGACAATGGAGTGGGTGCTGCATTCGTGGCAATGGAGTGGGTGCTGCATTCGTGGCAATGGAGTGGGTGCTGCATTCGTGGCAATGGAGTGGGTGCTGCATTCATGGCAATACGATGGGTGCTGCGTTCATGGCAATGGAGTGGGTGCTGCGTTCATGGCAATGGAGTGGGTGCTGCATTCATGGCAATACAGTGGGTGCTGCATTCATGGCAATACAGTGGGTGCTGCATTCATGGCAATACAGTAGGTGCTGCATTCGTGGCAATACAGTGGGTGCTGCATTCGTGGCAATGGAGTGGGTGCTGCCTTTGTGGCAATGGAGTGGGTGCTGCATTTGTGGCAATGGAGTGGGTGCTGCATTTGTAGCAATGGAGTGGGTGCTGCATTTGTGGCAATGGAGTGGGTGCTGCATTTGTGGCAATGGGGTGGGTGCTGCATTTGTGGCAATGGAGTGGGTGCTGCATTCGTGGCAATGGAGTGGGTGCTGCATTTCTGGCAATGGAGTGGGTGCTGCATTTCTGGCAATGGAGTGGGTGCTGCATTTCTGGCAATGGAGTGGGTGCTGCATTCATGGCAATGGAGTGGGTGCTGCATTCATGGCAATACGGTGGAAGCTGCATTCATGGCAATGGAGTGGGTGCTGCATTCATGGCAATATGGTGGGTGCTGCATTCATGGCAATATGGTGGGTGCTGCATTCATGGCAATATGGTGGGTGCTGCATTCATGGCAATATGGTGGGTGCTGCATTCATGGCAATACGGTGGGTGCTGCATTCATGGCAATGGAGTGGATGTTGCATTAATGGCAATACGGTGGGTGTTGCATTTATGGCAATACGGTGGGTGCTGCATTCATGGCAATACGGTGGGTGCTGCATTCATGGCAATGAAGTGGGTGCTGCATTTATGGCAATACGGTGGGTGCTGCATTCATGGCAATGGAGTGGGTGCTGTATTCATGGCAATGGAGTGGGTGCTGTATTCATGGCAATGGAGTGGGTGCTGTATTCATGGCAATGGAGTGGGTGCTACATTCATGGCAATGTAGTGGGTGCTACATTCATGGCAATGGAGTGGGTGCTGCATTCATGGCAATGGAGTGGGTGCTGAATTCATGGCAATACGGTGGGTGCTGCATTCATGGCAATGGAGTGGGTGTTGCATTAATGGCAATGGAGTGGGTGCTGCATTCATGGCAATGGAGTGGGTGCTGCATTAATGGCAATGGAGTGGGTGCTGCATTCATGGCAATATGGTGGGTGCTGCATTCATGGCAATGGAGTGGGTGCTGCATTCATGGCAATACGGTGGGTGCTGCATTAATGGCAATGGAGTGGGTGATGCATTAATGGCAATGGAGTGGGTGCTGCATTCATGGCATTGGAGTGGGTGCTGCATTCATGGCAATACGGTGGGTGCTGCATTCATGGCAATACGGTGGGTGCTGCATTCATGGCAATGTGGTGGGTGCTGCATTCATGGCAATGGAGTGGGTGCTGCATTCATGGCAATGGAGTGGGTGCTGCATTCATGGCAATATGGTGGGTGCTGCATTCATGGCAATGAAGTGGGTGCTGCATTAATGGCAATACTGTGGGTGCTGCATTAATGGCAATACGGTGGGCGCTGCATTCATGACAATGGAGTGGGTGCTGCATTCGTGGCAATGGAGTGGGTGCTGCATTCGTGGCAATGGAGTGGGTGCTGCATTCATGGCAATGGAGTGGGTGCTGCATTCATGGCAATATGGTGGGTGCTGCATTCATGGCAATGGAGTGGGTGCTGCATTCATGGCAATGGAGTGGGTGCTGCATTCATGGCAATACGGTGGGTGCTGCATTCATGGCAATGGAGTGGGTGCTGCATTCATGGAAATATGGTGGGTGCTGCATTAATGGCAATGGAGTGGGTGCTGCATTCATGGCAATGGAGTGGGTGCTGCGTTCATGGCAATGGAGTGGGTGCTGCGTTCATGGCAATGGAGTGGGTTCTGCATTCATAGCAATACGGTGGGTGCTGCATTCATGGCAATGGAGTGGGTGCTGCATTCATGGAAATACGTTGGGTGCTGCATTAATGGCAATGGAGTGGGTGCTGCATTCATGGCAATGGAGTGGGTGCTGCATTCATGGTAATGGAGTGGGTGCTGCATTCATGGTAATGGAGTGGGTGCTGCGTTCATGGCAATGGAGTGGGTTCTGTGTTCATGGCAATGGAGTGGGTGCTGCATTCATGGCAATGGAGTGGGTGCTGCATTCATGGCAATGGAGTGGGTGCTGCATTCATGGCAATGGAGTGGGTGCTGCATTCATGGCAATGGAGTGGGTGCTGCATTCGTGGCAATGGAGTGGGTGCTGCATTCGTGGCAATGGAGTGGGTGCTGCATTCCTGGCAATGGAGTGGGTGCTGCATTCGTGGCAATGGAGTGGGTGCTGCATTCCTGGCAATGGAGTGGGTGCTGCATTCCTGGCAATGGAGTGGGTGCTGCATTCCTGGCAATGGAGTGGGTGCTGCGTTCATGGCAATATGGTGGGTGCTGCATTCATGGCAATATGGTGGGTGCTGCATTCATGGCAATACGGTGGGTGCTGCATTCATGGCAATACGGATGGTGCTGCATTCATGGCAATACATTGGGTGCTGCATTCCTGGCAATACGGTGGATACTGAATTCATGGCAATACGGTGGGTGCTGCATTCATGGCAATGGAGTGGGTGCTGCATTCATGACAATGGAGTGGGTGCTGCATTCATGACAATGGAGTGGGTGCTGCATTTGTGACAATGGAGTGGGTGCTGCATTCGTGGCAATGGAGTGGGTGCTGCATTCGTGGCAATGGAGTGGGTGCTGCATTCGTGGCAATGGAGTGGGTGCTGCATTCATGGCAATACGATGGGTGCTGCGTTCATGGCAATGGAGTGGGTGCTGCGTTCATGGCAATGGAGTGGGTGCTGCGTTCATGGCAATACAGTGGGTGCTGCATTCATGGCAATACAGTGGGTGCTGCATTCATGGCAATACAGTAGGTGATGCATTCGTGGCAATACAGTGGGTGCTGCATTCGTGGCAATGGAGTGGGTGCTGCATTTGTGGCAATGGAGTGGGTGCTGCATTTGTGGCAATGGAGTGGGTGCTGCATTTGTGGCAATGGAGTGGGTGCTGCATTTGTGGCAATGGAGTGTGTGCTGCATTTGTGGCAATGGAGTGGGTGCTGCATTTGTGGCAATGGAGTGGGTGCTGCATTCGTGGCAATGGAGTGGGTGCTGCATTTCTGGCAATGGAGTGGGTGCTGCATTTCTGGCAATGGAGTGGGTGCTGCATTTCTGGCAATGGAGTGGGTGCTGCATTCATGGCAATGGAGTGGGTGCTACATTCATGGCAATGGAGTGGGTGCTGCATTCATGGCAATGGAGTGGGTGCTGCATTCATGGCAATACGGTGGGTGCTGCATTCATGGCAATGGAGTGGGTGCTGCATTCATGGCAATGGAGTGCGTGCTGCATTTATGGCAATGGAGTGGGTGCTGCATTAATGGCAATGGAGTGGGTGCTGCATTCATGGCAATATGGTGGGTGCTGCATTCATGGCAATGGAGTGGGTGCTGCATTCATGGCAATACGGTGGGTGCTGCATTAATGGCAATGGAGTGGGTGCTGCATTAATGGCAATGGAGTGGGTGCTGCATTAATGGCAATATGGTGGGTGCTGCATTCATGGCAATACGGTGGGTGCTGCATTCATGGCAATGGAGTGGGTGCTGCATTCATGGCAATGGAGTGGGTGCTGCATTCATGGCAATGGAGTGGGTGCTGCATTCATGGCAATGGAGTGGGTGCTACATTCATGGCAATACGTTGGGTGCTGCATTCATGGCAATGGAGTGGGTGCTGCATTTGTGGCAATGGAGTGGGTGCTGCATTCGTGGCAATGGAGTGGGTGCTGCATTTCTGGCAATGGAGTGGGTGCTGCATTTCTGGCAATGGAGTGGGTGCTGCATTTCTGGCAATGGAGTGGGTGCTGCATTCATGGCAATGGAGTGGGTGCTGCATTCATGGCAATACGGTGTAAGCTGCATTCATGGCAATGGAGTGGGTGCTGCATTCATGGCAATATGGTGGGTGCTGCATTCATGGCAATATGGTGGGTGCTGCATTCATGGCAATATGGTGGGTGCTGCATTCATGGCAATATGGTGGGTGCTGCATTCATGGCAATATGGTGGGTGCTGCATTCATGGCAATACGGTGGGTGCTGCATTCATGGCAATGGAGTGGATGTTGCATTAATGGCAATACGGTGGGTGCTGCATTTATGGCAATACGGTGGGTGCTGCATTCATGGCAATATGGTGGGTGCTGCATTCATGGCAATGAAGTGGGTGCTGCATTTATGGCAATACGGTGGGTGCTGCATTCATGGCAATGGAGTGGGTGCTGTATTCATGGCAATGGAGTGGGTGCTGTATTCATGGCAATGGAGTGGGTGCTGTATTCATGGCAATGGAGTGGGTGCTACATTCATGGCAATGGAGTGGGTGCTACATCCATGGCAATGGAGTGGGTGCTGCATTCATGGCAATGGAGTGGGTGCTGCATTCATGGCAATACGGTGGGTGCTGCATTCATGGCAATGGAGTGGGTGTTGCATTAATGGCAATGGAGTGGGTGCTGCATTCATGGCAATGGAGTGGGTGCTGCATTAATGGCAATGGAGTGGGTGCTGCATTCATGGCAATATGGTGGGTGCTGCATTCATGGCAATGGAGTGGGTGCTGCATTCATGGCAATACGGTGGGTGCTGCATTAATGGCAATGGAGTGGGTGATGCATTAATGGCAATGGAGTGGGTGCTGCATTCATGGCATTGGAGTGGGTGCTGCATTCATGGCAATACGGTGGGTGCTGCATTCATGGCAATACGGTGGGTGCTGCATTCATGGCAATGTGGTGGGTGCTGCATTCATGGCAATGGAGTGGGTGCTGCATTCATGGCAATGGAGTGGGTGCTGCATTCATGGCAATATGGTGGGTGCTGCATTCATGGCAATGAAGTGGGTGCTGCATTAATGGCAATACTGTGGGTGCTGCATTAATGGCAATACGGTGGGCGCTGCATTCATGACAATGGAGTGGGTGCTGCATTCGTGGCAATGGAGTGGGTGCTGCATTCGTGGCAATGGAGTGGGTGCTGCATTCATGGCAATGGAATGGGTGCTGCGTTCATGGCAATGGAGTGGGTTCTGCGTTCATGGCAATGGAGTGGGTGCTACATTCATGGCAATATGTTGGGTGCTGCATTCATGGCAATGGAGTGGGTGCTGCATTCATGGCAATACGGTGGGTGCTGCATTCATGGCAATGGAGTGGGTGCTGCATTAATGGCAATGGAGTGGGTGCTGCATTCATGGCAATATGGTGGGTGCTGCATTCATGGCAATGGAGTGGGTGCTGCATTCATGGCAATGGAGTGGGTGCTGCATTCATGGCAATACGGTGGGTGCTGCATTCATGGCAATGGAGTGGGTGCTGCATTCATGGAAATATGGTGGGTGCTGCATTAATGGCAATGGAGTGGGTGCTGCATTCATGGCAATGGAGTGGGTGCTGCATTCATGGCAATGGAGTGGGTGCTGCGTTCATGGCAATGGAGTGGGTTCTGCATTCATGGCAATACGGTGGGTGCTGCATTCATGGCAATGGAGTGGGTGCTGCATTCATGGAAATACGTTGGGTGCTGCATTAATGGCAATGGAGTGGGTGCTGCATTCATGGCAATGGAGTGGGTGCTGCATTCATGGTAATGGAGTGGGTGCTGCATTCATGGTAATGGAGTGGGTGCTGCGTTCATGGCAATGGAGTGGGTTCTGTGTTCATGGCAATGGAGTGGGTGCTGCATTCATGGCAATGGAGTGGGTGCTGCATTCATGGCAATGGAGTGGGTGCTGCATTCATGGCAATGGAGTGGGTGCTGCATTCATGGCAATGGAGTGGGTGCTGCATTCGTGGCAATGGAGTGGGTGCTGCATTCGTGGCAATGGAGTGGGTGCTGCATTCCTGGCAATGGAGTGGGTGCTGCATTCATGGCAATGGAGTGGGTGCTCCATTCATGGCAATGGAGTGGGTGCTGCATTCATGGCAATGGAGTGGGTGCTGCATTCGTGGCAATGGAGTGGGTGCTGCATTCCTGGCAATGGAGTGGGTGCTGCATTCCTGGCAATGGAGTGGGTGCTGCGTTCATGGCAATATGGTGGGTGCTGCGTTCATGGCAATATGGTGGGTGCTGCATTCATGGCAATACGGTGGGTGCTGCATTCATGGCAATACGGATGGTGCTGCATTCATGGCAATGGAGTGGGTGCTGCATTCATGGAAATACGGTGGGTGCTGCATTAATGGCAATGGAGTGGGTGCTGCATTCATGGCAATGGAGTGGGTGCTGCGTTCATGGCAATGGAGTGGGTGCTGCGTTCATGGCAATGGAGTGGGTTCTGCATTCATGGCAATACGGTGGGTGCTGCATTCATGGCAATGGAGTGGGTGCTGCATTCATGGAAATACGGTGGGTGCTGCATTAATGGCAATGGAGTGGGTGCTGCATTCATGGCAATGGAGTGGGTGCTGCATTCATGGTAATGGAGTGGGTGCTGCGTTCATGGTAATGGAGTGGGTGCTGCGTTCATGGCAATGGAGTGGGTTCTGCGTTCATGGCAATGGAGTGGGTGCTGCATTCATGGCAATGGAGTGGGTGCTGCATTCATGGCAATGGAGTGGGTGCTGCATTCATGGCAATGGAGTGGGTGCTGCATTCATGGCAATGGAGTGGGTGCTGCATTCGTGGCAATGGAGTGGGTGCTGCATTCCTGGCAATAGAGTGGGTGCTGCATTCCTGGCAATGGAGTGGGTGCTGCATTCATGGCAATGGAGTGGGTGCTGCATTCGTGGCAATGGAGTGGGTGCTGCATTCGTGGCAATGGAGTGGGTGCTGCATTCCTGGCAATGGAGTGGGTGCTGCATTCCTGGCAATGGAGTGGGTGCTGCATTCATGGCAATACGGTGGGTGCTGCATTTATGGCAGTACGGTGGAAGCTGCATTCATGGCAATGGAGTGGGTGCTGCATTCATGGCAATATGGTGGGTGCTGCATTCATGGCAATATGGTGGGTGCTGCATTCATGGCAATACGGTGGGTGCTGCATTCATGGCAATACGGATGGTGCTGCATTCATGGCAATACATTGGGTGCTGCATTCCTGGCAATAAGGTGGATACTGAATTCATGGCAATACGGTGGGTGCTGCATTCATGACAATGGAGTGGGTGCTGCATTTGTGACAATGGAGTGGGTGCTGCATTCGTGGCAATGGAGTGGGTGCTGCATTCGTGGCAATGGAGTGGGTGCTGCATTCGTGGCAATGGAGTGGGTGCTGCATTCATGGCAATACGATGGGTGCTGCGTTCATGGCAATGGAGTGGGTGCTGCGTTCATGGCAATGGAGTGGGTGCTGCATTCATGGCAATACAGTGGGTGCTGCATTCATGGCAATACAGTGGGTGCTGCATTCATGGCAATACAGTAGGTGCTGCATTCGTGGCAATACAGTGGGTGCTGCATTCGTGGCAATGGAGTGGGTGCTGCATTTGTGGCAATGGAGTGGGTGCTGCATTTGTGGCAATGGAGTGGGTGCTGCATTTGTAGCAATGGAGTGGGTGCTGCATTTGTGGCAATGGAGTGGGTGCTGCATTTGTGGCAATGGGGTGGGTGCTGCATTTGTGGCAATGGAGTGGGTGCTGCATTCGTGGCAATGGAGTGGGTGCTGCATTTCTGGCAATGGAGTGGGTGCTGCATTTCTGGCAATGGAGTGGGTGCTGCATTTCTGGCAATGGAGTGGGTGCTGCATTCATGGCAATGGAGTGGGTGCTGCATTCATGGCAATACGGTGGAAGCTGCATTCATGGCAATGGAGTGGGTGCTGCATTCATGGCAATATGGTGGGTGCTGCATTCATGGCAATATGGTGGGTGCTGCATTCATGGCAATATGGTGGGTGCTGCATTCATGGCAATATGGTGGGTGCTGCATTCATGGCAATACGGTGGGTGCTGCATTCATGGCAATGGAGTGGATGTTGCATTAATGGCAATACGGTGGGTGTTGCATTTATGGCAATACGGTGGGTGCTGCATTCATGGCAATACGGTGGGTGCTGCATTCATGGCAATGAAGTGGGTGCTGCATTTATGGCAATACGGTGGGTGCTGCATTCATGGCAATGGAGTGGGTGCTGTATTCATGGCAATGGAGTGGGTGCTGTATTCATGGCAATGGAGTGGGTGCTGTATTCATGGCAATGGAGTGGGTGCTACATTCATGGCAATGGAGTGGGTGCTACATTCATGGCAATGGAGTGGGTGCTGCATTCATGGCAATGGAGTGGGTGCTGAATTCATGGCAATACGGTGGGTGCTGCATTCATGGCAATGGAGTGGGTGTTGCATTAATGGCAATGGAGTGGGTGCTGCATTCATGGCAATGGAGTGGGTGCTGCATTAATGGCAATGGAGTGGGTGCTGCATTCATGGCAATATGGTGGGTGCTGCATTCATGGCAATGGAGTGGGTGCTGCATTCATGGCAATACGGTGGGTGCTGCATTAATGGCAATGGAGTGGGTGATGCATTAATGGCAATGGAGTGGGTGCTGCATTCATGGCATTGGAGTGGGTGCTGCATTCATGGCAATACGGTGGGTGCTGCATTCATGGCAATACGGTGGGTGCTGCATTCATGGCAATGTGGTGGGTGCTGCATTCATGGCAATGGAGTGGGTGCTGCATTCATGGCAATGGAGTGGGTGCTGCATTCATGGCAATATGGTGGGTGCTGCATTCATGGCAATGAAGTGGGTGCTGCATTAATGGCAATACTGTGGGTGCTGCATTAATGGCAATACGGTGGGCGCTGCATTCATGACAATGGAGTGGGTGCTGCATTCGTGGCAATGGAGTGGGTGCTGCATTCGTGGCAATGGAGTGGGTGCTGCATTCATGGCAATGGAGTGGGTGCTGCATTCATGGCAATATGGTGGGTGCTGCATTCATGGCAATGGAGTGGGTGCTGCATTCATGGCAATGGAGTGGGTGCTGCATTCATGGCAATACGGTGGGTGCTGCATTCATGGCAATGGAGTGGGTGCTGCATTCATGGAAATATGGTGGGTGCTGCATTAATGGCAATGGAGTGGGTGCTGCGTTCATGGCAATGGAGTGGGTGCTGCGTTCATGGCAATGGAGTGGGTGCTGCGTTCATGGCAATGGAGTGGGTTCTGCATTCATAGCAATACGGTGGGTGCTGCATTCATGGCAATGGAGTGGGTGCTGCATTCATGGAAATACGTTGGGTGCTGCATTAATGGCAATGGAGTGGGTGCTGCATTCATGGCAATGGAGTGGGTGCTGCATTCATGGTAATGGAGTGGGTGCTGCATTCATGGTAATGGAGTGGGTGCTGCGTTCATGGCAATGGAGTGGGTTCTGTGTTCATGGCAATGGAGTGGGTGCTGCATTCATGGCAATGGAGTGGGTGCTGCATTCATGGCAATGGAGTGGGTGCTGCATTCATGGCAATGGAGTGGGTGCTGCATTCGTGGCAATGGAGTGGGTGCTGCATTCGTGGCAATGGAGTGGGTGCTGCATTCGTGGCAATGGAGTGGGTGCTGCATTCCTGGCAATGGAGTGGGTGCTGCATTCGTGGCAATGGAGTGGGTGCTGCATTCCTGGCAATGGAGTGGGTGCTGCATTCCTGGCAATGGAGTGGGTGCTGCATTCCTGGCAATGGAGTGGGTGCTGCGTTCATGGCAATATGGTGGGTGCTGCATTCATGGCAATATGGTGGGTGCTGCATTCATGGCAATACGGTGGGTGCTGCATTCATGGCAATACGGATGGTGCTGCATTCATGGCAATACATTGGGTGCTGCATTCCTGGCAATACGGTGGATACTGAATTCATGGCAATACGGTGGGTGCTGTATTCATGGCAATGGAGTGGGTGCTGCATTCATGACAATGGAGTGGGTGCTGCATTCATGACAATGGAGTGGGTGCTGCATTTGTGACAATGGAGTGGGTGCTGCATTCGTGGCAATGGAGTGGGTGCTGCATTCGTGGCAATGGAGTGGGTGCTGCATTCGTGGCAATGGAGTGGGTGCTGCATTCATGGCAATACGATGGGTGCTGCGTTCATGGCAATGGAGTGGGTGCTGCGTTCATGGCAATGGAGTGGGTGCTGCGTTCATGGCAATACAGTGGGTGCTGCATTCATGGCAATACAGTGGGTGCTGCATTCATGGCAATACAGTAGGTGATGCATTCGTGGCAATACAGTGGGTGCTGCATTCGTGGCAATGGAGTGGGTGCTGCATTTGTGGCAATGGAGTGGGTGCTGCATTTGTGGCAATGGAGTGGGTGCTGCATTTGTGGCAATGGAGTGGGTGCTGCATTTGTGGCAATGGAGTGTGTGCTGCATTTGTGGCAATGGAGTGGGTGCTGCATTTGTGGCAATGGAGTGGGTGCTGCATTCGTGGCAATGGAGTGGGTGCTGCATTTCTGGCAATGGAGTGGGTGCTGCATTTCTGGCAATGGAGTGGGTGCTGCATTTCTGGCAATGGAGTGGGTGCTGCATTCATGGCAATGGAGTGGGTGCTAAATTCATGGCAATGGAGTGGGTGCTGCATTCATGGCAATGGAGTGGGTGCTGCATTCATGGCAATACGGTGGGTGCTGCATTCATGGCAATGGAGTGGGTGCTGCATTCATGGCAATGGAGTGCGTGCTGCATTTATGGCAATGGAGTGGGTGCTGCATTAATGGCAATGGAGTGGGTGCTGCATTCATGGCAATATGGTAGGTGCTGCATTCATGGCAATGGAGTGGGTGCTGCATTCATGGCAATACGGTGGGTGCTGCATTAATGGCAATGGAGTGGGTGCTGCATTAATGGCAATGGAGTGGGTGCTGCATTAATGGCAATATGGTGGGTGCTGCATTCATGGCAATACGGTGGGTGCTGCATTCATGGCAATGGAGTGGGTGCTGCATTCATGGCAATGGAGTGGGTGCTGCATTCATGGCAATGGAGTGGGTGCTGCATTCATGGCAATGGAGTGGGTGCTACATTCATGGCAATACGTTGGGTGCTGCATTCATGGCAATGGAGTGGGTGCTGCATTTGTGGCAATGGAGTGGGTGCTGCATTCGTGGCAATGGAGTGGGTGCTGCATTTCTGGCAATGGAGTGGGTGCTGCATTTCTGGCAATGGAGTGGGTGCTGCATTTCTGGCAATGGAGTGGGTGCTGCATTCATGGCAATGGAGTGGGTGCTGCATTCATGGCAATACGGTGTAAGCTGCATTCATGGCAATGGAGTGGGTGCTGCATTCATGGCAATATGGTGGGTGCTGCATTCATGGCAATATGGTGGGTGCTGCATTCATGGCAATATGGTGGGTGCTGCATTCATGGCAATATGGTGGGTGCTGCATTCATGGCAATATGGTGGGTGCTGCATTCATGGCAATACGGTGGGTGCTGCATTCATGGCAATGGAGTGGATGTTGCATTAATGGCAATACGGTGGGTGCTGCATTTATGGCAATACGGTGGGTGCTGCATTCATGGCAATACGGTGGGTGCTGCATTCATGGCAATGAAGTGGGTGCTGCATTTATGGCAATACGGTGGGTGCTGCATTCATGGCAATGGAGTGGGTGCTGTATTCATGGCAATGGAGTGGGTGCTGTATTCATGGCAATGGAGTGGGTGCTGTATTCATGGCAATGGAGTGGGTGCTACATTCATGGCAATGGAGTGGGTGCTACATTCATGGCAATGGAGTGGGTGCTGCATTCATGGCAATGGAGTGGGTGCTGCATTCATGGCAATACGGTGGGTGCTGCATTCATGGCAATGGAGTGGGTGTTGCATTAATGGCAATGGAGTGGGTGCTGCATTCATGGCAATGGAGTGGGTGCTGCATTAATGGCAATGGAGTGGGTGCTGCATTCATGGCAATATGGTGGGTGCTGCATTCATGGCAATGGAGTGGGTGCTGCATTCATGGCAATACGGTGGGTGCTGCATTAATGGCAATGGAGTGGGTGATGCATTAATGGCAATGGAGTGGGTGCTGCATTCATGGCATTGGAGTGGGTGCTGCATTCATGGCAATACGGTGGGTGCTGCATTCATGGCAATACGGTGGGTGCTGCATTCATGGCAATGTGGTGGGTGCTGCATTCATGGCAATGGAGTGGGTGCTGCATTCATGGCAATGGAGTGGGTGCTGCATTCATGGCAATATGGTGGGTGCTGCATTCATGGCAATGAAGTGGGTGCTGCATTAATGGCAATACTGTGGGTGCTGCATTAATGGCAATACGGTGGGCGCTGCATTCATGACAATGGAGTGGGTGCTGCATTCGTGGCAATGGAGTGGGTGCTGCATTCGTGGCAATGGAGTGGGTGCTGCATTCATGGCAATGGAATGGGTGCTGCGTTCATGGCAATGGAGTGGGTTCTGCGTTCATGGCAATGGAGTGGGTGCTACATTCATGGCAATATGTTGGGTGCTGCATTCATGGCAATGGAGTGGGTGCTGCATTCATGGCAATACGGTGGGTGCTGCATTCATGGCAATGGAGTGGGTGCTGCATTAATGGCAATGGAGTGGGTGCTGCATTCATGGCAATATGGTGGGTGCTGCATTCATGGCAATGGAGTGGGTGCTGCATTCATGGCAATGGAGTGGGTGCTGCATTCATGGCAATACGGTGGGTGCTGCATTCATGGCAATGGAGTGGGTGCTGCATTCATGGAAATATGGTGGGTGCTGCATTAATGGCAATGGAGTGGGTGCTGCATTCATGGCAATGGAGTGGGTGCTGCGTTCATGGCAATGGAGTGGGTGCTGCGTTCATGGCAATGGAGTGGGTTCTGCATTCATGGCAATACGGTGGGTGCTGCATTCATGGCAATGGAGTGGGTGCTGCATTCATGGAAATACGTTGGGTGCTGCATTAATGGCAATGGAGTGGGTGCTGCATTCATGGCAATGGAGTGGGTGCTGCATTCATGGTAATGGAGTGGGTGCTGCATTCATGGTAATGGAGTGGGTGCTGCGTTCATGGCAATGGAGTGGGTTCTGTGTTCATGGCAATGGAGTGGGTGCTGCATTCATGGCAATGGAGTGGGTGCTGCATTCATGGCAATGGAGTGGGTGCTGCATTCATGGCAATGGAGTGGGTGCTGCATTCATGGCAATGGAGTGGGTGCTGCATTCGTGGCAATGGAGTGGGTGCTGCATTCGTGGCAATGGAGTGGGTGCTGCATTCCTGGCAATGGAGTGGGTGCTGCATTCATGGCAATGGAGTGGGTGCTCCATTCATGGCAATGGAGTGGGTGCTGCATTCATGGCAATGGAGTGGGTGCTGCATTCGTGGCAATGGAGTGGGTGCTGCATTCCTGGCAATGGAGTGGGTGCTGCATTCCTGGCAATGGAGTGGGTGCTGCGTTCATGGCAATATGGTGGGTGCTGCGTTCATGGCAATATGGTGGGTGCTGCATTCATGGCAATACGGTGGGTGCTGCATTCATGGCAATACGGATGGTGCTGCATTCATGGCAATACATTGGGTGCTGCATTCCTGGCAATACGGTGGATACTGAATTCATGGCAATACGGTGGGTGCTGCATTCATGGCAATGGAGTGGGTGCTGCATTCATGACAATGGAGTGGGTGCTGCATTCATGACAATGGAGTGGGTGCTGCATTTGTGACAATGGAGTGGGTGCTGCATTCGTGGCAATGGAGTGGGTGCTGCATTCGTGGCAATGGAGTGGGTGCTGCATTCGTGGCAATGGAGTGGGTGCTGCATTCATGGCAATACGATGGGTGCTGCGTTTATGGCAATGGAGTGGGTGCTGCGTTCATGGCAATGGAGTGGGTGCTGCATTCATGGCAATACAGTGGGTGCTGCATTCATGGCAATACAGTGGGTGCTGCATTCATGGCAATACAGTAGGTGATGCATTCGTGGCAATACAGTGGGTGCTGCATTCGTGGCAATGGAGTGGGTGCTGCATTTCTGGCAATGGAGTGGGTGCTGCATTTCTGGCAATGGAGTGGGTGCTGCATTTCTGGCAATGGAGTGGGTGCTGCATTCATGGCAATGGAGTGGGTGCTACATTCATGGCAATGGAGTGGGTGCTGCATTCATGGCAATGGAGTGGGTGCTGCATTCATGGCAATACGGTGGGTGCTGCATTCATGGCAATGGAGTGGGTGCTGCATTCATGGCAATGGAGTGGGTGCTGCATTTATGGCAATGGAGTGGGTGCTGCATTAATGGCAATGGAGTGGGTGCTGCATTCATGGCAATATGGTGGGTGCTGCATTCATGGCAATGGAGTGGGTGCTGCATTCATGGCAATACGGTGGGTGCTGCATTAATGGCAATGGAGTGGGTGCTGCATTAATGGCAATGGAGTGGGTGCTGCATTAATGGCAATATGGTGGGTGCTGCATTCATGGCAATACGGTGGGTGCTGCATTCATGGCAATGGAGTGGGTGCTGCATTCATGGCAATGGAGTGGGTGCTGCATTCATGGCAATGGAGTGGGTGCTGCATTAATGGCAATGGAGTGGGTGCTGCATTCATGGCAATGGAGTGGGTGCTGCATTCATGGCAATATGGTGGGTGCTGCATTCATGGCAATGGAGTGGGTGCTGCATTCATGGCAATACGGTGGGTGCTGCATTAATGGCAATGGAGTGGGTGCTGCATTAATGGCAATAGAGTGGGTGCTGCATTCATGGCATTGGAGTGGGTGTTGCATTCATGGCATTGGAGTGGGTGCTGCATTCATGGCAATACGGTGGGTGCTGCATTCATGGCAATGGAGTGGGTGCTGCATTCATGGCAATACAGTGGGTGCTGCATTCATGGCAATGGAGTGGGTGCTGCATTAATGGCAATGGAGTGGGTGCTGCATTCATGGCAATATGGTGGGTGCTGCATTCATGGCAATATGGTGGGTGCTGCATTCATGGCAATGAAGTGGGTGCTGCATTAATGGCAATACTGTGGGTGCTGCATTAATGGCAATACGGTGGGTGCTGCATTCATGACAATGGAGTGGGTGCTGCATTCGTGGCAATGGAGTGGGTGCTGCATTCGTGGCAATGGAGTGGGTGCTGCATTCATGGCAATGGAATGGGTGCTGCGTTCATGGCAATGGAGTGGGTTCTGCGTTCATGGCAATGGAGTGGGTGCTACATTCATGGCAATACGTTGGGTGCTGCATTAATGGCAATGGAGTGGGTGCTGCATTCATGGCAATACGGCGGGTGCTGCATTCATGGCAATGGAGTGGGTGCTGCATTAATGGCAATGGAGTGGGTGCTGCATTAATGGCAATACGGTGGGTGCTGCATTCATGGCAATGGAGTGGGTGCTGCATTAATGGCAATGGAGTGGGTGCTGCATTAATGGCAATACGGTGGGTGCTGCATTCATGGCAATACGGTGGGTGCTGCATTCATGGCAATGGAGTGGGTGCTGCATTCATGGCAATGGAGTGGGTGCTGCATTCATGGCAATGGAGTGGGTGCTGTATTCATGGCAATGGAGTGGGTGCTGTATTCATGGCAATGGAGTGGGTGCTGTATTCATGGCAATGGAGTGGGTGCTACATTCATGGCAATGGAGTGGGTGCTACATTCATGGCAATGGAGTGGGTGCTGCATTCATGGCAATGGAGTGGGTGCTGCATTCATGGCAATACGGTGGGTGCTGCATTCATGGCAATGGAGTGGGTGTTGCATTAATGGCAATGGAGTGGGTGCTGCATTTATGGCAATGGAGTGGGTGCTGCATTAATGGCAATGGAGGGGGTGCTGCATTAATGGCAATATGGTGGGTGCTGCATTCATGCAATGGAGTGGGTGCTGCATTCATGGCAATACGGTGGGTGCTGCATTCATGGCAATGGAGTGGGTGCTGCATTCATGGCAATGGAGTGGGTGCTGCATTCATGGCAATGGAGTGGGTGCTGCATTAATGGCAATGGAGTGGGTGCTGCATTCATGGCAATGGAGTGGGTGCTACATTCATGGCAATGGAGTGGGTGCTGCATTCATGGCAATGGAGTGGGTGCTGCATTCATGGCAATACGGTGGGTGCTGCATTCATGGCAATGGAGTGGGTGTTGCATTAATGGCAATGGAGTGGGTGCTGCATTTATGGCAATGGAGTGGGTGCTGCATTAATGGCAATGGAGTGGGTGCTGCATTCATGGCAATATGGTGGGTGCTGCATTCATGGCAATGGAGTGGGTGCTGCATTCATGGCAATACGGTGGGTGCTGCATTCATGGCAATGGAGTGGGTGCTGCATTAATGGCAATGGAGTGGGTGCTGCATTCATGGCATTGGAGTGGGTGCTGCATTCATGGCAATACGGTGGGTGCTGCATTCATGGCAATACGGTGAATGCTGCATTCATGGCAATGCGGTGGGTGCTGCATTCATGGCAATGGAGTGGGTGCTGCATTAATGGCAATATGGTGGGTGCTGCATTCATGGCAATATGGTGGGTGCTGCATTCATGGCAATGAAGTGGGTGCTGCATTCATGGCAATACTGTGGGTGCTGCATTAATGGCAATACGGTGGGTGCTGCATTCATGACAATGGAGTGGGTGCTGCATTCGTGGCAATGGAGTGGGTGCTGCATTCGTGGCAATGGAGTGGGTGCTGCATTCATGGCAATGGAATGGGTGCTGCGTTCATGGCAATGGAGTGGGTTCTGCGTTCATGGCAATGGAGTGGGTGCTACATTCATGGCATTACGTTGGGTGCTGCATTCATGGCAATGGAGTGGGTGCTGCATTCATGGCAATACGGTGGGTGCTGCATTCATGGCAATGGAGTGGGTGCTGCATTAATGGCAATGGAGTGGGTGCTGCATTAATGGCAATATGGTGGGTGCTGCATTCATGGCAATATGGTGGGTGCTGCATTCATGGCAATGGAGTGGGTGCTGCATTCATGGCAATGGAGTGGGTGCTGCATTCATGGCAATGGAGTGGGTGCTGCATTAATGGCAATGGAGTGGGTGCTGCATTCATGGCAATGGAGTGGGTGCTGCATTCATGGCAATATGGTGGGTGCTGCATTCATGGCAATATGGTGGGTGCTGCATTCATGGCAATACGGTGGGTTCTGCATTCATGGCAATGGAGTGGGTGCTGCATTAATGGCAATGGAGTGGGTGCTGCATTCGTGGCAATGGAGTGGGTGCTGCATTCGTGGCAATGGAGTGGGTGCTGCATTCATGGCAATGGAGTGGGTGCTGCATTCATGGCAATGGAGTGGGTGCTGCATTCATGGCAATACGGTGGGTGCTGCATTAATGGCAATGGAGTGGGTGCTGCATTCATGGCAATGGAGTGGGTGCTGCGTTCATGGCAATGGAGTGGGTGCTGCGTTCATGGCAATGGAGTGGGTTCTGCATTCATGGCAATACGGTGGGTGCTGCATTCATGGCAATGGAGTGGGTGCTGCATTCATGGAAATACGGTGGGTGCTGCATTAATGGCAATGGAGTGGGTGCTGCATTCATGGCAATGGAGTGGGTGCTGCATTCATGGTAATGGAGTGGGTGCTGCGTTCATGGTAATGGAGTGGGTGCTGCGTTCATGGCAATGGAGTGGGTTCTGCGTTCATGGCAATGGAGTGGGTGCTGCATTCATGGCAATGGAGTGGGTGCTGCATTCATGGCAATGGAGTGGGTGCTGCATTCATGGCAATGGAGTGGGTGCTGCATTCATGGCAATGGAGTGGGTGCTGCATTCGTGGCAATGGAGTGGGTGCTGCATTCGTGGCAATGGAGTGGGTGCTGCATTCCTGGCAATGGAGTGGGTGCTGCATTCATGGCAATGGAGTGGGTGCTGCATTCATGGCAATGGAGTGGGTGCTGCATTCGTGGCAATGGAGTGGGTGCTGCATTCATGGCAATGGAGGGGGTGCTGCATTAATGGCAATATGGTGGGTGCTGCATTCATGCAATGGAGTGGGTGCTGCATTCATGGCAATACGGTGGGTGCTGCATTCATGGCAATGGAGTGGGTGCTGCATTCATGGCAATGGAGTGGGTGCTGCATTCATGGCAATGGAGTGGGTGCTGCATTAATGGCAATGGAGTGGGTGCTGCATTCATGGCAATGGAGTGGGTGCTACATTCATGGCAATGGAGTGGGTGCTGCATTCATGGCAATGGAGTGGGTGCTGCATTCATGGCAATACGGTGGGTGCTGCATTCATGGCAATGGAGTGGGTGTTGCATTAATGGCAATGGAGTGGGTGCTGCATTTATGGCAATGGAGTGGGTGTTGCATTAATGGCAATGGAGTGGGTGCTGCATTTATGGCAATGGAGTGGGTGCTGCATTAATGGCAATGGAGTGGGTGCTGCATTCATGGCAATATGGTGGGTGCTGCATTCATGGCAATGGAGTGGGTGCTGCATTCATGGCAATACGGTGGGTGCTGCATTCATGGCAATGGAGTGGGTGCTGCATTAATGGCAATGGAGTGGGTGCTGCATTCATGGCATTGGAGTGGGTGCTGCATTCATGGCAATACGGTGGGTGCTGCATTCATGGCAATACGGTGAATGCTGCATTCATGGCAATGCGGTGGGTGCTGCATTCATGGCAATGGAGTGGGTGCTGCATTAATGGCAATATGGTGGGTGCTGCATTCATGGCAATATGGTGGGTGCTGCATTCATGGCAATGAAGTGGGTGCTGCATTTGTGGCAATGGAGTGGGTGCTGCATTCGTGGCAATGGAGTGGGTGCTGCATTTCTGGCAATGGAGTGGGTGCTGCATTTCTGGCAATGGAGTGGGTGCTGCATTTCTGGCAATGGAGTGGGTGCTGCATTTCTGGCAATGGAGTGGGTGCTGCATTCATGGCAATGGAGTGGGTGCTACATTCATGGCAATGGAGTGGGTGCTGCATTCATGGCAATGGAGTGGGTGCTGCATTCATGGCAATACGGTGGGTGCTGCATTCATGGCAATGGAGTGGGTGCTGCATTCATGGCAATGGAGTGGGTGCTGCATTTATGGCAATGGAGTGGGTGCTGCATTAATGGCAATGGAGTGGGTGCTGCATTCATGGCAATATGGTGGGTGCTGCATTCATGGCAATGGAGTGGGTGCTGCATTCATGGCAATACGGTGGGTGCTGCATTAATGGCAATGGAGTGGGTGCTGCATTAATGGCAATGGAGTGGGTGCTGCATTAATGGCAATATGGTGGGTGCTGCATTCATGGCAATACAGTGGGTGCTGCATTCATGGCAATGGAGTGGGTGCTGCATTCATGGCAATGGAGTGGGTGCTGCATTCATGGCAATGGAGTGGGTGCTGCATTCATGGCAATGGAGTGGGTGCTGCATTAATGGCAATGGAGTGGGTGCTGCATTCATGGCAATGGAGTGGGTGCTGCATTCATGGCAATATGGTGGGTGCTGCATTCATGGCAATGGAGTGGGTGCTGCATTCATGGCAATACGGTGGGTGCTGCATTAATGGCAATGGAGTGGGTGCTGCATTAATGGCAATAGAGTGGGTGCTGCATTCATGGCATTGGAGTGGGTGTTGCATTCATGGCATTGGAGTGGGTGCTGCATTCATGGCAATACGGTGGGTGCTGCATTCATGGCAATGGAGTGGGTGCTGCATTCATGGCAATACAGTGGGTGCTGCATTCATGGCAATGGAGTGGGTGCTGCATTAATGGCAATGGAGTGGGTGCTGCATTCATGGCAATATGGTGGGTGCTGCATTCATGGCAATATGGTGGGTGCTGCATTCATGGCAATGAAGTGGGTGCTGCATTAATGGCAATACTGTGGGTGCTGCATTAATGGCAATACGGTGGGTGCTGCATTCATGACAATGGAGTGGGTGCTGCATTTGTGGCAATGGAGTGGGTGCTGCATTCGTGGCAATGGAGTGGGTGCTGCATTCATGGCAATGGAATGGGTGCTGCGTTCATGGCAATGGAGTGGGTTCTGCGTTCATGGCAATGGAGTGGGTGCTACATTCATGGCAATACGTTGGGTGCTGCATTAATGGCAATGGAGTGGGTGCTGCATTCATGGCAATACGGTGGGTGCTGCATTAATGGCAATGGAGTGGGTGCTGCATTAATGGCAATACGGTGGGTGCTGCATTAATGGCAATACGGTGGGTGCTGCATTAATGGCAATGGAGTGGGTGCTGCATTAATGGCAATACGGTGGGTGCTGCATTCATGGCAATACGGTGGGTGCTGCATTCATGGCAATACGGTGGGTGCTGCATTCATGGCAATGGAGTGGGTGCTGCATTCATGGCAATGGAGTGGGTGCTGCATTCATGGCAATGGAGTGGGTGCTGTATTCATGGCAATGGAGTGGGTGCTGTATTCATGGCAATGGAGTGGGTGCTGTATTCATGGCAATGGAGTGGGTGCTACATTCATGGCAATGGAGTGGGTGCTACATTCATGGCAATGGAGTGGGTGCTGCATTCATGGCAATGGAGTGGGTGCTGCATTCATGGCAATACGGTGGGTGCTGCATTCATGGCAATGGAGTGGGTGTTGCATTAATGGCAATGGAGTGGGTGCTGCATTTATGGCAATGGAGTGGGTGCTGCATTAATGGCAATGGAGGGGGTGCTGCATTAATGGCAATATGGTGGGTGCTGCATTCATGCAATGGAGTGGGTGCTGCATTCATGGCAATACGGTGGGTGCTGCATTCATGGCAATGGAGTGGGTGCTGCATTCATGGCAATGGAGTGGGTGCTGCATTCATGGCAATGGAGTGGGTGCTGCATTAATGGCAATGGAGTGGGTGCTGCATTCATGGCAATGGAGTGGGTGCTACATTCATGGCAATGGAGTGGGTGCTGCATTCATGGCAATGGAGTGGGTGCTGCATTCATGGCAATACGGTGGGTGCTGCATTCATGGCAATGGAGTGGGTGTTGCATTAATGGCAATGGAGTGGGTGCTGCATTTATGGCAATGGAGTGGGTGCTGCATTAATGGCAATGGAGTGGGTGCTGCATTCATGGCAATATGGTGGGTGCTGCATTCATGGCAATGGAGTGGGTGCTGCATTCATGGCAATACGGTGGGTGCTGCATTCATGGCAATGGAGTGGGTGCTGCATTAATGGCAATGGAGTGGGTGCTGCATTCATGGCATTGGAGTGGGTGCTGCATTCATGGCAATACGGTGGGTGCTGCATTCATGGCAATACGGTGAATGCTGCATTCATGGCAATGCGGTGGGTGCTGCATTCATGGCAATGGAGTGGGTGCTGCATTAATGGCAATATGGTGGGTGCTGCATTCATGGCAATATGGTGGGTGCTGCATTCATGGCAATGAAGTGGGTGCTGCATTCATGGCAATACTGTGGGTGCTGCATTAATGGCAATACGGTGGGTGCTGCATTCATGACAATGGAGTGGGTGCTGCATTCGTGGCAATGGAGTGGGTGCTGCATTCGTGGCAATGGAGTGGGTGCTGCATTCATGGCAATGGAATGGGTGCTGCGTTCATGGCAATGGAGTGGGTTCTGCGTTCATGGCAATGGAGTGGGTGCTACATTCATGGCATTACGTTGGGTGCTGCATTCATGGCAATGGAGTGGGTGCTGCATTCATGGCAATACGGTGGGTGCTGCATTCATGGCAATGGAGTGGGTGCTGCATTAATGGCAATGGAGTGGGTGCTGCATTAATGGCAATATGGTGGGTGCTGCATTCATGGCAATACGGTGGGTGCTGCATTCATGGCAATGGAGTGGGTGCTGCATTCATGGCAATGGAGTGGGTGCTGCATTCATGGCAATGGAGTGGGTGCTGCATTAATGGCAATGGAGTGGGTGCTGCATTCATGGCAATGGAGTGGGTGCTGCATTCATGGCAATATGGTGGGTGCTGCATTCATGGCAATATGGTGGGTGCTGCATTCATGGCAATACGGTGGGTTCTGCATTCATGGCAATGGAGTGGGTGCTGCATTAATGGCAATGGAGTGGGTGCTGCATTCGTGGCAATGGAGTGGGTGCTGCATTCGTGGCAATGGAGTGGGTGCTGCATTCATGGCAATGGAGTGGGTGCTGCATTCATTGCAATGGAGTGGGTGCTGCATTCATGGCAATACGGTGGGTGCTGCATTAATGGCAATGGAGTGGGTGCTGCATTCATGGCAATGGAGTGGGTGCTGCGTTCATGGCAATGGAGTGGGTGCTGCGTTCATGGCAATGGAGTGGGTTCTGCATTCATGGCAATACGGTGGGTGCTGCATTCATGGCAATGGAGTGGGTGCTGCATTCATGGAAATACGGTGGGTGCTGCATTAATGGCAATGGAGTGGGTGCTGCATTCATGGCAATGGAGTGGGTGCTGCATTCATGGTAATGGAGTGGGTGCTGCGTTCATGGTAATGGAGTGGGTGCTGCGTTCATGGCAATGGAGTGGGTTCTGCGTTCATGGCAATGGAGTGGGTGCTGCATTCATGGCAATGGAGTGGGTGCTGCATTCATGGCAATGGAGTGGGTGCTGCATTCATGGCAATGGAGTGGGTGCTGCATTCATGGCAATGGAGTGGGTGCTGCATTCGTGGCAATGGAGTGGGTGCTGCATTCGTGGCAATGGAGTGGGTGCTGCATTCCTGGCAATGGAGTGGGTGCTGCATTCATGGCAATGGAGTGGGTGCTGCATTCGTGGCAATGGAGTGGGTGCTGCATTCATGGCAATGGAGGGGGTGCTGCATTAATGGCAATATGGTGGGTGCTGCATTCATGCAATGGAGTGGGTGCTGCATTCATGGCAATACGGTGGGTGCTGCATTCATGGCAATGGAGTGGGTGCTGCATTCATGGCAATTGAGTGGGTGCTGCATTCATGGCAATGGAGTGGGTGCTGCATTAATGGCAATGGAGTGGGTGCTGCATTCATGGCAATGGAGTGGGTGCTACATTCATGGCAATGGAGTGGGTGCTGCATTCATGGCAATGGAGTGGGTGCTGCATTCATGGCAATACGGTGGGTGCTGCATTCATGGCAATGGAGTGGGTGTTGCATTAATGGCAATGGAGTGGGTGCTGCATTTATGGCAATGGAGTGGGTGCTGCATTAATGGCAATGGAGTGGGTGCTGCATTCATGGCAATATGGTGGGTGCTGCATTCATGGCAATGGAGTGGGTGCTGCATTCATGGCAATACGGTGGGTGCTGCATTCATGGCAATGGAGTGGGTGCTGCATTAATGGCAATGGAGTGGGTGCTGCATTCATGGCATTGGAGTGGGTGCTGCATTCATGGCAATACGGTGGGTGCTGCATTCATGGCAATACGGTGAATGCTGCATTCATGGCAATGCGGTGGGTGCTGCATTCATGGCAATGGAGTGGGTGCTGCATTAATGGCAATATGGTGGGTGCTGCATTCATGGCAATATGGTGGGTGCTGCATTCATGGCAATGAAGTGGGTGCTGCATTCATGGCAATACTGTGGGTGCTGCATTAATGGCAATACGGTGGGTGCTGCATTCATGACAATGGAGTGGGTGCTGCATTCGTGGCAATGGAGTGGGTGCTGCATTTGTGGCAATGGAGTGGGTGCTGCATTCATGGCAATGGAATGGGTGCTGCGTTCATGGCAATGGAGTGGGTTCTGCGTTCATGGCAATGGAGTGGGTGCTACATTCATGGCAATACGTTGGGTGCTGCATTAATGGCAATGGAGTGGGTGCTGCATTCATGGCAATACGGTGGGTGCTGCATTCATGGCAATGGAGTGGGTGCTGCATTAATGGCAATGGAGTGGGTGCTGCATTAATGGCAATATGGTGGGTGCTGCATTCATGGCAATACGGTGGGTGCTGCATTCATGGCAATACGGTGGGTGCTGCATTCATGGCAATGGAGTGGGTGCTGCATTAATGGCAATGGAGTGGGTGCTGCATTCATGGCAATATGGTGGGTGCTGCATTCATGGCAATGGAGTGGGTGCTGCATTCATGGCAATGGAGTGGGTGCTGCATTCGTGGCAATACGGTGGGTGCTGCATTCATGGCAATGGAGTGGGTGCTGCATTCATGGAAATACGGTGGGTGCTGCATTAATGGCAATGGAGTGGGTGCTGCATTCATGGCAATGGAGTGGGTGCTGCGTTCATGGCAATGGAGTGGGTGCTGCGTTCATGGCAATGGAGTGGGTTCTGCATTCATGGCAATACGGTGGGTGCTGCATTCATGGCAATGGAGTGGGTGCTGCATTCATGGAAATACGTTGGGTGCTGCATTAATGGCAATGGAGTGGGTGCTGCATTCATGGCAATGGAGTGGGTGCTGCATTAATGGCAATACGGTGGGTGCTGCATTCATGGCAATACGGTGGGTGCTGCATTCATGGCAATGGAGTGGGTGCTGCATTAATGGCAATGGAGTGGGTGCTGCATTAATGGCAATACGGTGGGTGCTGCATTCATGGCAATACGGTGGGTGCTGCATTCATGGCAATGGAGTGGGTGCTGCATTCATGGCAATGGAGTGGGTGCTGCATTCATGGCAATGGAGTGGGTGCTGTATTCATGGCAATGGAGTGGGTGCTGTATTCATGGCAATGGAGTGGGTGCTGTATTCATGGCAATGGAGTGGGTGCTACATTCATGGCAATGGAGTGGGTGCTACATTCATGGCAAAGGAGTTCGTGCTGCATTCATGGCAATGGAGTGGGTGCTGCATTCATGGCAATACGGTGGGTGCTGCATTCATGGCAATGGAGTGGGTGTTGCATTAATGGCAATGGAGTGGGTGCTGCATTTATGGCAATGGAGTGGGTGCTGCATTAATGGCAATGGAGGGGGTGCTGCATTAATGGCAATATGGTGGGTGCTGCATTCATGCAATGGAGTGGGTGCTGCATTCATGGCAATACGGTGGGTGCTGCATTCATGGCAATGGAGTGGGTGCTGCATTCATGGCAATGGAGTGGGTGCTGCATTCATGGCAATGGAGTGGGTGCTGCATTAATGGCAATGGAGTGGGTGCTGCATTCATGGCAATGGAGTGGGTGCTGCATTTATGGCAATGGAGTGGGTGCTGCATTAATGGCAATGGAGTGGGTGCTGCATTCATGGCAATATGGTGGGTGCTGCATTCATGGCAATGGAGTGGGTGCTGCATTCATGGCAATACGGTGGGTGCTGCATTCATGGCAATGGAGTGGGTGCTGCATTAATGGCAATGGAGTGGGTGCTGCATTCATGGCATTGGAGTGGGTGCTGCATTCATGGCAATACGGTGGGTGCTGCATTCATGGCAATACGGTGAATGCTGCATTCATGGCAATGCGGTGGGTGCTGCATTCATGGCAATGGAGTGGGTGCTGCATTAATGGCAATATGGTGGGTGCTGCATTCATGGCAATATGGTGGGTGCTGCATTCATGGCAATGAAGTGGGTGCTGCATTCATGGCAATACTGTGGGTGCTGCATTAATGGCAATACGGTGGGTGCTGCATTCATGACAATGGAGTGGGTGCTGCATTCGTGGCAATGGAGTGGGTGCTGCATTCGTGGCAATGGAGTGGGTGCTGCATTCATGGCAATGGAATGGGTGCTGCGTTCATGGCAATGGAGTGGGTTCTGCGTTCATGGCAATGGAGTGGGTGCTACATTCATGGCAATACGTTGGGTGCTGCATTAATGGCAATGGAGTGGGTGCTGCATTCATGGCAATACGGTGGGTGCTGCATTCATGGCAATGGAGTGGGTGCTGCATTAATGGCAATGGAGTGGGTGCTGCATTAATGGCAATATGGTGGGTGCTGCATTCATGGCAATACGGTGGGTGCTGCATTCATGGCAATGGAGTGGGTGCTGCATTCATGGCAATGGAGTGGGTGCTGCATTCATGGCAATGGAGTGGGTGCTGCATTAATGGCAATGGAGTGGGTGCTGCATTCATGGCAATGGAGTGGGTGCTGCATTCATGGCAATATGGTGGGTGCTGCATTCATGGCAATATGGTGGGTGCTGCATTCATGGCAATACGGTGGGTTCTGCATTCATGGCAATGGAGTGGGTGCTGCATTAATGGCAATGGAGTGGGTGCTGCATTCGTGGCAATGGAGTGGGTGCTGCATTCGTGGCAATGGAGTGGGTGCTGCATTCATGGCAATGGAGTGGGTGCTGCATTCATGGCAATGGAGTGGGTGCTGCATTCATGGCAATACGGTGGGTGCTGCATTCGTGGCAATGGAGTGGGTGCTGCATTCATGGAAATACAGTGGGTGCTGCATTAATGGCAATGGAGTGGGTGCTGCATTCATGGCAATGGAGTGGGTGCTGCGTTCATGGCAATGGAGTGGGTGCTGCGTTCATGGCAATGGAGTGGGTTCTGCATTCATGGCAATACGGTGGGTGCTGCATTCATGGCAATGGAGTGGGTGCTGCATTCATGGAAATACGGTGGGTGCTGCATTCATGGCAATGGAGTGGGTGCTGCATTCGTGGCAATGGAGTGGGTGCTGCATTCCTGGCAATGGAGTGGGTGCTGCATTCCTGGCAATGGAGTGGGTGCTGCATTCATGGCAATACGGTGGGTGCTGCATTTATGGCAGTACGGTGGAAGCTGCATTCATGGCAATGGAGTGGGTGCTGCATTCATGGCAATATGGTGGGTGCTGCATTCATGGCAATATGGTGGGTGCTGCATTCATGGCAATACGGTGGGTGCTGCATTCATGGCAATACGGATGGTGCTGCATTCATGGCAATACATTGGGTGCTGCATTCCTGGCAATAAGGTGGATACTGAATTCATGGCAATACGGTGGGTGCTGCATTCATGACAATGGAGTGGGTGCTGCATTTGTGACAATGGAGTGGGTGCTGCATTCGTGGCAATGGAGTGGGTGCTGCATTCGTGGCAATGGAGTGGGTGCTGCATTCGTGGCAATGGAGTGGGTGCTGCATTCATGGCAATACGATGGGTGCTGCGTTCATGGCAATGGAGTGGGTGCTGCGTTCATGGCAATGGAGTGGGTGCTGCATTCATGGCAATACAGTGGGTGCTGCATTCATGGCAATACAGTGGGTGCTGCATTCATGGCAATACAGTAGGTGCTGCATTCGTGGCAATACAGTGGGTGCTGCATTCGTGGCAATGGAGTGGGTGCTGCATTTGTGGCAATGGAGTGGGTGCTGCATTTGTGGCAATGGAGTGGGTGCTGCATTTGTAGCAATGGAGTGGGTGCTGCATTTGTGGCAATGGAGTGGGTGCTGCATTTGTGGCAATGGGGTGGGTGCTGCATTTGTGGCAATGGAGTGGGTGCTGCATTCGTGGCAATGGAGTGGGTGCTGCATTTCTGGCAATGGAGTGGGTGCTGCATTTCTGGCAATGGAGTGGGTGCTGCATTCATGGCAATGGAGTGGGTGCTGCATTCATGGCAATACGGTGGAAGCTGCATTCATGGCAATGGAGTGGGTGCTGCATTCATGGCAATATGGTGGGTGCTGCATTCATGGCAATATGGTGGGTGCTGCATTCATGGCAATATGGTGGGTGCTGCATTCATGGCAATATGGTGGGTGCTGCATTCATGGCAATATGGTGGGTGCTGCATTCATGGCAATACGGTGGGTGCTGCATTCATGGCAATGGAGTGGATGTTGCATTAATGGCAATACGGTGGGTGCTGCATTTATGGCAATACGGTGGGTGCTGCATTCATGGCAATATGGTGGGTGCTGCATTCATGGCAATGAAGTGGGTGCTGCATTTATGGCAATACGGTGGGTGCTGCATTCATGGCAATGGAGTGGGTGCTGTATTCATGGCAATGGAGTGGGTGCTGTATTCATGGCAATGGAGTGGGTGCTGTATTCATGGCAATGGAGTGGGTGCTACATTCATGGCAATGGAGTGGGTGCTACATTCATGGCAATGGAGTGGGTGCTGCATTCATGGCAATGGAGTGGGTGCTGCATTCATGGCAATACGGTGGGTGCTGCATTCATGGCAATGGAGTGGGTGTTGCATTAATGGCAATGGAGTGGGTGCTGCATTCATGGCAATGGAGTGGGTGCTGCATTAATGGCAATGGAGTGGGTGCTGCATTCATGGCAATATGGTGGGTGCTGCATTCATGGCAATGGAGTGGGTGCTGCATTCATGGCAATACGGTGGGTGCTGCATTAATGGCAATGGAGTGGGTGCTGCATTAATGGCAATGGAGTGGGTGCTGCATTCATGGCATTGGAGTGGGTGCTGCATTCATGGCAATGCGGTGGGTGCTGCATTCATGGCAATACGGTGGGTGCTGCATTCATGGCAATGCGGTGGGTGCTGCATTCATGGCAATGGAGTGGGTGCTGCATTCATGGCAATGGAGTGGGTGCTGCATTCATGGCAATATGGTGGGTGCTGCATTCATGGCAATATGGTGGGTGCTGCATTCATGGCAATGAAGTGGGTGCTGCATTAATGGCAATACTGTGGGTGCTGCATTAATGGCAATACGGTGGGCGCTGCATTCATGACAATGGAGTGGGTGCTGCATTCGTGGCAATGGAGTGGGTGCTGCATTCGTGGCAATGGAGTGGGTGCTGCATTCATGGCAATGGAATGGGTGCTGCGTTCATGGCAATGGAGTGGGTTCTGCGTTCATGGCAATGGAGTGGGTGCTACATTCATGGCAATACGGTGGGTGCTGCATTCATGGCAATGGAGTGGGTGCTGCATTCATGGCAATACGGTGGGTGCTGCATTCATGGCAATGGAGTGGGTGCTGCATTAATGGCAATGGAGTGGGTGCTGCATTCATGGCAATATGGTGGGTGCTGCATTCATGGCAATGGAGTGGGTGCTGCATTCATGGCAATGGAGTGGGTGCTGCATTCATGGCAATACGGTGGGTGCTGCATTCATGGCAATGGAGTGGGTGCTGCATTCATGGAAATACGGTGGGTGCTGCATTAATGGCAATGGAGTGGGTGCTGCATTCATGGCAATGGAGTGGGTGCTGCGTTCATGGCAATGGAGTGGGTGCTGCGTTCATGGCAATGGAGTGGGTTCTGCATTCATGGCAATACGGTGGGTGCTGCATTCATGGCAATGGAGTGGGTGCTGCATTCATGGAAATACGTTGGGTGCTGCATTAATGGCAATGGAGTGGGTGCTGAATTCATGGCAATGGAGTGGGTGCTACATTCATGGCAATGGAGTGGGTGCTGCATTCATGGCAATGGAGTGGGTGCTGCATTCATGGCAATACGGTGGGTGCTGCATTCATGGCAATGGAGTGGGTGTTGCATTAATGGCAATGGAGTGGGTGCTGCATTCATGGCAATGGAGTGGGTGCTGCATTAATGGCAATGGAGTGGGTGCTGCATTCATGGCAATATGGTGGGTGCTGCATTCATGGCAATGGAGTGGGTGCTGCATTCATGGCAATACGGTGGGTGCTGCATTCATGGCAATGGAGTGGGTGCTGCATTAATGGCAATGGAGTGGGTGCTGCATTCATGGCATTGGAGTGGGTGCTGCATTCATGGCAATGCGGTGGGTGCTGCATTCATGGCAATACGGTGGGTGTTGCATTCATGGCAATGCGGTGGGTGCTGCATTCATGGCAATGGAGTGGGTGCTGCATTCATGGCAATGGAGTGGGTGCTGCATTCATGGCAATATGGTGGGTGCTGCATTCATGGCAATGAAGTGGGTGCTGCATTAATGGCAATACTGTGGGTGCTGCATTAATGGCAATACGGTGGGCGCTGCATTCATGACAATGGAGTGGGTGCTGCATTCGTGGCAATGGAGTGGGTGCTGCATTCGTGGCAATGGAGTGGGTGCTGCATTCATGGCAATGGAATGGGTGCTGCGTTCATGGCAATGGAGTGGGTTCTGCGTTCATGGCAATGGAGTGGGTGCTACATTCATGGCAATACGGTGGGTGCTGCATTCATGGCAATGGAGTGGGTGCTGCATTCATGGCAATACGGTGGGTGCTGCATTCATGGCAATGGAGTGGGTGCTGCATTAATGGCAATGGAGTGGGTGCTGCATTCATGGCAATATGGTGGGTGCTGCATTCATGGCAATGGAGTGGGTGCTGCATTCATGGCAATGGAGTGGGTGCTGCATTCATGGCAATACGGTGGGTGCTGCATTCATGGCAATGGAGTGGGTGCTGCATTCATGGAAATACGGTGGGTGCTGCATTAATGGCAATGGAGTGGGTGCTGCATTCATGGCAATGGAGTGGGTGCTGCGTTCATGGCAATGGAGTGGGTGCTGCGTTCATGGCAATGGAGTGGGTTCTGCATTCATGGCAATACGGTGGGTGCTGCATTCATGGCAATGGAGTGGGTGCTGCATTCATGGCAATGGAGTGGGTGCTGCATTCATGGCAATGGAGTGGGTGCTGCATTCGTGGCAATGGAGTGGGTGCTGCATTCCTGGCAATGGAGTGGGTGCTGCATTCCTGGCAATGGAGTGGGTGCTGCATTCATGGCAATGGAGTGGGTGCTGCATTCATGGCAATGGAGTGGGTGCTGCATTCGCGGCAATGGAGTGGGTGCTGCATTCGTGGCAATGGAGTGGGTGCTGCATTCCTGGCAATGGAGTGGGTGCTGCATTCCTGGCAATGGAGTGGGTGCTGCATTCATGGCAATACGGTGGGTGCTGCATTTATGGCAGTACGGTGGAAGCTGCATTCATGGCAATGGAGTGGGTGCTGCGTTCATGGCAATATGGTGGGTGCTGCATTCATGGCAATATGGTGGGTGCTGCATTCATGGCAATACGGTGGGTGCTGCATTCATGGCAATACGGATGGTGCTGCATTCATGGCAATACATTGGGTGCTGCATTCCTGGCAATACGGTGGATACTGAATTCATGGCAATACGGTGGGTGCTGCATTCATGGCAATGGAGTGGGTGCTGCATTCATGACAATGGAGTGGGTGCTGCATTCATGACAATGGAGTGGGTGCTGCATTTGTGACAATGGAGTGGGTGCTGCATTCGTGGCAATGGAGTGGGTGCTGAATTCGTGGCAATGGAGTGGGTGCTGCATTCGTGGCAATGGAGTGGGTGCTGCATTCATGGCAATACGATGGGTGCTGCGTTCATGGCAATGGAGTGGGTGCTGCGTTCATGGCAATGGAGTGGGTGCTGCATTCATGGCAATACAGTGGGTGCTGCATTCATGGCAATACAGTGGGTGCTGCATTCATGGCAATACAGTAGGTGCTGCATTCGTGGCAATACAGTGGGTGCTGCATTCGTGGCAATACAGTGGGTGCTGCATTCGTGGCAATGGAGTGGGTGCTGCATTTGTGGCAATGGAGTGGGTGCTGCATTTGTGGCAATGGAGTGGGTGCTGCATTTGTGGCAATGGAGTGGGTGCTGCATTTGTGGCAATGGAGTGGGTGCTGCATTTGTGGCAATGGAGTGGGTGCTGCATTTGTGGCAATGGAGTGGGTGCTGCATTTCTGGCAATGGAGTGGGTGCTGCATTTCTGGCAATGGAGTGGGTGCTGCATTTCTGGCAATGGAGTGGGTGCTGCATTCATGGCAATGGAGTGGGTGCTACATTCATGGCAATGGAGTGGGTGCTGCATTCATGGCAATGGAGTGGGTGCTGCATTCATGGCAATACGGTGGGTGCTGCATTCATGGCAATGGAGTGGGTGCTGCATTCATGGCAATGGAGTGGGTGCTGCATTTATGGCAATGGAGTGGGTGCTGCATTAATGGCAATGGAGTGGGTGCTGCATTCATGGCAATATGGTGGGTGCTGCATTCATGGCAATGGAGTGGGTGCTGCATTCATGGCAATACGGTGGGTGCTGCATTAATGGCAATGGAGTGGGTGCTGCATTAATGGCAATGGAGTGGGTGCTGCATTAATGGCAATATGGTGGGTGCTGCATTCATGGCAATACGGTGGGTGCTGCATTCATGGCAATGGAGTGGGTGCTGCATTCATGGCAATGGAGTGGGTGCTGCATTCGTGGCAATGGAGTGGGTGCTGCATTCGTGGCAATGGAGTGGGTGCTGCATTCATGGCAATGGAGTGGGTGCTGCATTCATGGCAATGGAGTGGGTGCTGCATTCATGGCAATACGGTGGGTGCTGCATTCGTGGCAATGGAGTGGGTGCTGCATTCATGGAAATACGGTGGGTGCTGCATTAATGGCAATGGAGTGGGTGCTGCATTCATGGCAATGGAGTGGGTGCTGCGTTCATGGCAATTGAGTGGGTGCTGCGTTCATGGCAATGGAGTGGGTTCTGCATTCATGGCAATATGGTGGGTGCTGCATTCATGGCAATGGAGTGGGTGCTGCATTCATGGAAATACGGTGGGTGCTGCATTAATGGCAATGGAGTGGGTGCTGCATTCATGGCAATGGAGTGGGTGCTGCATTCATGGTAATGGAGTGGGTGCTGCGTTCATGGTAATGGAGTGGGTGCTGCGTTCATGGCAATGGAGTGGGTTCTGCGTTCATGGCAATGGAGTGGGTGCTGCATTCATGGCAATGGAGTGGGTGCTGCATTCATGGCAATGGAGTGGGTGCTGCATTCATGGCAATGGAGTGGGTGCTGCATTCATGGCAATGGAGTGGGTGCTGCATTCGTGGCAATGGAGTGGGTGCTGCATTCCTGGCAATGGAGTGGGTGCTGCATTCATGGCAATGGAGTGGGTGCTGCATTCATGGCAATGGAGTGGGTGCTGCATTTGTGGCAATGGAGTGGGTGCTGCATTTGTGGCAATGGAGTGGGTGCTGCATTCCTGGCAATGGAGTGGGTGCTGCATTCCTGGCAATGGAGTGGGTGCTGCATTCATGGCAATACGGTGGGTGCTGCATTTATGGCAGTACGGTGGAAGCTGCATTCATGGCAATGGAGTGGGTGCTGCATTCATGGCAATATGGTGGGTGCTGCATTCATGGCAATATGGTGGGTGCTGCATTCATGGCAATACGGTGGGTGCTGCATTCATGGCAATACGGATGGTGCTGCATTCATGGCAATACATTGGGTGCTGCATTCCTGGCAATAAGGTGGATACTGAATTCATGGCAATACGGTGGGTGCTGCATTCATGACAATGGAGTGGGTGCTGCATTTGTGACAATGGAGTGGGTGCTGCATTCGTGGCAATGGAGTGGGTGCTGCATTCGTGGCAATGGAGTGGGTGCTGCATTCGTGGCAATGGAGTGGGTGCTGCATTCATGGCAATACGATGGGTGCTGCGTTCATGGCAATGGAGTGGGTGCTGCGTTCATGGCAATGGAGTGGGTGCTGCATTCATGGCAATACAGTGGGTGCTGCATTCATGGCAATACAGTGGGTGCTGCATTCATGGCAATACAGTAGGTGCTGCATTCGTGGCAATACAGTGGGTGCTGCATTCGTGGCAATGGAGTGGGTGCTGCATTTGTGGCAATGGAGTGGGTGCTGCATTTGTGGCAATGGAGTGGGTGCTGCATTTGTAGCAATGGAGTGGGTGCTGCATTTGTGGCAATGGAGTGGGTGCTGCATTTGTGGCAATGGAGTGGGTGCTGCATTTGTGGAAATGGAGTGGGTGCTGCATTCGTGGCAATGGAGTGGGTGCTGCATTCCTGGCAATGGAGTGGGTGCTGCATTCCTGGCAATGGAGTGGGTGCTGCATTCATGGCAATACGGTGGGTGCTGCATTTATGGCAGTACGGTGGAAGCTGCATTCATGGCAATGGAGTGGGTGCTGCATTCATGGCAATATGGTGGGTGCTGCATTCATGGCAATATGGTGGGTGCTGCATTCATGGCAATATGGTGGGTGCTGCATTCATGGCAATATGGTGGGTGCTGCATTCATGGCAATATGGTGGGTGCTGCATTCATGGCAATATGGTGGGTGCTGCATTCATGGCAATACGGTGGGTGCTGCATTCATGGCAATGGAGTGGATGTTGCATTAATGGCAATACGGTGGGTGCTGCATTTATGGCAATACGGTGGGTGCTGCATTCATGGCAATACGGTGGGTGCTGCATTCATGGCAATGAAGTGGGTGCTGCATTTATGGCAATACGGTGGGTGCTGCATTCATGGCAATGGAGTGGGTGCTGTATTCATGGCAATGGAGTGGGTGCTGTATTCATGGCAATGGAGTGGGTGCTGTATTCATGGCAATGGAGTGGGTGCTACATTCATGGCAATGGAGTGGGTGCTACATTCATGGCAATGGAGTGGGTGCTGCATTCATGGCAATGGAGTGGGTGCTGCATTCATGGCAATACGGTGGGTGCTGCATTCATGGCAATGGAGTGGGTGTTGCATTAATGGCAATGGAGTGGGTGCTGCATTCATGGCAATGGAGTGGGTGCTGCATTAATGGCAATGGAGTGGGTGCTGCATTCATGGCAATATGGTGGGTGCTGCATTCTTGGCAATGGAGTGGGTGCTGCATTCATGGCAATACGGTGGGTGCTGCATTAATGGCAATGGAGTGGGTGCTGCATTAATGGCAATGGAGTGGGTGCTGCATTCATGGCATTGGAGTGGGTGCTGCATTCATGGCAATACGGTGGGTGCTGCATTCATGGCAATACGGTGGGTGCTGCATTCATGGCAATGCGGTGGGTGCTGCATTCATGGCAATGGAGTGGGTGCTGCATTCATGGCAATACGGTGGGTGCTGCATTAATGGCAATGGAGTGGGTGCTGCATTAATGGCAATGGAGTGGGTGCTGCATTCATGGCATTGGAGTGGGTGCTGCATTCATGGCAATGCGGTGGGTGCTGCATTCATGGCAATACGGTGGGTGCTGCATTCATGGCAATGCGGTGGGTGCTGCATTCATGGCAATGGAGTGGGTGCTGCATTCATGGCAATGGAGTGGGTGCTGCATTCATGGCAATGGAGTGGGTGCTGCATTCATGGCAATATGGTGGGTGCTGCATTCATGGCAATACTGTGGGTGCTGCATTAATGGCAATACGGTGGGCGCTGCATTCATGACAATGGAGTGGGTGCTGCATTCGTGGCAATGGAGTGGGTGCTGCATTCGTGGCAATGGAGTGGGTGCTGCATTCATGGCAATGGAATGGGTGCTGCGTTCATGGCAATGGAGTGGGTTCTGCGTTCATGGCAATGGAGTGGGTGCTACATTCATGGCAATACGGTGGGTGCTGCATTCATGGCAATGGAGTGGGTGCTGCATTCATGGCAATACGGTGGGTGCTGCATTCATGGCAATGGAGTGGGTGCTGCATTAATGGCAATGGAGTGGGTGCTGCATTCATGGCAATATGGTGGGTGCTGCATTCATGGCAATGGAGTGGGTGCTGCATTCATGGCAATGGAGTGGGTGCTGCATTCATGGCAATACGGTGGGTGCTGCATTCATGGCAATGGAGTGGGTGCTGCATTCATGGAAATACGGTGGGTGCTGCATTAATGGCAATGGAGTGGGTGCTGCATTCATGGCAATGGAGTGGGTGCTGCGTTCATGGCAATGGAGTGGGTGCTGCGTTCATGGCAATGGAGTGGGTTCTGCATTCATGGCAATACGGTGGGTGCTGCATTCATGGCAATGGAGTGGGTGCTGCATTCATGGAAATATGTTGGGTGCTGCATTAATGGCAATGGAGTGGGTGCTGCATTCATGGCAATGGAGTGGGTGCTGCATTCATGGTAATGGAGTGGGTGCTGCATTCATGGTAATGGAGTGGGTGCTGCGTTCATGGCAATGGAGTGGGTTCTGTGTTCATGGCAATGGAGTGGGTGCTGCATTCATGGCAATGGAGTGGGTGCTGCATTCATGGCAATAGAGTGGGTGCTGCATTCATGGCAATGGAGTGGGTGCTGCATTCGTGGCAATGGAGTGGGTGCTGCATTCCTGGCAATGGAGTGGGTGCTGCATTCCTGGCAATGGAGTGGGTGCTGCATTCATGGCAATGGAGTGGGTGCTGCATTCATGGCAATGGAGTGGGTGCTGCATTCATGGCAATGGAGTGGGTGATGCATTCGTGGCAATGGAGTGGGTGCTGCATTCCTGGCAATGGAGTGGGTGCTGCATTCCTGGCAATGGAGTGGGTGCTGCATTCATGGCAATACGGTGGGTGCTGCATTTATGGCAGTACGGTGGAAGCTGCATTCATGGCAATGGAGTGGGTGCTGCATTCATGGCAATATGGTGGGTGCTGCATTCATGGCAATATGGTGGGTGCTGCATTCATGGCAATACGGTGGGTGCTGCATTCATGGCAATACGGATGGTGCTGCATTCATGGCAATACATTGGGTGCTGCATTCCTGGCAATAAGGTGGATACTGAATTCATGGCAATACGGTGGGTGCTGCATTCATGACAATGGAGTGGGTGCTGCATTTGTGACAATGGAGTGGGTGCTGCATTCGTGGCAATGGAGTGGGTGCTGCATTCGTGGCAATGGAGTGGGTGCTGCATTCGTGGCAATGGAGTGGGTGCTGCATTCATGGCAATACGATGGGTGCTGCGTTCATGGCAATGGAGTGGGTGCTGCGTTCATGGCAATGGAGTGGGTGCTGCATTCATGGCAATACAGTGGGTGCTGCATTCATGGCAATACAGTGGGTGCTGCATTCATGGCAATACAGTAGGTGCTGCATTCGTGGCAATACAGTGGGTGCTGCATTCGTGGCAATGGAGTGGGTGCTGCATTTGTGGCAATGGAGTGGGTGCTGCATTTGTGGCAATGGAGTGGGTGCTGCATTTGTAGCAATGGAGTGGGTGCTGCATTTGTGGCAATGGAGTGGGTGCTGCATTTGTGGCAATGGAGTGGGTGCTGCATTTGTGGCAATGGAGTGGGTGCTGCATTCGTGGCAATGGAGTGGGTGCTGCATTTCTGGCAATGGAGTGGGTGCTGCATTTCTGGCAATGGAGTGGGTGCTGCATTTCTGGCAATGGAGTGGGTGCTGCATTCATGGCAGTGGAGTGGGTGCTGCATTCATGGCAATACGGTGGAAGCTGCATTCATGGCAATGGAGTGGGTGCTGCATTCATGGCAATATGGTGGGTGCTGCATTCATGGCAATATGGTGGGTGCTGCATTCATGGCAATATGGTGGGTGCTGCATTCATGGCAATATGGTGGGTGCTGCATTCATGGCAATACGGTGGGTGCTGCATTCATGGCAATGGAGTGGATGTTGCATTAATGGCAATACGGTGGGTGCTGCATTTATGGCAATACGGTGGGTGCTGCATTCATGGCAATACGGTGGGTGCTGCATTCATGGCAATGAAGTGGGTGCTGCATTTATGGCAATACGGTGGGTGCTGCATTCATGGCAATGGAGTGGGTGCTGTATTCATGGCAATGGAGTGGGTGCTGTATTCATGGCAATGGAGTGGGTGCTGTATTCATGGCAATGGAGTGGGTGCTGCATTCATGGCATTGGAGTGGGTGCTGCATTCATGGCAATACAGTGGGTGCTGCATTCATGGCAATACGGTGGGTGCTGCATTCATGGCAATGCGGTGGGTGCTGCATTCATGGCAATGGAGTGGGTGCTGCATTCATGGCAATACGGTGGGTGCTGCATTAATGGCAATGGAGTGGGTGCTGCATTAATGGCAATGGAGTGGGTGCTGCATTCATGGCATTGGAGTGGGTGCTGCATTCATGGCAATGCGGTGGGTGCTGCATTCATGGCAATACGGTGGGTGCTGCATTCATGGCAATGCGGTGGGTGCTGCATTCATGGCAATGGAGTGGGTGCTGCATTCATGGCAATGGAGTGGGTGCTGCATTCATGGCAATGGAGTGGGTGCTGCATTCATGGCAATATGGTGGGTGCTGCATTCATGGCAATACTGTGGGTGCTGCATTAATGGCAATACGGTGGGCGCTGCATTCATGACAATGGAGTGGGTGCTGTATTCGTGGCAATGGAGTGGGTGCTGCATTCGTGGCAATGGAGTGGGTGCTGCATTCATGGCAATGGAATGGGTGCTGCGTTCATGGCAATGGAGTGGGTTCTGCGTTCATGGCAATGGAGTGGGTGCTACATTCATGGCAATACGGTGGGTGCTGCATTCATGGCAATGGAGTGGGTGCTGCATTCATGGCAATACGGTGGGTGCTGCATTCATGGCAATGGAGTGGGTGCTGCATTAATGGCAATGGAGTGGGTGCTGCATTCATGGCAATATGGTGGGTGCTGCATTCATGGCAATGGAGTGGGTGCTGCATTCATGGCAATGGAGTGGGTGCTGCATTCATGGCAATACGGTGGGTGCTGCATTCATGGCAATGGAGTGGGTGCTGCATTCATGGAAATACGGTGGGTGCTGCATTAATGGCAATGGAGTGGGTGCTGCATTCATGGCAATGGAGTGGGTGCTGCGTTCATGGCAATGGAGTGGGTGCTGCGTTCATGGCAATGGAGTGGGTTCTGCATTCATGGCAATACGGTGGGTGCTGCATTCATGGCAATGGAGTGGGTGCTGCATTCATGGAAATATGTTGGGTGCTGCATTAATGGCAATGGAGTGGGTGCTGCATTCATGGCAATGGAGTGGGTGCTGCATTCATGGTAATGGAGTGGGTGCTGCATTCATGGTAATGGAGTGGGTGCTGCGTTCATGGCAATGGAGTGGGTTCTGTGTTCATGGCAATGGAGTGGGTGCTGCATTCATGGCAATGGAGTGGGTGCTGCATTCATGGCAATTGAGTGGGTGCTGCATTCATGGCAATGGAGTGGGTGCTGCATTCGTGGCAATGGAGTGGGTGCTGCATTCCTGGCAATGGAGTGGGTGCTGCATTCCTGGCAATGGAGTGGGTGCTGCATTCATGGCAATGGAGTGGGTGCTGCATTCATGGCAATGGAGTGGGTGCTGCATTCATGGCAATGGAGTGGGTGATGCATTCGTGGCAATGGAGTGGGTGCTGCATTCCTGGCAATGGAGTGGGTGCTGCATTCCTGGCAATGGAGTGGGTGCTGCATTCATGGCAATACGGTGGGTGCTGCATTTATGGCAGTACGGTGGAAGCTGCATTCATGGCAATGGAGTGGGTGCTGCGTTCATGGCAATATGGTGGGTGCTGCATTCATGGCAATATGGTGGGTGCTGCATTCATGGCAATACGGTGGGTGCTGCATTCATGGCAATACGGATGGTGCTGCATTCATGGCAATACATTGGGTGCTGCATTCCTGGCAATACGGTGGATACTGAATTCATGGCAATACGGTGGGTGCTGCATTCATGGCAATGGAGTGGGTGCTGCATTCATGACAATGGAGTGGGTGCTGCATTCATGACAATGGAGTGGGTGCTGCATTTGTGACAATGGAGTGGGTGCTGCATTCGTGGCAATGGAGTGGGTGCTGCATTCGTGGCAATGGAGTGGGTGCTGCATTCATGGCAATATGATGGGTGCTGCGTTCATGGCAATGGAGTGGGTGCTGCGTTCATGGCAATGGAGTGGGTGCTGCATTCATGGCAATACAGTGGGTGCTGCATTCATGGCAATACAGTGGGTGCTGCATTCATGGCAATACAGTAGGTGCTGCATTTGTGGCAATACAGTGGGTGCTGCATTCGTGGCAATACAGTGGGTGCTGCATTCGTGGCAATGGAGTGGGTGCTGCATTTGTGGCAATGGAGTGGGTGCTGCATTTGTGGCAATGGAGTGGGTGCTGCATTTGTGGCAATGGAGTGGGTGCTGCATTTGTGGCAATGGAGTGGGTGCTGCATTTGTGGCAATGGAGTGGGTGCTGCATTTGTGGCAATGGAGTGGGTGCTGCATTTCTGGCAATGGAGTGGGTGCTGCATTTCTGGCAATGGAGTGGGTGCTGCATTTCTGACAATGGAGTGGGTGCTGCATTCATGGCAATGGAGTGGGTGCTACATTCATGGCAATGGAGTGGGTGCTGCATTCATGGCAATGGAGTGGGTGCTGCATTCATGGCAATACGGTGGGTGCTGCATTCATGGCAATGGAGTGGGTGCTGCATTCATGGCAATGGAGTGGGTGCTGCATTTATGGCAATGGAGTGGGTGCTGCATTAATGGCAATGGAGTGGGTGCTGCATTCATGGCAATATGGTGGGTGCTGCATTCATGGCAATGGAGTGGGTGCTGCATTCATGGCAATGGAGTGGGTGCTGCATTTATGGCAATGGAGTGGGTGCTGCATTAATGGCAATGGAGTGGGTGCTGCATTAATGGCAATATGGTGGGTGCTGCATTCATGGCAATACGGTGGGTGCTGCATTCATGGCAATGGAGTGGGTGCTGCATTCATGGCAATGGAGTGGGTGCTGCATTCATGGCAATGGAGTGGGTGCTGCATTCATGGCAATGGAGTGGGTGCTGCATTAATGGCAATGGAGTGGGTGCTGCATGCATGGCAATGGAGTGGGTGCTGCATTCATGGCAATATGGTGGGTGCTGCATTCATGGCAATATGGTGGGTGCTGCATTCATGGCAATACGGTGGGTTCTGCATTCATGGCAATGGAGTGGGTGCTGCATTAATGGCAATGGAGTGGGTGCTGCATTCGTGGCAATGGAGTGGGTGCTGCATTCGTGGCAATGGAGTGGGTGCTGCATTCATGGCAATGGAGTGGGTGCTGCATTCATGGCAATGGAGTGGGTGCTGCATTCATGGCAATACGGTGGGTGCTGCATTCGTGGCAATGGAGTGGGTGCTGCATTCATGGAAATACGGTGGGTGCTGCATTAATGGCAATGGAGTGGGTGCTGCATTCATGGCAATGGAGTGGGTGCTGCGTTCATGGCAATTGAGTGGGTGCTGCGTTCATGGCAATGGAGTGGGTTCTGCATTCATGGCAATATGGTGGGTGCTGCATTCATGGCAATGGAGTGGGTGCTGCATTCATGGAAATACGGTGGGTGCTGCATTAATGGCAATGGAGTGGGTGCTGCATTCATGGCAATGGAGTGGGTGCTGCATTCATGGTAATGGAGTGGGTGCTGCGTTCATGGTAATGGAGTGGGTGCTGCGTTCATGGCAATGGAGTGGGTTCTGCGTTCATGGCAATGGAGTGGGTGCTGCATTCATGGCAATGGAGTGGGTGCTGCATTCATGGCAATGGAGTGGGTGCTGCATTCATGGCAATGGAGTGGGTGCTGCATTCATGGCAATGGAGTGGGTGCTGCATTCATGGGAATGGAGTGGGTGCTGCATTCGTGGCAATGGAGTGGGTGCTGCATTCCTGGCAATGGAGTGGGTGCTGCATTCATGGCAATGGAGTGGGTGCTGCATTCGTGGCAATGGAGTGGGTGCTGCATTTGTGGCAATGGAGTGGGTGCTGCATTCGTGGCAATGGAGTGGGTGCTGCATTCCTGGCAATGGAGTGGGTGCTGCATTCCTGGCAATGGAGTGGGTGCTGCATTCATGGCAATACGGTGGGTGCTGCATTTATGGCAGTACGGTGGAAGCTGCATTCATGGCAATGGAGTGGGTGCTGCATTCATGGCAATATGGTGGGTGCTGCATTCATGGCAATATGGTGGGTGCTGCATTCATGGCAATACGGTGGGTGCTGCATTCATGGCAATACGGATGGTGCTGCATTCATGGCAATACATTGGGTGCTGCATTCCTGGCAATAAGGTGGATACTGAATTCATGGCAATACGGTGGGTGCTGCATTCAAGACAATGGAGTGGGTGCTGCATTTGTGACAATGGAGTGGGTGCTGCATTCGTGGCAATGGAGTGGGTGCTGCATTCGTGGCAATGGAGTGGGTGCTGCATTTGTGGCAATGGAGTGGGTGCTGCATTCATGGCAATACGATGGGTGCTGCGTTCATGGCAATGGAGTGGGTGCTGCGTTCATGGCAATGGAGTGGGTGCTGCATTCATGGCAATACAGTGGGTGCTGCATTCATGGCAATACAGTGGGTGCTGCATTCATGGCAATACAGTAGGTGCTGCATTCGTGGCAATACAGTGGGTGCTGCATTCGTGGCAATGGAGTGGGTGCTGCATTTGTGGCAATGGAGTGGGTGCTGCATTTGTGGCAATGGAGTGGGTGCTGCATTTGTAGCAATGGAGTGGGTGCTGCATTTGTGGCAATGGAGTGGGTGCTGCATTTGTGGCAATGGAGTGGGTGCTGCATTTGTGGCAATGGAGTGGGTGCTGCATTCGTGGCAATGGAGTGGGTGCTGCATTCCTGGCAATGGAGTGGGTGCTGCATTCCTGGCAATGGAGTGGGTGCTGCATTCATGGCAATACGGTGGGTGCTGCATTTATGGCAGTACGGTGGAAGCTGCATTCATGGCAATGGAGTGGGTGCTGCATTCATGGCAATATGGTGGGTGCTGCATTCATGGCAATATGGTGGGTGCTGCATTCATGGCAATACGGTGGGTGCTGCATTCATGGCAATACGGATGGTGCTGCATTCATGGCAATACATTGGGTGCTGCATTCCTGGCAATAAGGTGGATACTGAATTCATGGCAATACGGTGGGTGCTGCATTCATGACAATGGAGTGGGTGCTGCATTTGTGACAATGGAGTGGGTGCTGCATTCGTGGCAATGGAGTGGGTGCTGCATTCGTGGCAATGGAGTGGGTGCTGCATTCGTGGCAATGGAGTGGGTGCTGCATTCATGGCAATACGATGGGTGCTGCGTTCATGGCAATGGAGTGGGTGCTGCGTTCATGGCAATGGAGTGGGTGCTGCATTCATGGCAATACAGTGGGTGCTGCATTCATGGCAATATGGTGGGTGCTGCATTCATGGCAATGGAGTGGGTGCTGCATTTGTGGCAATGGAGTGGGTGCTGCATTTGTGGCAATGGAGTGGGTGCTGCATTCGTGGCAATGGAGTGGGTGCTGCATTTCTGGCAATGGAGTGGGTGCTGCATTTCTGGCAATGGAGTGGGTGCTGCATTTCTGGCAATGGAGTGGGTGCTGCATTCATGGCAATGGAGTGGGTGCTGCATTCATGGCAATACGGTGGAAGCTGCATTCATGGCAATGGAGTGGGTGCTGCATTCATGGCAATATGGTGGGTGCTGCATTCATGGCAATATGGTGGGTGCTGCATTCATGGCAATATGGTGGGTGCTGCATTCATGGCAATATGGTGGGTGCTGCATTCATGGCAATATGGTGGGTGCTGCATTCATGGCAATACGGTGGGTGCTGCATTCATGGCAATGGAGTGGATGTTGCATTAATGGCAATACGGTGGGTGCTGCATTTATGGCAATACGGTGGGTGCTGCATTCATGGCAATACGGTGGGTGCTGCATTCATGGCAATGAAGTGGGTGCTGCATTTATGGCAATATGGTGGGTGCTGCATTCATGGCAATGGAGTGGGTGCTGTATTCATGGCAATGGAGTGGGTGCTGTATTCATGGCAATGGAGTGGGTGCTGTATTCATGGCAATGGAGTGGGTGCTACATTCATGGCAATGGAGTGGGTGCTACATTCATGGCAATGGAGTGGGTGCTGCATTCATGGCAATGGAGTGGGTGCTGCATTCATGGCAATACGGTGGGTGCTGCATTCATGGCAATGGAGTGGGTGTTGCATTAATGGCAATGGAGTGGGTGCTGCATTCATGGCAATGGAGTGGGTGCTGCATTAATGGCAATGGAGTGGGTGCTGCATTCATGGCAATACGGTGGGTGCTGCATTCATGGCAATACGGTGGGTGCTGCATTCATGGCAATGCGGTGGGTGCTGCATTCATGGCAATGGAGTGGGTGCTGCATTCATGGCAATGGAGTGGGTGCTGCATTCATGGCAATATGGTGGGTGCTGCATTCATGGCAATGAAGTGGGTGCTGCATTAATGGCAATACTGTGGGTGCTGCATTAATGGCAATACGGTGGGCGCTGCATTCATGACAATGGAGTGGGTGCTGCATTCGTGGCAATGGAGTGGGTGCTGCATTCGTGGCAATGGAGTGGGTGCTGCATTCATGGCAATGGAATGGGTGCTGCGTTCATGGCAATGGAGTGGGTTCTGCGTTCATGGCAATGGAGTGGGTGCTACATTCATGGCAATATGTTGGGTGCTGCATTCATGGCAATGGAGTGGGTGCTGCATTCATGGCAATACGGTGGGTGCTGCATTCATGGCAATGGAGTGGGTGCTGCATTAATGGCAATGGAGTGGGTGCTGCATTCATGGCAATATGGTGGGTGCTGCATTCATGGCAATGGAGTGGGTGCTGCATTCATGGCAATGGAGTGGGTGCTGCATTCATGGCAATACGGTGGGTGCTGCATTCATGGCAATGGAGTGGGTGCTGCATTCATGGAAATACGGTGGGTGCTGCATTAATGGCAATGGAGTGGGTGCTGCATTCATGGCAATGGAGTGGGTGCTGCGTTCATGGCAATGGAGTGGGTGCTGCGTTCATGGCAATGGAGTGGGTTCTGCATTCATGGCAATACGGTGGGTGCTGCATTCATGGCAATGGAGTGGGTGCTGCATTCATGGAAATACGTTGGGTGCTGCATTAATGGCAATGGAGTGGGTGCTGCATTCATGGCAATGGAGTGGGTGCTGCATTCATGGTAATGGAGTGGGTGCTGCATTCATGGTAATGGAGTGGGTGCTGCGTTCATGGCAATGGAGTGGGTTCTGCATTCCTGGCAATGGAGTGGGTGCTGCATTCATGGCAATGGAGTGGGTGCTGCATTCATGGCAATGGAGTGGGTGCTGCATTCATGGCAATGGAGTGGGTGCTGCATTCGTGGCAATGGAGTGGGTGCTGCATTCCTGGCAATGGAGTGGGTGCTGCATTCCTGGCAATGGAGTGGGTGCTGCATTCATGGCAATACGGTGGGTGCTGCATTTATGGCAGTACGGTGGAAGCTGCATTCATGGCAATGGAGTGGGTGCTGCGTTCATGGCAATATGGTGGGTGCTGCATTCATGGCAATATGGTGGGTGCTGCATTCATGGCAATACGGTGGGTGCTGCATTCATGGCAATACGGATGGTGCTGCATTCATGGCAATACATTGGGTGCTGCATTCCTGGCAATACGGTGGATACTGAATTCATGGCAATACGGTGGGTGCTGCATTCATGGCAATGGAGTGGGTGCTGCATTCATGACAATGGAGTGGGTGCTGCATTCATGACAATGGAGTGGGTGCTGCATTTGTGACAATGGAGTGGGTGCTGCATTAATGGCAATGGAGTGGGTGCTGCATTCATGGCAATATGGTGGGTGCTGCATTCATGGCAATGGAGTGGGTGCTGCATTCATGGCAATACGGTGGGTGCTGCATTAATGGCAATGGAGTGAGTGCTGCATTAATGGCAATGGAGTGGGTGCTGCATTAATGGCAATATGGTGGGTGCTGCATTCATGGCAATACGGTGGGTGCTGCATTCATGGCAATGGAGTGGGTGCTGCATTCATGGCAATGGAGTGGGTGCTGCATTCATGGCAATGGAGTGGGTGCTGCATTAATGGCAATGGAGTGGGTGCTGCATTCATGGCAATGGAGTGGGTGCTGCATTCATGGCAATATGGTGGGTGCTGCATTCATGGCAATATGGTGGGTGCTGCATTCATGGCAATACGGTGGGTTCTGCATTCATGGCAATGGAGTGGGTGCTGCATTAATGGCAATGGAGTGGGTGCTGCATTCGTGGCAATGGAGTGGGTGCTGCATTCGTGGCAATGGAGTGGGTGCTGCATTCATGGCAATGGAGTGGGTGCTGCATTCATGGCAATACGGTGGGTGCTGCATTCGTGGCAATGGAGTGGGTGCTGCATTCATGGAAATACGGTGGGTGCTGCATTAATGGCAATGGAGTGGGTGCTGCATTCATGGCAATGGAGTGGGTGCTGCGTTCATGGCAATTACTGGGTGCTGCGTTCATGGCAATGGAGTGGGTTCTGCATTCATGGCAATATGGTGGGTGCTGCATTCATGGCAATGGAGTGGGTGCTGCATTCATGGAAATACGGTGGGTGCTGCATTAATGGCAATGGAGTGGGTGCTGCATTCATGGCAATGGAGTGGGTGCTGCATTCATGGTAATGGAGTGGGTGCGGGGTTCATGGTAATGGAGTGGGTGCTGCGTTCATGGCAATGGAGTGGGTTCTGCGTTCATGGCAATGGAGTGGGTGCTGCATTCATGGCAATGGAGTGGGTGCTGCATTCATGGCAATGGAGTGGGTGCTGCATTCATGGCAATGGAGTGGGTGCTGCATTCATGGCAATGGAGTGGGTGCTGCATTCATGGCAATGGAGTGGGTGCTGCATTCGTGGCAATGGAGTGGGTGCTGCATTCCTGGCAATGGAGTGGGTGCTGCATTCATGGCAATGGAGTGGGTGCTGCATTCATGGCAATGGAGTGGGTGCTGCATTTGTGGCAATGGAGTGGGTGCTGCATTCGTGGCAATGGAGTGGGTGCTGCATTCCTGGCAATGGAGTGGGTGCTGCATTCCTGGCAATGGAGTGGGTGCTGCATTCATGGCAATACGGTGGGTGCTGCATTTATGGCAGTACGGTAGAAGCTGCATTCATGGCAATGGAGTGGGTGCTGCATTCATGGCAATATGGTGGGTGCTGCATTCATGGCAATATGGTGGGTGCTGCATTCATGGCAATACGGTGGGTGCTGCATTCATGGCAATACGGATGGTGCTGCATTCATGGCAATACATTGGGTGCTGCATTCCTGGCAATAAGGTGGATACTGAATTCATGGCAATACGGTGGGTGCTGCATTCATGACAATGGAGTGGGTGCTGCATTTGTGACAATGGAGTGGGTGCTGCATTCGTGGCAATGGAGTGGGTGCTGCATTCGTGGCAATGGAGTGGGTGCTGCATTCGTGGCAATGGAGTGGGTGCTGCATTCATGGCAATACGATGGGTGCTGCGTTCATGGCAATGGAGTGGGTGCTGCGTTCATGGCAATGGAGTGGGTGCTGCATTCATGGCAATACAGTGGGTGCTGCATTCATGGCAATACAGTGGGTGCTGCATTCATGGCAATACAGTAGGTGCTGCATTCGTGGCAATACAGTGGGTGCTGCATTCGTGGCAATGGAGTGGGTGCTGCATTTGTGGCAATGGAGTGGGTGCTGCATTCATGGCAATGGAGTGGGTGCTGCATTCATGGCAATGGAGTGGGTGCTGCATTCGTGGCAATGGAGTGGGTGCTGCATTCCTGGCAATGGAGTGGGTGCTGCATTCCTGGCAATGGAGTGGGTGCTGCATTCATGGCAATACGGTGGGTGCTGCATTTATGGCAGTACGGTGGAAGCTGCATTCATGGCAATGGAGTGGGTGCTGCGTTCATGGCAATATGGTGGGTGCTGCATTCATGGCAATATGGTGGGTGCTGCATTCATGGCAATACGGTGGGTGCTGCATTCATGGCAATACGGATGGTGCTGCATTCATGGCAATACATTGGGTGCTGCATTCCTGGCAATACGGTGGATACTGAATTCATGGCAATACGGTGGGTGCTGCATTCATGGCAATGGAGTGGGTGCTGCATTCATGACAATGGAGTGGGTGCTGCATTCATGACAATGGAGTTAGTGCTGCATTTGTGACAATGGAGTGGGTGCTGCATTAATGGCAATGGAGTGGGTGCTGCATTCATGGCAATATGGTGGGTGCTGCATTCATGGCAATGGAGTGGGTGCTGCATTCATGGCAATACGGTGGGTGCTGCATTAATGGCAATGGAGTGAGTGCTGCATTAATGGCAATGGAGTGGGTGCTGCATTAATGGCAATATGGTGGGTGCTGCATTCATGGCAATACGGTGGGTGCTGCATTCATGGCAATGGAGTGGGTGCTGCATTCATGGCAATGGAGTGGGTGCTGCATTCATGGCAATGGAGTGGGTGCTGCATTAATGGCAATGGAGTGGGTGCTGCATTCATGGCAATGGAGTGGGTGCTGCATTCATGGCAATATGGTGGGTGCTGCATTCATGGCAATATGGTGGGTGCTGCATTCATGGCAATACGGTGGGTTCTGCATTCATGGCAATGGAGTGGGTGCTGCATTAATGGCAATGGAGTGGGTGCTGCATTCGTGGCAATGGAGTGGGTGCTGCATTCGTGGCAATGGAGTGGGTGCTGCATTCATGGCAATGGAGTGGGTGCTGCATTCATGGCAATACGGTGGGTGCTGCATTCGTGGCAATGGAGTGGGTGCTGCATTCATGGAAATACGGTGGGTGCTGCATTAATGGCAATGGAGTGGGTGCTGCATTCATGGCAATGGAGTGGGTGCTGCGTTCATGGCAATTACTGGGTGCTGCGTTCATGGCAATGGAGTGGGTTCTGCATTCATGGCAATATGGTGGGTGCTGCATTCATGGCAATGGAGTGGGTGCTGCATTCATGGAAATACGGTGGGTGCTGCATTAATGGCAATGGAGTGGGTGCTGCATTCATGGCAATGGAGTGGGTGCTGCATTCATGGTAATGGAGTGGGTGCTGCGTTCATGGTAATGGAGTGGGTGCTGCGTTCATGGCAATGGAGTGGGTTCTGCGTTCATGGCAATGGAGTGGGTGCTGCATTCATGGCAATGGAGTGGGTGCTGCATTCATGGCAATGGAGTGGGTGCTGCATTCATGGCAATGGAGTGGGTGCTGCATTCATGGCAATGGAGTGGGTGCTGCATTCATGGCAATGGAGTGGGTGCTGCATTCGTGGCAATGGAGTGGGTGCTGCATTCCTGGCAATGGAGTGGGTGCTGCATTCATGGCAATGGAGTGGGTGCTGCATTCATGGCAATGGAGTGGGTGCTGCATTTGTGGCAATGGAGTGGGTGCTGCATTCGTGGCAATGGAGTGGGTGCTGCATTCGTGGCAATGGAGTGGGTGCTGCATTCCTGGCAATGGAGTGGGTGCTGCATTCATGGCAATACGGTGGGTGCTGCATTTATGGCAGTACGGTGGAAGCTGCATTCATGGCAATGGAGTGGGTGCTGCATTCATGGCAATATGGTGGGTGCTGCATTCATGGCAATATGGTGGGTGCTGCATTCATGGCAATACGGTGGGTGCTGCATTCATGGCAATACGGATGGTGCTGCATTCATGGCAATACATTGGGTGCTGCATTCCTGGCAATAAGGTGGATACTGAATTCATGGCAATACGGTGGGTGCTGCATTCATGACAATGGAGTGGGTGCTGCATTTGTGACAATGGAGTGGGTGCTGCATTCGTGGCAATGGAGTGGGTGCTGCATTCGTGGCAATGGAGTGGGTGCTGCATTCGTGGCAATGGAGTGGGTGCTGCATTCATGGCAATACGATGGGTGCTGCGTTCATGGCAATGGAGTGGGTGCTGCGTTCATGGCAATGGAGTAGGTGCTGCATTCATGGCAATACAGTGGGTGCTGCATTCATGGCAATACAGTGGGTGCTGCATTCATGGCAATACAGTAGGTGCTGCATTCGTGGCAATACAGTGGGTGCTGCATTCGTGGCAATGGAGTGGGTGCTGCATTTGTGGCAATGGAGTGGGTGCTGCATTTGTGGCAATGGAGTGGGTGCTGCATGTGTAGCAATGGAGTGGGTGCTGCATTTGTGGCAATGGAGTGGGTGCTGCATTTGTGGCAATGGAGTGGGTGCTGCATTTGTGGCAATGCAGCACCTACTGTATTGCCATGAATGCAGCACCCACTGTATTGCCATGAATGCAGCACCCACTGTATTGCCATGAATGCAGCACCCACTCCATTGCAATGAACGCAGCACCCACTCCATTGCCATGAACGCAGCACCCATCGTATTGCCATGAATGCAGCACCCACTCCATTGCCACGAATGCAGCACCCACTCCATTGCCACGAATGCAGCACCCACTCCATTGCCACGAATGCAGCACCCACTCCATTGTCACAAATGCAGCACCCACTCCATTGTCATGAATGCAGCACCCACTCCATTGTCATGAATGCAGCACCCACTCCATTGCCATGAATGCAGCACCCACCGTATTGCCATGAATTTAGTATCCACCGTATTGCCAGGAATGCAGCACCCAATGTATTGCCATGAATGCAGCACCATCCGTATTGCCATGAATGCAGCACCCACCGTATTGCCATGAATGCAGCACCCACCATATTGCCATGAATGCAGCACCCACCATATTGCCATGAACGCAGCACCCACTCCATTGCCATGAATGCAGCTTCCACCGTACTGCCATAAATGCAGCACCCACCGTATTGCCATGAATGCAGCACCCACTCCATTGCCAGGAATGCAGCACCCACTCCATTGCCAGGAATGCAGCACCCACTCCATTGCCACGAATGCAGCACCCACTCCATTGCCATGAATGCAGCACCCACTCCATTGCCATGAATGCAGCACCCACTCCATTGCCAGGAATGCAGCACCCACTCCATTGCCACAAATGCAGCACCCACTCCATTGCCACGAATGCAGCACCCACTCCATTGCCATGAATGCAGCACCCACTCCATTGCCATTAATGCAGCACCCAACGTATTTCCATGAATGCAGCACCCAGTCCATTGCCATGAATGCAGCACCCACCGTATTGCCATGAATGCAGAACCCACTCCATTGCCATGAACGCAGCACCCACTCCATTGCCATGAACGCAGCACCCACTCCATTGCCATGAATGCAGCACCCACTCCATTGCCATTAATGCAGCACCCACCGTATTTCCATGAATGCAGCACCCACTCCATTGCCATGAATGCAGCACCCACCGTATTGCCATGAATGCAGCACCCACTCCATTGCCATGAATGCAGCACCCACTCCATTGCCATGAATGCAGCACCCACCATATTGCCATGAATGCAGCACCCACTCCATTGCCATTAATGCAGCACCCACTCCATTGCCATGAATGCAGCACCCACCGTATTGCCATGAATGCAGCACCCACTCCATTGCCATGAATGCAGCACCCAACATATTGCCATGAATGTAGCACCCACTCCATTGCCATGAACGCAGAACCCACTCCATTGCCATGAATGCAGCACCCACCGCATTGCCATGAATGCAGCACCCACCGTATTGCCATGAATGCAGCACCCACCGTATTGCCATGAATGCAGCACCCACTCCAATGCCATGAATGCAGCACCAACTCCATTGCCATTAATGCAGCACCCACTCCATTGCCATTAATGCAGCACCCACCGTATTGCCATGAATGCAGCACCCACTCCATTGCCATGAATGCAGCACCCACCATATTGCCATGAATGCAGCACCCACTCCATTGCCATTAATGCAGCACCCACTCCATTGCCATGAATGCAGCACCCACTCCATTGCCATTAATGCAACACCCACTCCATTGCCATGAATGCAGCACCCACCGTATTGCCATGAATGCAGCACCCACTCCATTGCCATGAATGCAGCACCCACTCCATTGCCATGAATGTAGCACCCACTCCATTGCCATGAATGTAGCACCCACTCCATTGCCATGAATACAGCACCCACTCCATTGCCATGAATACAACACCCACTCCATTGCCATGAATACAGCACCCACTCCATTGCCATGAATGCAGCACCCACCGTATTGCCATAAATGCAGCACCCACTTCATTGCCATGAATGCAGCACCCACCGTATTGCCATGAATGCAGCACCCACCGTATTGCCATAAATGCAGCACCCACCGTATTGCCATTAATGCAACATCCACTCCATTGCCATGAATGCAGCACCCACCGTATTGCCATGAATGCAGCACCCACCATATTGCCATGAATGCAGCACCCACCATATTGCCATGAATGCAGCACCCACCATATTGCCATGAATGCAGCACCCACCATATTGCCATGAATGCAGCACCCACTCCATTGCCATGAATGCAGCACCCACTCCATTGCCATGAATGCAGCTTCCACCGTATTGCCATGAATGCAGCACCCACTCCATTGCCATGAATGCAGCACCCACTCCATTGCCATGAATGCAGCACCCACTCCATTGCCAGAAATGCAGTACCCACTCCATTGCCAGAAATGCAGCACCCACTCCATTGCCAGAAATGCAGCACCCACTCCATTGCCACGAATGCAGCACCCACTCCATTGCCACAAATGCAGCACCCACTCCATTGCAACAAATGCAGCACCCACTCCATTGCCACAAATGCAGCACCCACTCCATTGCCACAAATGCAGCACCCACTCCATTGCCACAAATGCAGCACCCACTCCATTGCCACAAATGCAGCACCCACTCCATTGCCACGAATGCAGCACCCACTGTATTGCCACGAATGCAGCACCTACTGTATTGCCATGAATGCAGCACCCACTGTATTGCCATGAATGCAGCACCCACTGTATTGCCATGAATGCAGCACCCACTCCATTGCAATGAACGCAGCACCCACTCCATTGCCATGAACGCAGCACCCATCGTATTGCCATGAATGCAGCACCCACTCCATTGCCACGAATGCAGCACCCACTCCATTGCCACGAATGCAGCACCCACTCCATTGCCACGAATGCAGCACCCACTCCATTGTCACAAATGCAGCACCCACTCCATTGTCATGAATGCAGCACCCACTCCATTGTCATGAATGCAGCACCCACTCCATTGCCATGAATGCAGCACCCACCGTATTGCCATGAATTTAGTATCCACCGTATTGCCAGGAATGCAGCACCCAATGTATTGCCATGAATGCAGCACCATCCGTATTGCCATGAATGCAGCACCCACCGTATTGCCATGAATGCAGCACCCACCATATTGCCATGAATGCAGCACCCACCATATTGCCATGAACGCAGCACCCACTCCATTGCCATGAATGCAGCTTCCACCGTACTGCCATAAATGCAGCACCCACCGTATTGCCATGAATGCAGCACCCACTCCATTGCCAGGAATGCAGCACCCACTCCATTGCCAGGAATGCAGCACCCACTCCATTGCCACGAATGCAGCACCCACTCCATTGCCATGAATGCAGCACCCACTCCATTGCCATGAATGCAGCACCCACTCCATTGCCATGAATGCAGAACCCACTCCATTGCCAGGAATGCAGCACCCACTCCATTGCCAGGAATGCAGCACCCACTCCATTGCCACGAATGCAGCACCCACTCCATTGCCATGAATGCAGCACCCACTCCATTGCCATGAATGCAGCACCCACTCCATTGCCATGAATGCAGCACCCACTCCATTGCCATGAATGCAGCACCCACTCCATTGCCATGAACACAGAACCCACTCCATTGCCATGAACGCAGCACCCACTCCATTACCATGAATGCAGCACCCACTCCATTGCCATGAATGCAGCACCCACCGTATTGCCATGAATGCAGCACCCACTCCATTGCCATGAATGCAGCACCCACTCCATTGCCATGAATGCAGCACCCACTCCATTGCCACGAATGCAGCACCCACTCCATTGCCACGAATGCAGCACCCACTCCATTGCCATTAATGCAGCACCCACTCCATTGCCATGAATGCAGAACCCACCGTATTGCCATGAATGCAGCACCCACCATATTGCCATGAATGCAGTGCTGCATTCATGGCAATATGGTGGGTGCTGCATTCATGGCAATATGGTGGGTGCTGCATTCATGGCAATACGGTGGGTGCTGCATTCATGGCAATGGAGTGGATGTTGCATTAATGGCAATACGGTGGGTGCTGCATTTATGGCAATACGGTGGGTGCTGCATTCATGGCAATACGGTGGGTGCTGCATTCATGGCAATGAAGTGGGTGCTGCATTTATGGCAATACGGTGGGTGCTGCATTCATGGCAATGGAGTGGGTGCTGTATTCATGGCAATGGAGTGGGTGTTGTATTCATGGCAATGGAGTGGGTGCTGTATTCATGGCAATGGAGTGGGTGCTACATTCATGGCAATGGAGTGGGTGCTACATTCATGGCAATGGAGTGGGTGCTGCATTCATGGCAATGGAGTGGGTGCTGCATTCATGGCAATACGGTGGGTGCTGCATTCATGGCAATGGAGTGGGTGTTGCATTAATGGCAATGGAGTGGGTGCTGCATTCATGGCAATGGAGTGGGTGCTGCATTAATGGCAATGGAGTGGGTGCTGCATTCATGGCAATATGGTGGGTGCTGCATTCATGGCAATGGAGTGGGTGCTGCATTCATGGCAATACGGTGGGTGCTGCATTAATGGCAATGGAGTGGGTGCTGCATTAATGGCAATGGAGTTGGTGCTGCATTCATGGCATTGGAGTGGGTGCTGCATTCATGGCAATACGGTGGGTGCTGCATTCATGGCAATACGGTGGGTGCTGCATTCATGGCAATGCGGTGGGTGCTGCATTCATGGCAATGGAGTGGGTTCTGCGTTCATGGCAATGGAGTGGGTGCTACATTCATGGCAATATGTTGGGTGCTGCATTCATGGCAATGGAGTGGGTGCTGCATTCATGGCAATACGGTGGGTGCTGCATTCATGGCAATGGAGTGGGTGCTGCATTAATGGCAATGGAGTGGGTGCTGCATTCATGGCAATATGGTGGGTGCTGCATTCATGGCAATGGAGTGGGTGCTGCATTCATGGCAATGGAGTGGGTGCTGCATTCATGGCAATACGGTGGGTGCTGCATTCATGGCAATGGAGTGGGTGCTGCATTCATGGAAATACGGTGGGTGCTGCATTAATGGCAATGGAGTGGGTGCTGCATTCATGGCAATGGAGTGGGTGCTGCGTTCATGGCAATGGAGTGGGTGCTGCATTTGTGGCAATGGAGTGGGTGCTGCATTCATGGCAATGGAGTGGGTGCTGCATTCATGGCAATGGAGTGGGTGCTGCATTCGTGGCAATGGAGTGGGTGCTGCATTCCTGGCAATGGAGTGGGTGCTGCATTCCTGGCAATGGAGTGGGTGCTGCATTCATGGCAATACGGTGGGTGCTGCATTTATGGCAGTACGGTGGAAGCTGCATTCATGGCAATGGAGTGGGTGCTGCGTTCATGGCAATATGGTGGGTGCTGCATTCATGGCAATATGGTGGGTGCTGCATTCATGGCAATACGGTGGGTGCTGCATTCATGGCAATACGGATGGTGCTGCATTCATGGCAATACATTGGGTGCTGCATTCCTGGCAATACGGTGGATACTGAATTCATGGCAATACGGTGGGTGCTGCATTCATGGCAATGGAGTGGGTGCTGCATTCATGACAATGGAGTGGGTGCTGCATTCATGACAATGGAGTTAGTGCTGCATTTGTGACAATGGAGTGGGTGCTGCATTAATGGCAATGGAGTGGGTGCTGCATTCATGGCAATATGGTGGGTGCTGCATTCATGGCAATGGAGTGGGTGCTGCATTCATGGCAATACGGTGGGTGCTGCATTAATGGCAATGGAGTGAGTGCTGCATTAATGGCAATGGAGTGGGTGCTGCATTAATGGCAATATGGTGGGTGCTGCATTCATGGCAATACGGTGGGTGCTGCATTCATGGCAATGGAGTGGGTGCTGCATTCATGGCAATGGAGTGGGTGCTGCATTCATGGCAATGGAGTGGGTGCTGCATTAATGGCAATGGAGTGGGTGCTGCATTCATGGCAATGGAGTGGGTGCTGCATTCATGGCAATATGGTGGGTGCTGCATTCATGGCAATATGGTGGGTGCTGCATTCATGGCAATACGGTGGGTTCTGCATTCATGGCAATGGAGTGGGTGCTGCATTAATGGCAATGGAGTGGGTGCTGCATTCGTGGCAATGGAGTGGGTGCTGCATTCGTGGCAATGGAGTGGGTGCTGCATTCATGGCAATGGAGTGGGTGCTGCATTCATGGCAATACGGTGGGTGCTGCATTCGTGGCAATGGAGTGGGTGCTGCATTCATGGAAATACGGTGGGTGCTGCATTAATGGCAATGGAGTGGGTGCTGCATTCATGGCAATGGAGTGGGTGCTGCGTTCATGGCAATTACTGGGTGCTGCGTTCATGGCAATGGAGTGGGTTCTGCATTCATGGCAATATGGTGGGTGCTGCATTCATGGCAATGGAGTGGGTGCTGCATTCATGGAAATACGGTGGGTGCTGCATTAATGGCAATGGAGTGGGTGCTGCATTCATGGCAATGGAGTGGGTGCTGCATTCATGGTAATGGAGTGGGTGCTGCGTTCATGGTAATGGAGTGGGTGCTGCGTTCATGGCAATGGAGTGGGTTCTGCGTTCATGGCAATGGAGTGGGTGCTGCATTCATGGCAATGGAGTGGGTGCTGCATTCATGGCAATGGAGTGGGTGCTGCATTCATGGCAATGGAGTGGGTGCTGCATTCATGGCAATGGAGTGGGTGCTGCATTCATGGCAATGGAGTGGGTGCTGCATTCGTGGCAATGGAGTGGGTGCTGCATTCCTGGCAATGGAGTGGGTGCTGCATTCATGGCAATGGAGTGGGTGCTGCATTCATGGCAATGGAGTGGGTGCTGCATTTGTGGCAATGGAGTGGGTGCTGCATTCGTGGCAATGGAGTGGGTGCTGCATTCGTGGCAATGGAGTGGGTGCTGCATTCCTGGCAATGGAGTGGGTGCTGCATTCATGGCAATACGGTGGGTGCTGCATTTATGGCAGTACGGTGGAAGCTGCATTCATGGCAATGGAGTGGGTGCTGCATTCATGGCAATATGGTGGGTGCTACATTCATGGCAATATGGTGGGTGCTGCATTCATGGCAATACGGTGGGTGCTGCATTCATGGCAATACGGATGGTGCTGCATTCATGGCAATACATTGGGTGCTGCATTCCTGGCAATAAGGTGGATACTGAATTCATGGCAATACGGTGGGTGCTGCATTCATGACAATGGAGTGGGTGCTGCATTTGTGACAATGGAGTGGGTGCTGCATTCGTGGCAATGGAGTGGGTGCTGCATTCGTGGCAATGGAGTGGGTGCTGCATTCGTGGCAATGGAGTGGGTGCTGCATTCATGGCAATACGATGGGTGCTGCGTTCATGGCAATGGAGTGGGTGCTGCGTTCATGGCAATGGAGTAGGTGCTGCATTCATGGCAATACAGTGGGTGCTGCATTCATGGCAATACAGTGGGTGCTGCATTCATGGCAATACAGTAGGTGCTGCATTCGTGGCAATACAGTGGGTGCTGCATTCGTGGCAATGGAGTGGGTGCTGCATTTGTGGCAATGGAGTGGGTGCTGCATTTGTGGCAATGGAGTGGGTGCTGCATGTGTAGCAATGGAGTGGGTGCTGCATTTGTGGCAATGGAGTGGGTGCTGCATTTGTGGCAATGGAGTGGGTGCTGCATTTGTGGCAATGCAGCACCTACTGTATTGCCATGAATGCAGCACCCACTGTATTGCCATGAATGCAGCACCCACTGTATTGCCATGAATGCAGCACCCACTCCATTGCAATGAACGCAGCACCCACTCCATTGCCATGAACGCAGCACCCATCGTATTGCCATGAATGCAGCACCCACTCCATTGCCACGAATGCAGCACCCACTCCATTGCCACGAATGCAGCACCCACTCCATTGCCACGAATGCAGCACCCACTCCATTGTCACAAATGCAGCACCCACTCCATTGTCATGAATGCAGCACCCACTCCATTGTCATGAATGCAGCACCCACTCCATTGCCATGAATGCAGCACCCACCGTATTGCCATGAATTTAGTATCCACCGTATTGCCAGGAATGCAGCACCCAATGTATTGCCATGAATGCAGCACCATCCGTATTGCCATGAATGCAGCACCCACCGTATTGCCATGAATGCAGCACCCACCATATTGCCATGAATGCAGCACCCACCATATTGCCATGAACGCAGCACCCACTCCATTGCCATGAATGCAGCTTCCACCGTACTGCCATAAATGCAGCACCCACCGTATTGCCATGAATGCAGCACCCACTCCATTGCCAGGAATGCAGCACCCACTCCATTGCCAGGAATGCAGCACCCACTCCATTGCCACGAATGCAGCACCCACTCCATTGCCATGAATGCAGCACCCACTCCATTGCCATGAATGCAGCACCCACTCCATTGCCATGAATGCAGAACCCACTCCATTGCCAGGAATGCAGCACCCACTCCATTGCCAGGAATGCAGCACCCACTCCATTGCCACAAATGCAGCACCCACTCCATTGCCACGAATGCAGCACCCACTCCATTGCCATGAATGCAGCACCCACTCCATTGCCATTAATGCAGCACCCAACGTATTTCCATGAATGCAGCACCCAGTCCATTGCCATGAATGCAGCACCCACCGTATTGCCATGAATGCAGAACCCACTCCATTGCCATGAACGCAGCACCCACTCCATTGCCATGAACGCAGCACCCACTCCATTGCCATGAATGCAGCACCCACTCCATTGCCATTAATGCAGCACCCACCGTATTTCCATGAATGCAGCACCCACTCCATTGCCATGAATGCAGCACCCACCGTATTGCCATGAATGCAGCACCCACTCCATTGCCATGAATGCAGCACCCACTCCATTGCCATGAATGCAGCACCCACCATATTGCCATGAATGCAGCACCCACTCCATTGCCATTAATGCAGCACCCACTCCATTGCCATGAATGCAGCACCCACCGTATTGCCATGAATGCAGCACCCACTCCATTGCCATGAATGCAGCACCCAACATATTGCCATGAATGTAGCACCCACTCCATTGCCATGAACGCAGAACCCACTCCATTGCCATGAATGCAGCACCCACCGCATTGCCATGAATGCAGCACCCACCGTATTGCCATGAATGCAGCACCCACCGTATTGCCATGAATGCAGCACCCACTCCAATGCCATGAATGCAGCACCAACTCCATTGCCATTAATGCAGCACCCACTCCATTGCCATTAATGCAGCACCCACCGTATTGCCATGAATGCAGCACCCACTCCATTGCCATGAATGCAGCACCCACCATATTGCCATGAATGCAGCACCCACTCCATTGCCATTAATGCAGCACCCACTCCATTGCCATGAATGCAGCACCCACTCCATTGCCATTAATGCAACACCCACTCCATTGCCATGAATGCAGCACCCACCGTATTGCCATGAATGCAGCACCCACTCCATTGCCATGAATGCAGCACCCACTCCATTGCCATGAATGTAGCACCCACTCCATTGCCATGAATGTAGCACCCACTCCATTGCCATGAATACAGCACCCACTCCATTGCCATGAATACAACACCCACTCCATTGCCATGAATACAGCACCCACTCCATTGCCATGAATGCAGCACCCACCGTATTGCCATAAATGCAGCACCCACTTCATTGCCATGAATGCAGCACCCACCGTATTGCCATGAATGCAGCACCCACCGTATTGCCATAAATGCAGCACCCACCGTATTGCCATTAATGCAACATCCACTCCATTGCCATGAATGCAGCACCCACCGTATTGCCATGAATGCAGCACCCACCATATTGCCATGAATGCAGCACCCACCATATTGCCATGAATGCAGCACCCACCATATTGCCATGAATGCAGCACCCACCATATTGCCATGAATGCAGCACCCACTCCATTGCCATGAATGCAGCTTCCACCGTATTGCCATGAATGCAGCACCCACTCCATTGCCATGAATGCAGCACCCACTCCATTGCCATGAATGCAGCACCCACTCCATTGCCAGAAATGCAGTACCCACTCCATTGCCAGAAATGCAGCACCCACTCCATTGCCAGAAATGCAGCACCCACTCCATTGCCACGAATGCAGCACCCACTCCATTGCCACAAATGCAGCACCCACTCCATTGCAACAAATGCAGCACCCACTCCATTGCCACAAATGCAGCACCCACTCCATTGCCACAAATGCAGCACCCACTCCATTGCCACAAATGCAGCACCCACTCCATTGCCACAAATGCAGCACCCACTCCATTGCCACGAATGCAGCACCCACTGTATTGCCACGAATGCAGCACCTACTGTATTGCCATGAATGCAGCACCCACTGTATTGCCATGAATGCAGCACCCACTGTATTGCCATGAATGCAGCACCCACTCCATTGCAATGAACGCAGCACCCACTCCATTGCCATGAACGCAGCACCCATCGTATTGCCATGAATGCAGCACCCACTCCATTGCCACGAATGCAGCACCCACTCCATTGCCACGAATGCAGCACCCACTCCATTGCCACGAATGCAGCACCCACTCCATTGTCACAAATGCAGCACCCACTCCATTGTCATGAATGCAGCACCCACTCCATTGTCATGAATGCAGCACCCACTCCATTGCCATGAATGCAGCACCCACCGTATTGCCATGAATTTAGTATCCACCGTATTGCCAGGAATGCAGCACCCAATGTATTGCCATGAATGCAGCACCATCCGTATTGCCATGAATGCAGCACCCACCGTATTGCCATGAATGCAGCACCCACCATATTGCCATGAATGCAGCACCCACCATATTGCCATGAACGCAGCACCCACTCCATTGCCATGAATGCAGCTTCCACCGTACTGCCATAAATGCAGCACCCACCGTATTGCCATGAATGCAGCACCCACTCCATTGCCAGGAATGCAGCACCCACTCCATTGCCAGGAATGCAGCACCCACTCCATTGCCACGAATGCAGCACCCACTCCATTGCCATGAATGCAGCACCCACTCCATTGCCATGAATGCAGCACCCACTCCATTGCCATGAATGCAGAACCCACTCCATTGCCAGGAATGCAGCACCCACTCCATTGCCAGGAATGCAGCACCCACTCCATTGCCACGAATGCAGCACCCACTCCATTGCCATGAATGCAGCACCCACTCCATTGCCATGAATGCAGCACCCACTCCATTGCCATGAATGCAGCACCCACTCCATTGCCATGAATGCAGCACCCACTCCATTGCCATAAACACAGAACCCACTCCATTGCCATGAACGCAGCACCCACTCCATTACCATGAATGCAGCACCCACTCCATTGCCATGAATGCAGCACCCACCGTATTGCCATGAATGCAGCACCCACTCCATTGCCATGAATGCAGCACCCACTCCATTGCCATGAATGCAGCACCCACTCCATTGCCACGAATGCAGCACCCACTCCATTGCCACGAATGCAGCACCCACTCCATTGCCATTAATGCAGCACCCACTCCATTGCCATGAATGCAGAACCCACCGTATTGCCATGAATGCAGCACCCACCATATTGCCATGAATGCAGTGCTGCATTCATGGCAATATGGTGGGTGCTGCATTCATGGCAATATGGTGGGTGCTGCATTCATGGCAATACGGTGGGTGCTGCATTCATGGCAATGGAGTGGATGTTGCATTAATGGCAATACGGTGGGTGCTGCATTTATGGCAATACGGTGGGTGCTGCATTCATGGCAATACGGTGGGTGCTGCATTCATGGCAATGAAGTGGGTGCTGCATTTATGGCAATACGGTGGGTGCTGCATTCATGGCAATGGAGTGGGTGCTGTATTCATGGCAATGGAGTGGGTGTTGTATTCATGGCAATGGAGTGGGTGCTGTATTCATGGCAATGGAGTGGGTGCTACATTCATGGCAATGGAGTGGGTGCTACATTCATGGCAATGGAGTGGGTGCTGCATTCATGGCAATGGAGTGGGTGCTGCATTCATGGCAATACGGTGGGTGCTGCATTCATGGCAATGGAGTGGGTGTTGCATTAATGGCAATGGAGTGGGTGCTGCATTCATGGCAATGGAGTGGGTGCTGCATTAATGGCAATGGAGTGGGTGCTGCATTCATGGCAATATGGTGGGTGCTGCATTCATGGCAATGGAGTGGGTGCTGCATTCATGGCAATACGGTGGGTGCTGCATTAATGGCAATGGAGTGGGTGCTGCATTAATGGCAATGGAGTTGGTGCTGCATTCATGGCATTGGAGTGGGTGCTGCATTCATGGCAATACGGTGGGTGCTGCATTCATGGCAATACGGTGGGTGCTGCATTCATGGCAATGCGGTGGGTGCTGCATTCATGGCAATGGAGTGGGTTCTGCGTTCATGGCAATGGAGTGGGTGCTACATTCATGGCAATATGTTGGGTGCTGCATTCATGGCAATGGAGTGGGTGCTGCATTCATGGCAATACGGTGGGTGCTGCATTCATGGCAATGGAGTGGGTGCTGCATTAATGGCAATGGAGTGGGTGCTGCATTCATGGCAATATGGTGGGTGCTGCATTCATGGCAATGGAGTGGGTGCTGCATTCATGGCAATGGAGTGGGTGCTGCATTCATGGCAATACGGTGGGTGCTGCATTCATGGCAATGGAGTGGGTGCTGCATTCATGGAAATACGGTGGGTGCTGCATTAATGGCAATGGAGTGGGTGCTGCATTCATGGCAATGGAGTGGGTGCTGCGTTCATGGCAATGGAGTGGGTGCTGCGTTCATGGCAATGGAGTGGGTTCTGCATTCATGGCAATACGGTGGGTGCTGCATTCATGGCAATGGACTGGGTGCTGCATTCATGGAAATACGTTGGGTGCTGCATTAATGGCAATGGAGTGGGTGCTGCATTCATGGCAATGGAGTGGGTGCTGCATTCATGGCAATGGAGTGGGTGCTGCATTCATGGTAATGGAGTGGGTGCTGCGTTCATGGCAATGGAGTGGGTTCTGTGTTCATGGCAATGGAGTGGGTGCTGCATTCATGGCAATGGAGTGGGTGCTGCATTCATGGCAATGGAGTGGGTGCTGCATTCGTGGCAATGGAGTGGGTGCTGCATTCGTGGCAATGGAGTGGGTGCTGCATTCGTGGCAATGGAGTGGGTGCTGCATTCCTGGCAATGGAGTGGGTGCTGCATTCATGGCAATGGAGTGGGTGCTGCATTCATGGCAATGGAGTGGGTGCTGCATTCATGGCAATGGAGTGGGTGCTGCATTCGTGGCAATGGAGTGGGTGCTGCATTCGTGGCAATGGAGTGGGTGCTGCATTCCTGGCAATGGAGTGGGTGCTGCATTCCTGGCAATACGGTGGGTGCTGCATTTATGGCAGTACGGTGGAAGCTGCATTCATGGCAATGGAGTGGGTGCTGCGTTCATGGCAATATGGTGGGTGCTGCATTCATGGCAATATGGTGGATACTGAATTCATGGCAATACGGTGGGTGCTGCATTCATGGCAATGGAGTGGGTGCTGCATTCATGACAATGGAGTGGGTGCTGCATTCATGACAATGGAGTGGGTGCTGCATTTGTGACAATGGAGTGTGTGCTGCATTCGTGGCAATGGAGTGGGTGCTGCATTTGTGGCAATGGAGTGGGTGCTGCATTCGTGGCAATGGAGTGGGTGCTGCATTCATGGCAATACGATGGGTGCTGCGTTCATGGCAATGGAGTGGGTGCTGCGTTCATGGCAATGGAGTGGGTGCTGCATTCATGGCAATACAGTGGGTGCTGCATTCATGGCAATACAGTGGGTGCTGCATTCATGGCAATACAGTAGGTGCTGCATTCGTGGCAATACAGTGGGTGCTGCATTCGTGGCAATGGAGTGGGTGCTGCATTTGTGGCAATGGAGTGGGTGCTGCATTTGTGGCAATGGAGTGGGTGCTGCATTTGTGGCAATGGAGTGGGTGCTGCATTTTTGGCAATGGAGAGGGTGCTGCATTTGTGGCAATGGAGTGGGTGCTGCATTTGTGGCAATGGAGTGGGTGCTGCATTCGTGGCAATGGAGTGGGTGCTGCATTTCTGGCAATGGAGTGGGTGCTGCATTTCTGGCAATGGAGTGGGTGCTGCATTTCTGGCAATAGAGTGGGTGCTGCATTCATGGCAATGGAGTGGGTGCTACATTCATGGCAATGGAGTGGGTGCTGCATTCATGGCAATGGAGTGGGTGCTGCATTCATGGCAATACGGTGGGTGCTGCATTCATGGCAATGGAGTGGGTGCTGCATTCATGGCAATGGAGTGGGTGCTGCATTTATGGCAATGGAGTGGGTGCTGCATTAATGGCAATGGAGTGGGTGCTGCATTCATGGCAATATGGTGGGTGCTGCATTCATGGCAATGGAGTGGGTGCTGCATTCATGGCAATACGGTGGGTGCTGCATTAATGGCAATGGAGTGGGTGCTGCATTAATGGCAATAGAGTGGGTGCTGCATTCATGGCATTGGAGTGGGTGCTGCATTCATGGCATTGGAGTGGGTGCTGCATTCATGGCAATACGGTGGGTGCTGCATTCATGGCAATGGAGTGGGTGCTGCATTCATGGCAATACGGTGGGTGCTGCATTCATGGCAATGGAGTGGGTGCTGCATTAATGGCAATGGAGTGGGTGCTGCTTTCATGGCAATATGGTGGGTGCTGCATTCATGGCAATATGGTGGGTGCTGCATTCATGGCAATGAAGTGGGTGCTGCATTAATGGCAATACTGTGGGTGCTGCATTAATGGCAATACGGTGGGTGCTGCATTCATGACAATGGAGTGGGTGCTGCATTCGTGGCAATGGAGTGGGTGCTGCATTCGTGGCAATGGAGTGGGTGCTGCATTCATGGCAATGGAATGGGTGCTGCGTTCATGGCAATGGAGTGGGTTCTGCGTTCATGGCAATGGAGTGGGTGCTACATTCATGGCAATACGTTGGGTGCTGCATTAATGGCAATGGAGTGGGTGCTGCATTCATGGCAATACGGTGGGTGCTGCATTCATGGCAATGGAGTGGGTGCTGCATTAATGGCAATGGAGTGGGTGCTGCATTAATGGCAATACGGTGGGTGCTGCATTCATGGCAATGGAGTGGGTGCTGCATTAATGGCAATGGAGTGGGTGCTGCATTAATGGCAATACGGTGGGTGCTGCATTCATGGCAATACAGTGGGCGCTGCATTCATGGCAATGGAGTGGGTGCTGCATTCATGGCAATGGAGTGGGTGCTGCATTCATGGCAATGGAGTGGGTGCTGTATTCATGGCAATGGAGTGGGTGCTGTATTCATGGCAATGGAGTGGGTGCTGTATTCATGGCAATGGAGTGGGTGCTACATTCATGGCAATGGAGTGGGTGCTACATTCATGGCAATGGAGTGGGTGCTGCATTCATGGCAATGGAGTGGGTGCTGCATTCATGGCAATACGGTGGGTGCTGCATTCATGGCAATGGAGTGGGTGTTGCATTAATGGAAATGGAGTGGGTGCTGCATTTATGGCAATGGAGTGGGTGCTGCATTAATGGCAATGGAGGGGGTGCTGCATTAATGGCAATATGGTGGGTGCTGCATTCATGCAATGGAGTGGGTGCTGCATTCATGGCAATACGGTGGGTGCTGCATTCATGGCAATGGAGTGGGTGCTGCATTAATGGCAATGGAGTGGGTGCTGCATTCATGGCAATGGAGTGGGTGCTACATTCATGGCAATGGAGTGGGTGCTGCATTCATGGCAATGGAGTGGGTGCTGCATTCATGGCAATACGGTGGGTGCTGCATTCATGGCAATGGAGTGGGTGTTGCATTAATGGCAATGGAGTGGGTGCTGCATTTATGGCAATGGAGTGGGTGCTGCATTCATGGCAATGGAGTGGGTGCTGCATTCATGGCAATATGGTGGGTGCTGCATTCATGGCAATGGAGTGGGTGCTGCATTCATGGCAATACGGTGGGTGCTGCATTCATGGCAATGGAGTGGGTGCTGCATTCATGACAATGGAGTGGGTGCTGCATTCATGACAATGGAGTGGGTGCTGCATTTGTGACAATGGAGTGGGTGCTGCATTCGTGGCAATGGAGTGGGTGCTGCATTCGTGGCAATGGAGTGGGTGCTGCATTCGTGGCAATGGAGTGGGTGCTGCATTCATGGCAATACGATGGGTGCTGCGTTCATGGCAATGGAGTGGGTGCTGCGTTCATTGCAATGGAGTGGGTGCTGCATTCATGGCAATACAGTGGGTGCTGCATTCATGGCAATACAGTGGGTGCTGCATTCATGGCAATACAGTAGGTGCTGCATTCGTGGCAATACAGTGGGTGCTGCATTCGTGGCAATGGAGTGGGCGCTGCATTTGTGGCAATGGAGTGGGTGCTGCATTTGTGGCAATGGAGTGGGTGCTGCATTTGTGGCAATGGAGTGGGTGCTGCATTTGTGGCAATGGAGTGGGTGCTGCATTTGTTGCAATGGAGTGGGTGCTGCATTTGTGGCAATGGAGTGGGTGCTGCATTCGTGGCAATGGAGTGGGTGCTGCATTTCTGGCAATGGAGTGGGTGCTGCATTTCTGGCAATGGAGTGGGTGCTGCATTTCTGGCAATGGAGTGGGTGCTGCATTTTTGGCAATGGAGTGGGTGCTGCATTCATGGCAATGGAGTGGGTGCTGCATTCATGGCAATACGGTGGAAGCTGCATTCATGGCAATGGAGTGGGTGCTGCATTCATGGCAATATGGTGGGTGCTGCATTCATGGCAATATGGTGGGTGCTGCATTCATGGCAATATGGTGGGTGCTGCATTCATGGCAATATGGTGGGTGCTGCATTCATGGCAATACGGTGGGTGCTGCATTCATGGCAATGGAGTGGATGTTGCATTAATGGCAATACGGTGGGTGCTGCATTTATGGCAATACGGTGGGTGCTGCATTCATGGCAATACGGTGGGTGCTGCATTCATGGCAATGAAGTGGGTGCTGCATTTATGGCAATACGGTGGGTGCTGCATTCATGGCAATGGAGTGGGTGCTGTATTCATGGCAATGGAGTGGGTGTTGTATTCATGGCAATGGAGTGGGTGCTGTATTCATGGCAATGGAGTGGGTGCTACATTCATGGCAATGGAGTGGGTGCTACATTCATGGCAATGGAGTGGGTGCTGCATTCATGGCAATGGAGTGGGTGCTGCATTCATGGCAATACGGTGGGTGCTGCATTCATGGCAATGGAGTGGGTGTTGCATTAATGGCAATGGAGTGGGTGCTGCATTCATGGCAATGGAGTGGGTGCTGCATTAATGGCAATGGAGTGGGTGCTGCATTCATGACAATATGGTGGGTGCTGCATTCATGGCAATGGAGTGGGTGCTGCATTCATGGCAATACGGTGGGTGCTGCATTAATGGCAATGGAGTGGGTGCTGCATTAATGGCAATGGAGTTGGTGCTGCATTCATGGCATTGGAGTGGGTGCTGCATTCATGGCAATACGGTGGGTGCTGCATTCATGGCAATACGGTGGGTGCTGCATTCATGGCAATGCGGTGGGTGCTGCATTCATGGCAATGGAGTGGGTTCTGCGTTCATGGCAATGGAGTGGGTGCTACATTCATGGCAATATGTTGGGTGCTGCATTCATGGCAATGGAGTGGGTGCTGCATTCATGGCAATACGGTGGGTGCTGCATTCATGGCAATGGAGTGGGTGCTGCATTAATGGCAATGGAGTGGGTGCTGCATTCATGGCAATATGGTGGGTGCTGCATTCATGGCAATGGAGTGGGTGCTGCATTCATGGCAATGGAGTGGGTGCTGCATTCATGGCAATACGGTGGGTGCTGCATTCATGGCAATGGAGTGGGTGCTGCATTCATGGAAATACGGTGGGTGCTGCATTAATGGCAATGGAGTGGGTGCTGCATTCATGGCAATGGAGTGGGTGCTGCGTTCATGGCAATGGAGTGGGTGCTGCGTTCATGGCAATGGAGTGGGTTCTGCATTCATGGCAATACGGTGGGTGCTGCATTCATGGCAATGGGCTGGGTGCTGCATTCATGGAAATACGTTGGGTGCTGCATTAATGGCAATGGAGTGGGTGCTGCATTCATGGCAATGGAGTGGGTGCTGCATTCGTGGCAATGGAGTGGGTGCTGCATTCGTGGCAATGGAGTGGGTGCTGCATTCCTGGCAATGGAGTGGGTGCTGCATTCCTGGCAATGGAGTGGGTTCTGCATTCATGGCAATGGAGTGGGTGCTGCATTCATGGCAATGGAGTGGGTGCTGCATTCATGGCAATGGAGTGGGTGCTGCATTCGTGGCAATGGAGTGGGTGCTGCATTCCTGGCAATGGAGTGGGTGCTGCATTCCTGGCAATGGAGTGGGTGCTGCATTCATGGCAATACGGTGGGTGCTGCATTTATGGCAGTACGGTGGAAGCTGCATTCATGGCAATGGAGTGGGTGCTGCGTTCATGGCAATATGGTGGGTGCTGCATTCATGGCAATGGAGTGGGTGTTGCATTAATGGCAATGGAGTGGGTGCTGCATTCATGGCAATGGAGTGGGTGCTGCATTAATGGCAATGGAGTGGGTGCTGCATTCATGGCAATATGGTGGGTGCTGCATTCATGGCAATGGAGTGGGTGCTGCATTCATGGCAATACGGTGGGTGCTGCATTAATGGCAATGGAGTGGGTGCTGCATTAATGGCAATGGAGTGGGTGCTGCATTCATGGCATTGGAGTGGGTGCTGCATTCATGGCAATACGGTGGGTGCTGCATTCATGGCAATACGGTGGGTGCTGCATTCATGGCAATGCGGTGGGTGCTGCATTCATGGCAATGGAGTGGGTGCTGCATTCATGGCAATGGATTGGGTGCTGCATTCATGGCAATATGGTGGGTGCTGCATTCATGGCAATGAAGTGGGTGCTGCATTAATGGCAATACTGTGGGTGCTGCATTAATGGCAATACGGTGGGCGCTGCATTCATGACAATGGAGTGGGTGCTGCATTCGTGGCAATGGAGTGGGTGCTGCATTCGTGGCAATGGAGTGGGTGCTGCATTCATGGCAATGGAATGGGTGCTGCGTTCATGGCAATGGAGTGGGTTCTGCGTTCATGGCAATGGAGTGGGTGCTACATTCATGGCAATATGTTGGGTGCTGCATTCATGGCAATGGAGTGGGTGCTGCATTCATGGCAATACGGTGGGTGCTGCATTCATGGCAATGGAGTGGGTGCTGCATTAATGGCAATGGAGTGGGTGCTGCATTCATGGCAATATGGTGGGTGCTGCATTCATGGCAATGGAGTGGGTGCTGCATTCATGGCAATGGAGTGGGTGCTGCATTCATGGCAATACGGTGGGTGCTGCATTCATGGCAATGGAGTGGGTGCTGCATTCATGGAAATACGGTGGGTGCTGCATTAATGGCAATGGAGTGGGTGCTGCATTCATGGCAATGGAGTGGGTGCTGCGTTCATGGCAATGGAGTGGGTGCTGCGTTCATGGCAATGGAGTGGGTTCTGCATTCATGGCAATACGGTGGGTGCTGCATTCATGGCAATGGAGTGGGTGCTGCATTCATGGAAATACGTTGGGTGCTGCATTAATGGCAATGGAGTGGGTGCTGCATTCATGGCAATGGAGTGGGTGCTGCATTCATGGTAATGGAGTGGGTGCTGCATTCATGGTAATGGAGTGGGTGCTGCGTTCATGGCAATGGAGTGGGTTCTGTGTTCATGGCAATGGAGTGGGTGCTGCATTCATGGCAATGGAGTGGGTGCTGCATTCATGGCAATGGAGTGGGTGCTGCATTCATGGCAATGGAGTGGGTGCTGCATTCATGGCAATGGAGTGGGTGCTGCATTCGTGGCAATGGAGTGGGTGCTGCATTCCTGGCAATGGAGTGGGTGCTGCATTCCTGGCAATGGAGTGGGTTCTGCATTCATGGCAATGGAGTGGGTGCTGCATTCATGGCAATGGAGTGGGTGCTGCATTCATGGCAATGGAGTGGGTGCTGCATTCGTGGCAATGGAGTGGGTGCTGCATTCCTGGCAATGGAGTAGGTGCTGCATTCCTGGCAATGGAGTGGGTGCTGCATTCATGGCAATACGGTGGGTGCTGCATTTATGGCAGTACGGTGGAAGCTGCATTCATGGCAATGGAGTGGGTGCTGCGTTCATGGCAATATGGTGGGTGCTGCATTCATGGCAATATGGTGGGTGCTGCATTCATGGCAATACGGTGGGTGCTGCATTCATGGCAATACGGATGGTGCTGCATTCATGGCAATACATTGGGTGCTGCATTCCTGGCAATACGGTGGATACTAAATTCATGGCAATACGGTGGGTGCTGCATTCATGGCAATGGAGTGGGTGCTGCATTCATGACAATGGAGTGGGTGCTGCATTCATGACAATGGAGTGGGTGCTGCATTTGTGACAATGGAGTGGGTGCTGCATTCGTGGCAATGGAGTGGGTGCTGCATTCGTGGCAATGGAGTGGGTGCTGCATTCGTGGCAATGGAGTGGGTGCTGCATTCATGGCAATACGATGGGTGCTGCGTTCATGGCAATGGAGTGGGTGCTGCGTTCATTGCAATGGAGTGGGTGCTGCATTCATGGCAATACAGTGGGTGCTGCATTCATGGCAATACAGTGGGTGCTGCATTCATGGCAATACAGTAGGTGCTGCATTCGTGGCAATACAGTGGGTGCTGCATTCGTGGCAATGGAGTGGGTGCTGCATTTGTGGCAATGGAGTGGGTGCTGCATTTGTGGCAATGGAGTGGGTGCTGCATTTGTGGCAATGGAGTGGGTGCTGCATTTGTGGCAATGGAGTGGGTGCTGCATTTGTTGCAATGGAGTGGGTGCTGCATTTGTGGCAATGGAGTGGGTGCTGCATTCGTGGCAATGGAGTGGGTGCTGCATTTCTGGCAATGGAGTGGGTGCTGCATTTCTGGCAATGGAGTGGGTGCTGCATTTCTGGCAATGGAGTGGGTGCTGCATTTTTGGCAATGGAGTGGGTGCTGCATTCATGGCAATGGAGTGGGTGCTGCATTCATGGCAATACGGTGGAAGCTGCATTCATGGCAATGGAGTGGGTGCTGCATTCATGGCAATATGGTGGGTGCTGCATTCATGGCAATATGGTGGGTGCTGCATTCATGGCAATATGGTGGGTGCTGCATTCATGGCAATACGGTGGGTGCTGCATTCATGGCAATGAAGTGGGTGCTGCATTTATGGCAATACGGTGGGTGCTGCATTCATGGCAATGGAGTGGGTGCTGCATTCATGGCAATGGAGTGGGTGCTGCATTCATGGCAATACGGTGGGTGCTGCATTCATGGCAATGGAGTGGGTGTTGCATTAATGGCAATGGAGTGGGTGCTGCATTCATGGCAATGGAGTGGGTGCTGCATTAATGGCAATGGAGTGGGTGCTGCATTCATGGCAATATGGTGGGTGCTGCATTCATGGCAATGGAGTGGGTGCTGCATTCATGGCAATACGGTGGGTGCTGCATTAATGGCAATGGAGTGGGTGCTGCATTAATGGCAATGGAGTTGGTGCTGCATTCATGGCATTGGAGTGGGTGCTGCATTCATGGCAATACGGTGGGTGCTGCATTCATGGCAATACGGTGGGTGCTGCATTCATGGCAATGCGGTGGGTGCTGCATTCATGGCAATGGAGTGGGTTCTGCGTTCATGGCAATGGAGTGGGTGCTACATTCATGGCAATATGTTGGGTGCTGCATTCATGGCAATGGAGTGGGTGCTGCATTCATGGCAATACGGTGGGTGCTGCATTCATGGCAATGGAGTGGGTGCTGCATTAATGGCAATGGAGTGGGTGCTGCATTCATGGCAATATGGTGGGTGCTGCATTCATGGCAATGGAGTGGGTGCTGCATTCATGGCAATGGAGTGGGTGCTGCATTCATGGCAATACGGTGGGTGCTGCATTCATGGCAATGGAGTGGGTGCTGCATTCATGGAAATACGGTGGGTGCTGCATTAATGGCAATGGAGTGGGTGCTGCATTCATGGCAATGGAGTGGGTGCTGCGTTCATGGCAATGGAGTGGGTGCTGCGTTCATGGCAATGGAGTGGGTTCTGCATTCATGGCAATACGGTGGGTGCTGCATTCATGGCAATGGACTGGGTGCTGCATTCATGGAAATACGTTGGGTGCTGCATTAATGGCAATGGAGTGGGTGCTGCATTCATGGCAATGGAGTGGGTGCTGCATTCATGGCAATACGGTGGGTGCTGCATTAATGGCAATGGAGTGGGTGCTGCATTAATGGCAATAGAGTGGGTGCTGCATTCATGGCATTGGAGTGGGTGCTGCATTCATGGCATTGGAGTGGGTGCTGCATTCATGGCAATACGGTGGGTGCTGCATTCATGGCAATGGAGTGGGTGCTGCATTCATGGCAATACGGTGGGTGCTGCATTAATGGCAATACGGTGGGTGCTGCATTCATGACAATGGAGTGGGTGCTGCATTCGTGGCAATGGAGTGGGTGCTGCATTAATGGCAATGGAGTGGGTGCTGCTTTCATGGCAATATGGTGGGTGCTGCATTCATGGCAATATGGTGGGTGCTGCATTCATGGCAATGAAGTGGGTGCTGCATTAATGGCAATACTGTGGGTGCTGCATTAATGGCAATACGGTGGGTGCTGCATTCATGACAATGGAGTGGGTGCTGCATTCGTGGCAATGGAGTGGGTGCTGCATTCGTGGCAATGGAGTGGGTGCTGCATTCATGGCAATGGAATGGGTGCTGCGTTCATGGCAATGGAGTGGGTTCTGCGTTCATGGCAATGGAGTGGGTGCTACATTCATGGCAATACGTTGGGTGCTGCATTAATGGCAATGGAGTGGGTGCTGCATTCATGGCAATACGGTGGGTGCTGCATTCATGGCAATGGAGTGGGTGCTGCATTAATGGCAATGGAGTGGGTGCTGCATTAATGGCAATACGGTGGGTGCTGCATTCATGGCAATGGAGTGGGTGCTGCATTAATGGCAATGGAGTGGGTGCTGCATTAATGGCAATACGGTGGGTGCTGCATTCATGGCAATACAGTGGGCGCTGCATTCATGGCAATGGAGTGGGTGCTGCATTCATGGCAATGGAGTGGGTGCTGCATTCATGGCAATGGAGTGGGTGCTGTATTCATGGCAATGGAGTGGGTGCTGTATTCATGGCAATGGAGTGGGTGCTGTATTCATGGCAATGGAGTGGGTGCTACATTCATGGCAATGGAGTGGGTGCTACATTCATGGCAATGGAGTGGGTGCTGCATTCATGGCAATGGAGTGGGTGCTGCATTCATGGCAATACGGTGGGTGCTGCATTCATGGCAATGGAGTGGGTGTTGCATTAATGGAAATGGAGTGGGTGCTGCATTTATGGCAATGGAGTGGGTGCTGCATTAATGGCAATGGAGGGGGTGCTGCATTAATGGCAATATGGTGGGTGCTGCATTCATGCAATGGAGTGGGTGCTGCATTCATGGCAATACGGTGGGTGCTGCATTCATGGCAATGGAGTGGGTGCTGCATTAATGGCAATGGAGTGGGTGCTGCATTCATGGCAATGGAGTGGGTGCTACATTCATGGCAATGGAGTGGGTGCTGCATTCATGGCAATGGAGTGGGTGCTGCATTCATGGCAATACGGTGGGTGCTGCATTCATGGCAATGGAGTGGGTGTTGCATTAATGGCAATGGAGTGGGTGCTGCATTTATGGCAATGGAGTGGGTGCTGCATTCATGGCAATGGAGTGGGTGCTGCATTCATGGCAATATGGTGGGTGCTGCATTCATGGCAATGGAGTGGGTGCTGCATTCATGGCAATACGGTGGGTGCTGCATTCATGGCAATGGAGTGGGTGCTGCATTCATGACAATGGAGTGGGTGCTGCATTCATGACAATGGAGTGGGTGCTGCATTTGTGACAATGGAGTGGGTGCTGCATTCGTGGCAATGGAGTGGGTGCTGCATTCGTGGCAATGGAGTGGGTGCTGCATTCGTGGCAATGGAGTGGGTGCTGCATTCATGGCAATACGATGGGTGCTGCGTTCATGGCAATGGAGTGGGTGCTGCGTTCATTGCAATGGAGTGGGTGCTGCATTCATGGCAATACAGTGGGTGCTGCATTCATGGCAATACAGTGGGTGCTGCATTCATGGCAATACAGTAGGTGCTGCATTCGTGGCAATACAGTGGGTGCTGCATTCGTGGCAATGGAGTGGGCGCTGCATTTGTGGCAATGGAGTGGGTGCTGCATTTGTGGCAATGGAGTGGGTGCTGCATTTGTGGCAATGGAGTGGGTGCTGCATTTGTGGCAATGGAGTGGGTGCTGCATTTGTTGCAATGGAGTGGGTGCTGCATTTGTGGCAATGGAGTGGGTGCTGCATTCGTGGCAATGGAGTGGGTGCTGCATTTCTGGCAATGGAGTGGGTGCTGCATTTCTGGCAATGGAGTGGGTGCTGCATTTCTGGCAATGGAGTGGGTGCTGCATTTTTGGCAATGGAGTGGGTGCTGCATTCATGGCAATGGAGTGGGTGCTGCATTCATGGCAATACGGTGGAAGCTGCATTCATGGCAATGGAGTGGGTGCTGCATTCATGGCAATATGGTGGGTGCTGCATTCATGGCAATATGGTGGGTGCTGCATTCATGGCAATATGGTGGGTGCTGCATTCATGGCAATATGGTGGGTGCTGCATTCATGGCAATACGGTGGGTGCTGCATTCATGGCAATGGAGTGGATGTTGCATTAATGGCAATACGGTGGGTGCTGCATTTATGGCAATACGGTGGGTGCTGCATTCATGGCAATACGGTGGGTGCTGCATTCATGGCAATGAAGTGGGTGCTGCATTTATGGCAATACGGTGGGTGCTGCATTCATGGCAATGGAGTGGGTGCTGTATTCATGGCAATGGAGTGGGTGTTGTATTCATGGCAATGGAGTGGGTGCTGTATTCATGGCAATGGAGTGGGTGCTACATTCATGGCAATGGAGTGGGTGCTACATTCATGGCAATGGAGTGGGTGCTGCATTCATGGCAATGGAGTGGGTGCTGCATTCATGGCAATACGGTGGGTGCTGCATTCATGGCAATGGAGTGGGTGTTGCATTAATGGCAATGGAGTGGGTGCTGCATTCATGGCAATGGAGTGGGTGCTGCATTAATGGCAATGGAGTGGGTGCTGCATTCATGACAATATGGTGGGTGCTGCATTCATGGCAATGGAGTGGGTGCTGCATTCATGGCAATACGGTGGGTGCTGCATTAATGGCAATGGAGTGGGTGCTGCATTAATGGCAATGGAGTTGGTGCTGCATTCATGGCATTGGAGTGGGTGCTGCATTCATGGCAATACGGTGGGTGCTGCATTCATGGCAATACGGTGGGTGCTGCATTCATGGCAATGCGGTGGGTGCTGCATTCATGGCAATGGAGTGGGTTCTGCGTTCATGGCAATGGAGTGGGTGCTACATTCATGGCAATATGTTGGGTGCTGCATTCATGGCAATGGAGTGGGTGCTGCATTCATGGCAATACGGTGGGTGCTGCATTCATGGCAATGGAGTGGGTGCTGCATTAATGGCAATGGAGTGGGTGCTGCATTCATGGCAATATGGTGGGTGCTGCATTCATGGCAATGGAGTGGGTGCTGCATTCATGGCAATGGAGTGGGTGCTGCATTCATGGCAATACGGTGGGTGCTGCATTCATGGCAATGGAGTGGGTGCTGCATTCATGGAAATACGGTGGGTGCTGCATTAATGGCAATGGAGTGGGTGCTGCATTCATGGCAATGGAGTGGGTGCTGCGTTCATGGCAATGGAGTGGGTGCTGCGTTCATGGCAATGGAGTGGGTTCTGCATTCATGGCAATACGGTGGGTGCTGCATTCATGGCAATGGGCTGGGTGCTGCATTCATGGAAATACGTTGGGTGCTGCATTAATGGCAATGGAGTGGGTGCTGCATTCATGGCAATGGAGTGGGTGCTGCATTCGTGGCAATGGAGTGGGTGCTGCATTCGTGGCAATGGAGTGGGTGCTGCATTCCTGGCAATGGAGTGGGTGCTGCATTCCTGGCAATGGAGTGGGTTCTGCATTCATGGCAATGGAGTGGGTGCTGCATTCATGGCAATGGAGTGGGTGCTGCATTCATGGCAATGGAGTGGGTGCTGCATTCGTGGCAATGGAGTGGGTGCTGCATTCCTGGCAATGGAGTGGGTGCTGCATTCCTGGCAATGGAGTGGGTGCTGCATTCATGGCAATACGGTGGGTGCTGCATTTATGGCAGTACGGTGGAAGCTGCATTCATGGCAATGGAGTGGGTGCTGCGTTCATGGCAATATGGTGGGTGCTGCATTCATGGCAATGGAGTGGGTGTTGCATTAATGGCAATGGAGTGGGTGCTGCATTCATGGCAATGGAGTGGGTGCTGCATTAATGGCAATGGAGTGGGTGCTGCATTCATGGCAATATGGTGGGTGCTGCATTCATGGCAATGGAGTGGGTGCTGCATTCATGGCAATACGGTGGGTGCTGCATTAATGGCAATGGAGTGGGTGCTGCATTAATGGCAATGGAGTGGGTGCTGCATTCATGGCATTGGAGTGGGTGCTGCATTCATGGCAATACGGTGGGTGCTGCATTCATGGCAATACGGTGGGTGCTGCATTCATGGCAATGCGGTGGGTGCTGCATTCATGGCAATGGAGTGGGTGCTGCATTCATGGCAATGGATTGGGTGCTGCATTCATGGCAATATGGTGGGTGCTGCATTCATGGCAATGAAGTGGGTGCTGCATTAATGGCAATACTGTGGGTGCTGCATTAATGGCAATACGGTGGGCGCTGCATTCATGACAATGGAGTGGGTGCTGCATTCGTGGCAATGGAGTGGGTGCTGCATTCGTGGCAATGGAGTGGGTGCTGCATTCATGGCAATGGAATGGGTGCTGCGTTCATGGCAATGGAGTGGGTTCTGCGTTCATGGCAATGGAGTGGGTGCTACATTCATGGCAATATGTTGGGTGCTGCATTCATGGCAATGGAGTGGGTGCTGCATTCATGGCAATACGGTGGGTGCTGCATTCATGGCAATGGAGTGGGTGCTGCATTAATGGCAATGGAGTGGGTGCTGCATTCATGGCAATATGGTGGGTGCTGCATTCATGGCAATGGAGTGGGTGCTGCATTCATGGCAATGGAGTGGGTGCTGCATTCATGGCAATACGGTGGGTGCTGCATTCATGGCAATGGAGTGGGTGCTGCATTCATGGAAATACGGTGGGTGCTGCATTAATGGCAATGGAGTGGGTGCTGCATTCATGGCAATGGAGTGGGTGCTGCGTTCATGGCAATGGAGTGGGTGCTGCGTTCATGGCAATGGAGTGGGTTCTGCATTCATGGCAATACGGTGGGTGCTGCATTCATGGCAATGGAGTGGGTGCTGCATTCATGGAAATACGTTGGGTGCTGCATTAATGGCAATGGAGTGGGTGCTGCATTCATGGCAATGGAGTGGGTGCTGCATTCATGGTAATGGAGTGGGTGCTGCATTCATGGTAATGGAGTGGGTGCTGCGTTCATGGCAATGGAGTGGGTTCTGTGTTCATGGCAATGGAGTGGGTGCTGCATTCATGGCAATGGAGTGGGTGCTGCATTCATGGCAATGGAGTGGGTGCTGCATTCATGGCAATGGAGTGGGTGCTGCATTCATGGCAATGGAGTGGGTGCTGCATTCGTGGCAATGGAGTGGGTGCTGCATTCCTGGCAATGGAGTGGGTGCTGCATTCCTGGCAATGGAGTGGGTTCTGCATTCATGGCAATGGAGTGGGTGCTGCATTCATGGCAATGGAGTGGGTGCTGCATTCATGGCAATGGAGTGGGTGCTGCATTCGTGGCAATGGAGTGGGTGCTGCATTCCTGGCAATGGAGTAGGTGCTGCATTCCTGGCAATGGAGTGGGTGCTGCATTCATGGCAATACGGTGGGTGCTGCATTTATGGCAGTACGGTGGAAGCTGCATTCATGGCAATGGAGTGGGTGCTGCGTTCATGGCAATATGGTGGGTGCTGCATTCATGGCAATATGGTGGGTGCTGCATTCATGGCAATACGGTGGGTGCTGCATTCATGGCAATACGGATGGTGCTGCATTCATGGCAATACATTGGGTGCTGCATTCCTGGCAATACGGTGGATACTAAATTCATGGCAATACGGTGGGTGCTGCATTCATGGCAATGGAGTGGGTGCTGCATTCATGACAATGGAGTGGGTGCTGCATTCATGACAATGGAGTGGGTGCTGCATTTGTGACAATGGAGTGGGTGCTGCATTCGTGGCAATGGAGTGGGTGCTGCATTCGTGGCAATGGAGTGGGTGCTGCATTCGTGGCAATGGAGTGGGTGCTGCATTCATGGCAATACGATGGGTGCTGCGTTCATGGCAATGGAGTGGGTGCTGCGTTCATTGCAATGGAGTGGGTGCTGCATTCATGGCAATACAGTGGGTGCTGCATTCATGGCAATACAGTGGGTGCTGCATTCATGGCAATACAGTAGGTGCTGCATTCGTGGCAATACAGTGGGTGCTGCATTCGTGGCAATGGAGTGGGTGCTGCATTTGTGGCAATGGAGTGGGTGCTGCATTTGTGGCAATGGAGTGGGTGCTGCATTTGTGGCAATGGAGTGGGTGCTGCATTTGTGGCAATGGAGTGGGTGCTGCATTTGTTGCAATGGAGTGGGTGCTGCATTTGTGGCAATGGAGTGGGTGCTGCATTCGTGGCAATGGAGTGGGTGCTGCATTTCTGGCAATGGAGTGGGTGCTGCATTTCTGGCAATGGAGTGGGTGCTGCATTTCTGGCAATGGAGTGGGTGCTGCATTTTTGGCAATGGAGTGGGTGCTGCATTCATGGCAATGGAGTGGGTGCTGCATTCATGGCAATACGGTGGAAGCTGCATTCATGGCAATGGAGTGGGTGCTGCATTCATGGCAATATGGTGGGTGCTGCATTCATGGCAATATGGTGGGTGCTGCATTCATGGCAATATGGTGGGTGCTGCATTCATGGCAATACGGTGGGTGCTGCATTCATGGCAATGAAGTGGGTGCTGCATTTATGGCAATACGGTGGGTGCTGCATTCATGGCAATGGAGTGGGTGCTGCATTCATGGCAATGGAGTGGGTGCTGCATTCATGGCAATACGGTGGGTGCTGCATTCATGGCAATGGAGTGGGTGTTGCATTAATGGCAATGGAGTGGGTGCTGCATTCATGGCAATGGAGTGGGTGCTGCATTAATGGCAATGGAGTGGGTGCTGCATTCATGGCAATATGGTGGGTGCTGCATTCATGGCAATGGAGTGGGTGCTGCATTCATGGCAATACGGTGGGTGCTGCATTAATGGCAATGGAGTGGGTGCTGCATTAATGGCAATGGAGTTGGTGCTGCATTCATGGCATTGGAGTGGGTGCTGCATTCATGGCAATACGGTGGGTGCTGCATTCATGGCAATACGGTGGGTGCTGCATTCATGGCAATGCGGTGGGTGCTGCATTCATGGCAATGGAGTGGGTTCTGCGTTCATGGCAATGGAGTGGGTGCTACATTCATGGCAATATGTTGGGTGCTGCATTCATGGCAATGGAGTGGGTGCTGCATTCATGGCAATACGGTGGGTGCTGCATTCATGGCAATGGAGTGGGTGCTGCATTAATGGCAATGGAGTGGGTGCTGCATTCATGGCAATATGGTGGGTGCTGCATTCATGGCAATGGAGTGGGTGCTGCATTCATGGCAATGGAGTGGGTGCTGCATTCATGGCAATACGGTGGGTGCTGCATTCATGGCAATGGAGTGGGTGCTGCATTCATGGAAATACGGTGGGTGCTGCATTAATGGCAATGGAGTGGGTGCTGCATTCATGGCAATGGAGTGGGTGCTGCGTTCATGGCAATGGAGTGGGTGCTGCGTTCATGGCAATGGAGTGGGTTCTGCATTCATGGCAATACGGTGGGTGCTGCATTCATGGCAATGGACTGGGTGCTGCATTCATGGAAATACGTTGGGTGCTGCATTAATGGCAATGGAGTGGGTGCTGCATTCATGGCAATGGAGTGGGTGCTGCATTCGTGGCAATGGAGTGGGTGCTGCATTCGTGGCAATGGAGTGGGTGCTGCATTCCTGGCAATGGAGTGGGTGCTGCATTCCTGGCAATGGAGTGGGTTCTGCATTCATGGCAATGGAGTGGGTGCTGCATTCATGGCAATGGAGTGGGTGCTGCATTCATGGCAATGGAGTGGGTGCTGCATTCGTGGCAATGGAGTGGGTGCTGCATTCCTGGCAATGGAGTGGGTGCTGCATTCCTGGCAATGGAGTGGGTGCTGCATTCATGGCAATACGGTGGGTGCTGCATTTATGGCAGTACGGTGGAAGCTGCATTCATGGCAATGGAGTGGGTGCTGCGTTCATGGCAATATGGTGGGTGCTGCATTCATGGCAATGGAGTGGGTGTTGCATTAATGGCAATGGAGTGGGTGCTGCATTCATGGCAATGGAGTGGGTGCTGCATTAATGGCAATGGAGTGGGTGCTGCATTCATGGCAATATGGTGGGTGCTGCATTCATGGCAATGGAGTGGGTGCTGCATTCATGGCAATACGGTGGGTGCTGCATTAATGGCAATGGAGTGGGTGCTGCATTAATGGCAATGGAGTGGGTGCTGCATTCATGGCATTGGAGTGGGTGCTGCATTCATGGCAATACGGTGGGTGCTGCATTCATGGCAATACGGTGGGTGCTGCATTCATGGCAATGCGGTGGGTGCTGCATTCATGGCAATGGAGTGGGTGCTGCATTCATGGCAATGGATTGGGTGCTGCATTCATGGCAATATGGTGGGTGCTGCATTCATGGCAATGAAGTGGGTGCTGCATTAATGGCAATACTGTGGGTGCTGCATTAATGGCAATACGGTGGGCGCTGCATTCATGACAATGGAGTGGGTGCTGCATTCGTGGCAATGGAGTGGGTGCTGCATTCGTGGCAATGGAGTGGGTGCTGCATTCATGGCAATGGAATGGGTGCTGCGTTCATGGCAATGGAGTGGGTTCTGCGTTCATGGCAATGAAGTGGGTGCTACATTCATGGCAATATGTTGGGTGCTGCATTCATGGCAATGGAGTGGGTGCTGCATTCATGGCAATACGGTGGGTGCTGCATTCATGGCAATGGAGTGGGTGCTGCATTAATGGCAATGGAGTGGGTGCTGCATTCATGGCAATATGGTGGGTGCTGCATTCATGGCAATGGAGTGGGTGCTGCATTCATGGCAATGGAGTGGGTGCTGCATTCATGGCAATACGGTGGGTGCTGCATTCATGGCAATGGAGTGGGTGCTGCATTCATGGAAATACGGTGGGTGCTGCATTAATGGCAATGGAGTGGGTGCTGCATTCATGGCAATGGAGTGGGTGCTGCGTTCATGGCAATGGAGTGGGTGCTGCGTTCATGGCAATGGAGTGGGTTCTGCATTCATGGCAATACGGTGGGTGCTGCATTCATGGCAATGGAGTGGGTGCTGCATTCATGGAAATACGTTGGGTGCTGCATTAATGGCAATGGAGTGGGTGCTGCATTCATGGCAATGGAGTGGGTGCTGCATTCATGGTAATGGAGTGGGTGCTGCATTCATGGTAATGGAGTGGGTGCTGCGTTCATGGCAATGGAGTGGGTTCTGTGTTCATGGCAATGGAGTGGGTGCTGCATTCATGGCAATGGAGTGGGTGCTGCATTCATGGCAATGGAGTGGGTGCTGCATTCATGGCAATGGAGTGGGTGCTGAATTCATGGCAATGGAGTGGGTGCTGCATTCGTGGCAATGGAGTGGGTGCTGCATTCCTGGCAATGGAGTGGGTGCTGCATTCCTGGCAATGGAGTGGGTTCTGCATTCATGGCAATGGAGTGGGTGCTGCATTCATGGCAATGGAGTGGGTGCTGCATTCATGGCAATGGAGTGGGTGCTGCATTCGTGGCAATGGAGTGGGTGCTGCATTCCTGGCAATGGAGTGGGTGCTGCATTCCTGGCAATGGAGTGGGTGCTGCATTCATGGCAATACGGTGGGTGCTGCATTTATGGCAGTACGGTGGAAGCTGCATGTCATGGATATGCATTAATGTCTGTCTGCCATCTTACCTTCCTCCTCATGTGTTCATCTAGAGACCAGACCTCCTTCACCTGGCTTCCTTTATAATCTCCTCCCAGCCTGACTCCACCCCAGGCCCTATCACTGAACACTATATTAACCTGTGCACTGCAAGCCTGCTTTGCTGATCAACGTGTTTGTTAGGCATTGTGTGTTTGGGTTCCTGCCTGCCGTGTGCTACGTCTGTCTCTCTGTTACGTTATTGGCTTGTCCCCGACCATCCCTGTCTGCTCGTGACCCTTGACCTTCGGCTCGTTCTTCGTTATCCTTGTCTGCTTGTGGCCCCTGACCTTCGGCTTGTTATTCGGTTCTCTCTATCGTGTGCTGCTGCTTCCCCTTATCCTACGGGGCGTGAGCTAGGAAACTCCAGGGGCCGCGACCTGGTCCCAGCCTGCAGCGTAACATCCTCACCACTAGAGGCCCTGGAGAAGACCAGCTGGGTCTTAGACTCCGCGCCCTGGGGAATCTTGGCTCTCGCTTCCGTTGGGATCCCGGTTGTGCTCCTCTGGTCCCGCTTTCCACAACCACCCAGTTTCCTACCCACAGAAGCCAGCCATAGGGTTCACTACCTCGCGGTGCACTCCTGTCCCCCTACGGTGTGCATCTGTCACCTGGCCACAGGTGACCCTGACAGTTTGATCAGCCATGAACCCGGCTGACATCCCGCTTCCCGCGGATGATCCATTGCAGGGCATAGTTCGCAGACTTGAGACCCAGGAATCAAATCAGACCCAGGTGATGCGATTCCTCCAGGATCTGGCTTCTCGATTCGAGCAGCTTCAGGTCTCCTTGGGAACCCCGAATCCGCAACCCCAAGTACAACCAGCGGCTGTACCTATCGCACCAGTCGCAGCCTCACACTCACTAAGATTGCCAGCTCCGTTCCGTTTCTCTGGGGACTCCAAGGCCTGCAGGGGGTTTCTCAGCCAATGCACTATTCATTTTGAGCTTCAGCCTCAAAGCTTCCTATCTGACCGGGCTAAGGTAGCCTATATCATTTCCCTCCTCTCCGGTGAAGCTTTGGCCTGGGCTGCCCCCCTGTGGGAGAGGAACGATCCGGTGGTTTCCAGTCTGTCCGAATTCTTGAAGCTCTTTCGTAATATCTTCGAAGAGCCGGCTCGGGCTTCTTCAGCGGCTAGTGCTGTCTTACGTCTTCGCCAAGAATCTAGTTCAGTGGGGCAATATGCTCTTCAGTTCCGTATCCACACAGCTGAATTGAGCTGGAATAATGAGGCCCTGGTCGCTACCTTTTTACATGGCCTCTCTGACCGAGTGAAAGACGAATTAGCGGGAAGAGCCATTCCCGTCGGTCTGGACGATGTAATTTCATTATGCAACCAGATCGACATTCGTTTTCAAGAGAGGTCCTTAGAAAAAAGACGCCAGCACTCTCTGGGTCCTAGCCAGTCTGAGCTCCCCTCCCTTCATTCCGTGGAGCATCCTCTACCTGCTGAAGAACCTATGCAGCTGGGCCGGACCAGACTAACCCCCGAAGAACGTGCTAGGCGCAGAACTCTGGGCTTGTGCCTCTATTGTGGGGGCAAGGGTCATTTTCGTGACTCCTGCTCGCTTCGTCCGGGAAACGCTCGGGTCTAATACATTTGGAAGGTGGAGTATTGGACCCAGAAACATCACCTTCTCGCCTGCTCTTGCCGGTGTCCCTTCATGTAGGCACTTCTCCTCAGTCAACCCTTGCATACCTGGATTCCGGGGCTGCCGGCAATTTCATGGATTGGAGAACTGCTTCTTCTATGAAGCTTACCCTTTCACCTCTCACTACCCCATTGGTAGTCTCGGCAATTGATGGCACTGTTCTCCCAGGGGGCCCTATTCGCTTCCAGACGCTACCCATTAGGATGTCGGTAGGGATTCTCCACCAGGAGTGGATATCCTTTCTTATTCTACCCAAGGCCTCTACCCCAGTTGTATTGGGCCTCCCTTGGCTACAGCTCCACTCTCCACATGTGGACTGGGTCTCTGGGCAGATCCTGGCCTGGGGTTCCTCATGTTTCTCGTCGTGTCTTCTCAAGGTGACCCCCAAGGAGAGTCTTCCGGTTGCTGCCACTTCTGTTTCTTCTGATCTTCCCGCCGCATACAGCGATTACCGGGATGTGTTCTGTAAAAAATCAGCTGAGGTGCTTCCTCCCCACAGGTCTTTTGACTGTGCTATTGATCTTGTCCCCGGAGCAACTCTACCCAGGGGTCGTACCTACCCTCTGTCCATCCCAGAGACCCAGGCCATGTCGGAGTATGTAGCAGAGAATCTGGAGAGAGGGTTCATCCGGAAATCCTCATCGCCTGCAGGGGCAGGGTTCTTTTTTGTTGCCAAAAAGGATGGTACCTTAAGACCCTGCATCGATTATCGGGGTTTAAATGCGGTTACTATTAAAAATCGATACCCCTTACCCTTAATATCTGAGCTATTCGATAGGTTGAAGGGTGCCTCCATTTTCACCAAGTTGGATCTCAGAGGCGCGTACAATCTCATTCGAATACGGGAGGGTGACGAATGGAAGACTGCATTTAACACTAGAGACGGGCATTACGAATATCTGGTGATGCCTTTTGGTCTGTGTAATGCTCCAGCCGTGTTTCAAAACTTTGTCAATGAAATCTTCAGAGATCTGCTGTACCAGTTTGTTGTCATCTATCTGGATGACATTCTGATCTTTTCTGAAAATCTGCTCGTCCACAGAAACCATGTCCGCACTGTACTTCAACGTCTTAGAGAGAACAATCTCTATGCCAAGCTGGAGAAATGTTCCTTTGAATGTTCTGAGGTCCTGTTTTTGGGGTGCTTTGTCTCATGTTCGGGGCTTCGTATGGACCCTGGGAAGGTCTTGGCTATCACCAACTGGCCTCTTCCTGCTAGCCTCAAGGCCACACAGCGCTTTCTTGGCTTCACTAATTATTATAGGCAGTTCATAAGGAATTACTCTTCCATTGCCGCGCCTATTATCGCTTTGACCAAGAAGGGTGTGAATGCCAGAGACTGGCCTCCCGAAGCTGTCTCTGCATTTCACAACCTGAAACAGGCCTTTGTTTCTGGCCCCCTCTTGAGGAGACCAAATCCTGGGAATGCATTTTTTATTGAAGTGGACGCTTCCTCAATGGGGGTGGGAGCTGTGCTTCTTCAAATCTTTGAGAAGAGACGCCAACCATGTGCGTTCTTCTCCAAAAAAAATTCTCAGGCAGAGAGGAATTATGCCATCGGTGATCGGGAACTTCTCGCAATTAAATTGGCGTTAGAGGAGTGGCGTCATCTCTTGGAGGGTTCCCCTCACTCCATAACGATCTTTACCGATCACAAGAATTTACAGTATCTACAGAATGCTAAACGTCTGAATCCTAGACAGGCCAGGTGGAGTCTCTTCTTTGCCTGTTTTAATTTCACGATTACCTACAAACCTGGTTCCTGCAACGGTCGGGCTGATGCGCTCTCTAGGTCATTTGACACTTTGGACGAGGAGTCCGCCCCTGAACCTGAGCCGATCATTCCCACCTCATGCATTGTTGCCCACTCTACCACCCTGAAGTCTAAAATTCCGCCTGGTAAGACCTTTGTCCCCACTGAGCTAAGAGCTAAGATCCTTCGTTGGGGACATGATTCCAAGGTGGCAGGGCATTCTGGATTCCTCCGATCCTTCCTACTCATCAGTCGTCACTACTGGTGGCCTAATCTCCGCTCAGACGTCAAAGACTACGTTAAAGCTTGTCATGTCTGTGCTCAGTCCAAATCCTCCACACAAGCTCCTGCTGGTCTCCTCATGCCCTTGCCTATTCCTAAGGAACCCTGGGCCCATATTGCCATGGATTTTATCACCGATCTCCCACTGTCTGAGAATAATACAGTCATTTGGGTGGTAATCGATCGATTCTCCAAGATGGCTCATTTTGTTCCTCTTCCTGGTCTTCCTTCTGCCCCTGCCTTGGTTCCCATTTTCATTCGAGAAATTCTCCGCCTACATGGGGTCCCTTCTCATATTGTTTCCGACAGGGGAGTCCAATTCACGTCTCGTTTTTGGAGAGCCTTTTGCAAATCCCTCAATATTGTCTTGGATTTTTCTTCTTCTTACCATCCCCAATCCAATGGACAGACTGAGAGGGTTAATCAGGAGTTAGAGGTCTTTCTTCGCACCTTTGTGTCTTCTCACCATGACGATTGGTCCTCTCTACTCCCGTGGGCAGAATTCTCCCATAACAATCATGTGAATACCAGTTCGCAGAAGACACCCTTTTTCACAGTTTATGGAAAACACCCTCAACTTCCTCTTCCTATGATCTGTTCTCCAGACATTCCAGCTTTGGCTTCGGTTCAGGAGTCTCTCAATTCCGTTTGGGGTCACGTTCATGATTCCCTCCGGGCAGCTGCTGAAAAATTCAAAGGCTTTGCCGACCGCCGCAGGCGTAAACCGCCTTCTCTTCAGCCAGGGGACAAAGTCTGGCTCTCTACCAGGAACATCAAGCTCCGAGTTCCTTCTCTGAAGTTTGCTCCACGATTCATCGGTCCATACACGGTAACTGCTAAACTGAATCCGGTTTGTTTCAAACTCCAGATTCCTAAGAGCCTTAAAATCACTAACTCCTTTCATGTTGCTCTTCTAAAGCCTTTAGTCCTCAATAAATTCTCTCGTCCTCTTCCTACCGTGGCGCCTGTCTCTGAGGATAATCAGGAGTACGAGATCAGTCAAATTCTGGACTCCCGACTCTGTAAAGGCGTTCTTCAGTACCTCGTTCATTGGAAAGGGTTTGGTCCTGAGGAGAGGTCTTGGATCACTGCATCTGAGGTCTTTGCACCTCGTCTGTTAAAGGAGTTTCATCTGAAGTTTCCCTCTAAACCTGGGCCCAGGCGGGGAAGGGGGAGGCCTCGTAAGAGGGAGGGTACTGTCATGGATATGCATTAATGTCTGTCTGCCATCTTACCTTCCTCCTCATGTGTTCATCTAGAGACCAGACCTCCTTCACCTGGCTTCCTTTATAATCTCCTCCCAGCCTGACTCCACCCCAGGCCCTATCACTGAACACTATATTAACCTGTGCACTGCAAGCCTGCTTTGCTGATCAACGTGTTTGTTAGGCATTGTGTGTTTGGGTTCCTGCCTGCCGTGTGCTACGTCTGTCTCTCTGTTACGTTATTGGCTTGTCCCCGACCATCCCTGTCTGCTCGTGACCCTTGACCTTCGGCTCGTTCTTCGTTATCCTTGTCTGCTTGTGGCCCCTGACCTTCGGCTTGTTATTCGGTTCTCTCTATCGTGTGCTGCTGCTTCCCCTTATCCTACGGGGCGTGAGCTAGGAAACTCCAGGGGCCGCGACCTGGTCCCAGCCTGCAGCGTAACATCCTCACCACTAGAGGCCCTGGAGAAGACCAGCTGGGTCTTAGACTCCGCGCCCTGGGGAATCTTGGCTCTCGCTTCCGTTGGGATCCCGGTTGTGCTCCTCTGGTCCCGCTTTCCACAACCACCCAGTTTCCTACCCACAGAAGCCAGCCATAGGGTTCACTACCTCGCGGTGCACTCCTGTCCCCCTACGGTGTGCATCTGTCACCTGGCCACAGGTGACCCTGACACTGCATTCATGGCAATGGAGTGGGTGCTGCGTTCATGGCAATATGGTGGGTGCTGCATTCATGGCAATATGGTGGGTGCTGCATTCATGGCAATACGGTGGGTGCTGCATTCATGGCAATACGGATGGTGCTGCATTCATGGCAATACATTGGGTGCTGCATTCCTGGCAATACGGTGGATACTAAATTCATGGCAATACGGTGGGTGCTGCATTCATGGCAATGGAGTGGGTGCTGCATTCATGACAATGGAGTGGGTGCTGCATTCATGACAATGGAGTGGGTGCTGCATTTGTGACAATGGAGTGGGTGCTGCATTCGTGGCAATGGAGTGGGTGCTGCATTCGTGGCAATGGAGTGGGTGCTGCATTCGTGGCAATGGAGTGGGTGCTGCATTCATGGCAATACGATGGGTGCTGCGTTCATGGCAATGGAGTGGGTGCTGCGTTCATTGCAATGGAGTGGGTGCTGCATTCATGGCAATACAGTGGGTGCTGCATTCATGGCAATACAGTGGGTGCTGCATTCATGGCAATACAGTAGGTGCTGCATTCGTGGCAATACAGTGGGTGCTGCATTCGTGGCAATGGAGTGGGTGCTGCATTTGTGGCAATGGAGTGGGTGCTGCATTTGTGGCAATGGAGTGGGTGCTGCATTTGTGGCAATGGAGTGGGTGCTGCATTTGTGGCAATGGAGTGGGTGCTGCATTTGTTGCAATGGAGTGGGTGCTGCATTTGTGGCAATGGAGTGGGTGCTGCATTCGTGGCAATGGAGTGGGTGCTGCATTTCTGGCAATGGAGTGGGTGCTGCATTTCTGGCAATGGAGTGGGTGCTGCATTTCTGGCAATGGAGTGGGTGCTGCATTTCTGGCAATGGAGTGGGTGCTGCATTTTTGGCAATGGAGTGGGTGCTGCATTCATGGCAATGGAGTGGGTGCTGCATTCATGGCAATACGGTGGAAGCTGCATTCATGGCAATGGAGTGGGTGCTGCATTCATGGCAATATGGTGGGTGCTGCATTCATGGCAATATGGTGGGTGCTGCATTCATGGCAATATGGTGGGTGCTGCATTCATGGCAATATGGTGGGTGCTGCATTCATGGCAATACGGTGGGTGCTGCATTCATGGCAATGGAGTGGATGTTGCATTAATGGCAATACGGTGGGTGCTGCATTTATGGCAATACGGTGGGTGCTGCATTCATGGCAATACGGTGGGTGCTGCATTCATGGCAATGAAGTGGGTGCTGCATTTATGGCAATACGGTGGGTGCTGCATTCATGGCAATGGAGTGGGTGCTGTATTCATGGCAATGGAGTGGGTGTTGTATTCATGGCAATGGAGTGGGTGCTGTATTCATGGCAATGGAGTGGGTGCTACATTCATGGCAATGGAGTGGGTGCTACATTCATGGCAATGGAGTGGGTGCTGCATTCATGGCAATGGAGTGGGTGCTGCATTCATGGCAATACGGTGGGTGCTGCATTCATGGCAATGGAGTGGGTGTTGCATTAATGGCAATGGAGTGGGTGCTGCATTCATGGCAATGGAGTGGGTGCTGCATTAATGGCAATGGAGTGGGTGCTGCATTCATGGCAATATGGTGGGTGCTGCATTCATGGCAATGGAGTGGGTGCTGCATTCATGGCAATACGGTGGGTGCTGCATTAATGGCAATGGAGTGGGTGCTGCATTAATGGCAATGGAGTTGGTGCTGCATTCATGGCATTGGAGTGGGTGCTGCATTCATGGCAATACGGTGGGTGCTGCATTCATGGCAATACGGTGGGTGCTGCATTCATGGCAATGCGGTGGGTGCTGCATTCATGGCAATGGAGTGGGTTCTGCGTTCATGGCAATGGAGTGGGTGCTACATTCATGGCAATATGTTGGGTGCTGCATTCATGGCAATGGAGTGGGTGCTGCATTCATGGCAATACGGTGGGTGCTGCATTCATGGCAATGGAGTGGGTGCTGCATTAATGGCAATGGAGTGGGTGCTGCATTCATGGCAATATGGTGGGTGCTGCATTCATGGCAATGGAGTGGGTGCTGCATTCATGGCAATGGAGTGGGTGCTGCATTCATGGCAATACGGTGGGTGCTGCATTCATGGCAATGGAGTGGGTGCTGCATTCATGGAAATACGGTGGGTGCTGCATTAATGGCAATGGAGTGGGTGCTGCATTCATGGCAATGGAGTGGGTGCTGCGTTCATGGCAATGGAGTGGGTGCTGCGTTCATGGCAATGGAGTGGGTTCTGCATTCATGGCAATACGGTGGGTGCTGCATTCATGGCAATGGACTGGGTGCTGCATTCATGGAAATACGTTGGGTGCTGCATTAATGGCAATGGAGTGGGTGCTGCATTCATGGCAATGGAGTGGGTGCTGCATTCATGGCAATGGAGTGGGTGCTGCATTCATGGTAATGGAGTGGGTGCTGCGTTCATGGCAATGGAGTGGGTTCTGTGTTCATGGCAATGGAGTGGGTGCTGCATTCATGGCAATGGAGTGGGTGCTGCATTCATGGCAATGGAGTGGGTGCTGCATTCGTGGCAATGGAGTGGGTGCTGCATTCGTGGCAATGGAGTGGGTGCTGCATTCGTGGCAATGGAGTGGGTGCTGCATTCCTGGCAATGGAGTGGGTGCTACATTCATGGCAATGGAGTGGGTGCTGCATTCATGGCAATGGAGTGGGTGCTGCATTCATGGCAATGGAGTGGGTGCTGCATTCGTGGCAATGGAGTGGGTGCTGCATTCGTGGCAATGGAGTGGGTGCTGCATTCCTGGCAATGGAGTGGGTGCTGCATTCATGGCAATACGGTGGGTGCTGCATTTATGGCAGTACGGTGGAAGCTGCATTCATGGCAATGGAGTGGGTGCTGCGTTCATGGCAATATGGTGGGTGCTGCATTCATGGCAATATGGTGGGTGCTGCATTCATGGCAATACGGTGGGTGCTGCATTCATGGCAATACGGATGGTGCTGCATTCATGGCAATACATTGGGTGCTGCATTCCTGGCAATACGGTGGATACTGAATTCATGGCAATACGGTGGGTGCTGCATTCATGGCAATGGAGTGGGTGCTGCATTCATGACAATGGAGTGGGTGCTGCATTCATGACAATGGAGTGGGTGCTGCATTTGTGACAATGGAGTGTGTGCTGCATTCGTGGCAATGGAGTGGGTGCTGCATTTGTGGCAATGGAGTGGGTGCTGCATTCGTGGCAATGGAGTGGGTGCTGCATTCATGGCAATACGATGGGTGCTGCGTTCATGGCAATGGAGTGGGTGCTGCGTTCATGGCAATGGAGTGGGTGCTGCATTCATGGCAATACAGTGGGTGCTGCATTCATGGCAATACAGTGGGTGCTGCATTCATGGCAATACAGTAGGTGCTGCATTCGTGGCAATACAGTGGGTGCTGCATTCGTGGCAATGGAGTGGGTGCTGCATTTGTGGCAATGGAGTGGGTGCTGCATTTGTGGCAATGGAGTGGGTGCTGCATTTGTGGCAATGGAGTGGGTGCTGCATTTTTGGCAATGGAGAGGGTGCTGCATTTGTGGCAATGGAGTGGGTGCTGCATTTGTGGCAATGGAGTGGGTGCTGCATTCGTGGCAATGGAGTGGGTGCTGCATTTCTGGCAATGGAGTGGGTGCTGCATTTCTGGCAATGGAGTGGGTGCTGCATTTCTGGCAATAGAGTGGGTGCTGCATTCATGGCAATGGAGTGGGTGCTACATTCATGGCAATGGAGTGGGTGCTGCATTCATGGCAATGGAGTGGGTGCTGCATTCATGGCAATACGGTGGGTGCTGCATTCATGGCAATGGAGTGGGTGCTGCATTCATGGCAATGGAGTGGGTGCTGCATTTATGGCAATGGAGTGGGTGCTGCATTAATGGCAATGGAGTGGGTGCTGCATTCATGGCAATATGGTGGGTGCTGCATTCATGGCAATGGAGTGGGTGCTGCATTCATGGCAATACGGTGGGTGCTGCATTAATGGCAATGGAGTGGGTGCTGCATTAATGGCAATAGAGTGGGTGCTGCATTCATGGCATTGGAGTGGGTGCTGCATTCATGGCATTGGAGTGGGTGCTGCATTCATGGCAATACGGTGGGTGCTGCATTCATGGCAATGGAGTGGGTGCTGCATTCATGGCAATACGGTGGGTGCTGCATTCATGGCAATGGAGTGGGTGCTGCATTAATGGCAATGGAGTGGGTGCTGCATTCATGGCAATATGGTGGGTGCTGCATTCATGGCAATATGGTGGGTGCTGCATTCATGGCAATGAAGTGGGTGCTGCATTAATGGCAATACTGTGGGTGCTGCATTAATGGCAATACGGTGGGTGCTGCATTCATGACAATGGAGTGGGTGCTGCATTCGTGGCAATGGAGTGGGTGCTGCATTCGTGGCAATGGAGTGGGTGCTGCATTCATGGCAATGGAATGGGTGCTGCGTTCATGGCAATGGAGTGGGTTCTGCGTTCATGGCAATGGAGTGGGTGCTACATTCATGGCAATACGTTGGGTGCTGCATTAATGGCAATGAAGTGGGTGCTGCATTAATGGCAATACGGTGGGTGCTGCATTCATGGCAATACAGTGGGCGCTGCATTCATGGCAATGGAGTGGGTGCTGCATTCATGGCAATGGAGTGGGTGCTGCATTCATGGCAATGGAGTGGGTGCTGTATTCATGGCAATGGAGTGGGTGCTGTATTCATGGCAATGGAGTGGGTGCTGTATTCATGGCAATGGAGTGGGTGCTACATTCATGGCAATGGAGTGGGTGCTACATTCATGGCAATGGAGTGGGTGCTGCATTCATGGCAATGGAGTGGGTGCTGCATTCATGGCAATACGGTGGGTGCTGCATTCATGGCAATGGAGTGGGTGTTGCATTAATGGCAATGGAGTGGGTGCTGCATTTATGGCAATGGAGTGGGTGCTGCATTAATGGCAATGGAGGGGGTGCTGCATTAATGGCAATATGGTGGGTGCTGCATTCATGCAATGGAGTGGGTGCTGCATTCATGGCAATACGGTGGGTGCTGCATTCATGGCAATGGAGTGGGTGCTGCATTAATGGCAATGGAGTGGGTGCTGCATTCATGGCAATGGAGTGGGTGCTACATTCATGGCAATGGAGTGGGTGCTGAATTCATGGCAATGGAGTGGGTGCTGCATTCATGGCAATACGGTGGGTGCTGCATTCATGGCAATGGAGTGGGTGTTGCATTAATGGCAATGGAGTGGGTGCTGCATTTATGGCAATGGAGTGGGTGCTGCATTCATGGCAATGGAGTGGGTGCTGCATTCATGGCAATATGGTGGGTGCTGCATTCATGGCAATGGAGTGGGTGCTGCATTCATGGCAATACGGTGGGTGCTGCATTCATGGCAATGGAGTGGGTGCTGCATTAATGGCAATGGAGTGGGTGCTGCATTCATGGCATTGGAGTGGGTGCTGCATTCATGGCAATACGGTGGGTGGTGCATTCATGGCAATACGGTGGGTGCTGCATTCATGGCAATGCGGTGGGTGCTGCATTCATGGCAATGGAGTGGGTGCTGCATTAATGGCAATATGGTGGGTGCTTCATTCATGGCAATATGGTGGGTGCTGCATTCATGGCAATGAAGTGGGTGCTGCATTCATGGCAATACTGTGGGTGCTGCATTAATGGCAATACGGTGGGTGCTGCATTCATGACAATGGAGTGGGTGCTGCATTCGTGGCAATGGAGTGGGTGCTGCATTCGTGGCAATGGAGTGGGTGCTGCATTCATGGCAATGGAATGGGTGCTGCGTTCATGGCAATGGAGTGGGTTCTGCGTTCATGGCAATGGAGTGGGTGCTACATTCATGGCAATACGTTGGGTGCTGCATTAATGGCAATGGAGTGGGTGCTGCATTCATGGCAATACGGTGGGTGCTGCATTCATGGCAATGGAGTGGGTGCTGCATTAATGGCAATGGAGTGGGTGCTGCATTAATGGCAATATGGTGGGTGCTGCATTCATGGCAATACGGTGGGTGCTGCATTCATGGCAATGGAGTGGGTGCTGCATTCATGGCAATGGAGTGGGTGCTGCATTCATGGCAATGGAGTGGGTGCTGCATTAATGGCAATGGAGTGGGTGCTGCATTCATGGCAATGGAGTGGGTGCTGCATTCATGGCAATATGGTGGGTGCTGCATTCATGGCAATATGGTGGGTGCTGCATTCATGGCAATACGGTGGGTTCTGCATTCATGGCAATGGAGTGGGTGCTGCATTAATGGCAATGGAGTGGGTGCTGCATTCGTGGCAATGGAGTGGGTGCTGCATTCGTGGCAATGGAGTGGGTGCTGCATTCATGGCAATGGAGTGGGTGCTGCATTCATGGCAATGGAGTGGGTGCTGCATTCATGGCAATACGGTGGGTGCTGCATTCATGGCAATGGAGTGGGTGCTGCATTCATGGAAATACGGTGGGTGCTGCATTAATGGCAATGGAGTGGGTGCTGCATTCATGGCAATGGAGTGGGTGCTGCATTCATGGCAATGGAGTGGGTGCTGCATTTATGGCAATGGAGTGGGTTCTGCATTCATGGCAATACGGTGGGTGCTGCATTCATGGCAATGGGGTGGGTGCTGCATTCATGGAAATACTGTGGGTGCTGCATTAATGGCAATGGAGTGGGTGCTGCGTTCATGGCAATGGAGTGGGTGCTGCATTCATGGCAATGGAGTGGGTGCTGCATTCATGGCAATGGAGTGGGTGCTGCATTCATGGCAATGGAGTGGGTGCTGCATTCGTGGCAATGGAGTGGGTGCTGCATTCCTGGCAATGGAGTGGGTGCTGCATTCATGGCAATGGAGTGGGTGCTGCATTCGTGGCAATGGAGTGGGTGCTGCATTCCTGGCAATGGAGTGGGTGCTGCATTCCTGGCAATGGAGTGGGTGCTGCATTCCTGGCAATGGAGTGGGTGCTGCATTCATGGCAATACGGTGGGTGCTGCATTTATGGCAGTACGGTGGAAGCTGCATTCATGGCAATGGAGTGGGTGCTGCATTCATGGCAATATGGTGGGTGCTGCATTCATGGCAATACGGTGGGTGCTGCATTCATGACAATGGAGTGGGTGCTGCATTTGTGACAATGGAGTGGGTGCTGCATTCGTGGCAATGGAGTGGGTGCTGCATTCGTGGCAATGGAGTGGGTGCTGCATTCGTGGCAATGGAGTGGGTGCTGCATTCATGGCAATACGATGGGTGCTGCGTTCATGGCAATGGAGTGGGTGCTGCGTTCATGGCAATGGAGTGGGTGCTGCATTCATGGCAATACAGTGGGTGCTGCATTCATGGCAATACAGTGGGTGCTGCATTCATGGCAATACAGTAGGTGCTGCATTTGTGGCAATACAGTGGGTGCTGCATTCGTGGCAATGGAGTGGGTGCTGCATTTGTGGCAATGGAGTGGGTGCTGCATTTGTGGCAATGGAGTGGGTGCTGCATTTGTAGCAATGGAGTGGGTGCTGCATTCGTGGCAATGGAGTGGGTGCTGCATTTGTGGCAATGGGGTGGGTGCTGCATTTGTGGCAATGGAGTGGGTGCTGCATTCGTGGCAATGGAGTGGGTGCTGCATTTCTGGCAATGGAGTGGGTGCTGCATTTCTGGCAATGGAGTGGGTGCTGCATTTCTGGCAATGGAGTGGGTGCTGCATTCATGGCAATGGAGTGGGTGCTGCATTCATGGCAATACGGTGGAAGCTGCATTCATGGCAATGGAGTGGGTGCTGCATTCATGGCAATATGGTGGGTGCTGCATTCATGGCAATATGGTGGGTGCTGCATTCATGGCAATATGGTGGGTGCTGCATTCATGGCAATATGGTGGGTGCTGCATTCATGGCAATACGGTGGGTGCTGCATTCATGGCAATGGAAAGGATGTTGCATTAATGGCAATACGGTGGGTATTGCATTTATGGCAATACGGTGGGTGCTGCATTCATGGCAATACGGTGGGTGCTGCATTCATGGCAATGAAGTGGGTGCTGCATTTATGGCAATACGGTGGGTGCTACATTCATGGCAATGGAGTGGGTGCTGTATTCATGGCAATGGAGTGGGTGCTGTATTCATGGCAATGGAGTGGGTGCTGTATTCATGGCAATGGAGTGGGTGCTACATTCATGGCAATGGAGTGGGTGCTACATTCATGGCAATGGAGTGGGTGCTGCATTCATGGCAATGGAGTGGGTGCTGCATTCATGGCAATACGGTGGGTGCTGCATTCATGGCAATGGAGTGGGTGTTGCATTAATGGCAATGGAGTGGGTGCTGCATTCATGGCAATGGAGTGGGTGCTGCATTAATGGCAATGGAGTGGGTGCTGCATTCATGGCAATATGGTGGGTGCTGCATTCATGGCAATGGAGTGGGTGCTGCATTCATGGCATTACGGTGGGTGCTGCATTAATGGCAATGGAGTGGGTGCTGCATTAATGGCAATGGAGTGGGTGCTGCATTCATGGCATTGGAGTGGGTGCTGCATTCATGGTAATACGGTGGGTGCTGCATTCATGGCAATACGGTGGGTGCTGCATTCATGGCAATGGAGTGGGTGCTGCATTCATGGCAATGGAGTGGGTGCTGCATTCATGGCAATGGAGTGGGTGCTGTATTCATGGCAATGGAGTGGGTGCTGTATTCATGGCAATGGAGTGGGTGCTGTATTCATGGCAATGGAGTGGGTGCTACATTCATGGCAATGGAGTGGGTGCTACATTCATGGCAATGGAGTGGGTGCTACATTCATGGCAATGGAGTGGGTGCTACATTCATGGCAATGGAGTGGGTGCTACATTCATGGCAATGGAGTGGGTGCTGAATTCATGGCAATGGAGTGGGTGTTGCATTAATAGCAATGGAGTGGGTGCTGCATTTATGGCAATGGAGTGGGTGCTGCATTAATGGCAATGGAGGGGGTGCTGCATTAATGGCAATATGGTGGGTGCTGCATTCATGCAATGGAGTGGGTGCTGCATTCATGGCAATACGGTGGGTGCTGCATTCATGGCAATGGAGTGGGTGCTGCATTAATGGCAATGGAGTGGGTGCTGCATTCATGGCAATGGAGTGGGTGCTACATTCATGGCAATGGAGTGGGTGCTGCATTCATGGCAATGGAGTGGGTGCTGCATTCATGGCAATACGGTGGGTGCTGCATTCATGGCAATGGAGTGGGTGTTGCATTAATGGCAATGGAGTGGGTGCTGCATTTATGGCAATGGAGTGGGTGCTGCATTAATGGCAATGGAGTGGGTGCTGCATTCATGGCAATATGGTGGGTGCTGCATTCATGGCAATGGAGTGGGTGCTGCATTCATGGCAATACGGTGGGTGCTGCATTCATGGCAATAGAGTGGGTGCTGCATTAATGGCAATGGAGTGGGTGCTGCATTCATGGCATTGGAGTGGGTGCTGCATTCATGGCAATACGGTGGGTGCTGCATTCATGGCAATACGGTGGGTGCTGCATTCATGGCAATGCTGTGGGTGCTGCATTCATGGCAATGGAGTGGGTGCTGCATTAATGGCAATATGGTGGGTGCTGCATTCATGGCAATATGGTGGGTGCTGCATTCATGGCAATGAAGTGGGTGCTGCATTCATGGCAATACTGTGGGTGCTGCATTAATGGCAATACGGTGGGTGCTGCATTCATGACAATGGAGTGGGTGCTGCATTCGTGGCAATGGAGTGGGTGCTGCATTCGTGGCAATGGAGTGGGTGCTGCATTCATGGCAACGGAATGGGTGCTGCGTTCATGGCAATGGAGTGGGTTCTGCGTTCATGGCAATGGAGTGGGTGCTACATTCATGGCAATACGTTGGGTGCTGCATTAATGGCAATGGAGTGGGTGCTGCATTCATGGCAATACGGTGGGTGCTGCATTCATGGCAATGGAGTGGGTGCTGCATTAATGGCAATGGAGTGGGTGCTGCATTAATGGCAATATGGTGGGTGCTGCATTCATGGCAATACGGTGGGTGCTGCATTCATGGCAATGGAGTGGGTGCTGCATTCATGGCAATGGAGTGGGTGCTGCATTCATGGCAATGGAGTGGGTGCTGCATTAATGGCAATGGAGTGGGTGCTGCATTCATGGCAATGGAGTGGGTGCTGCATTCATGGCAATATGGTGGGTGCTGCATTCATGGCAATATGGTGGGTGCTGCATTCATGGCAATACGGTGGGTTCTGCATTCATGGCAATGGAGTGGGTGCTGCATTAATGGCAATGGAGTGGGTGCTGCATTCGTGGCAATGGAGTGGGTGCTGCATTCGTGGCAATGGAGTGGGTGCTGCATTCATGGCAATGGAGTGGGTGCTGCATTCATGGCAATGGAGTGGGTGCTGCATTCATGGCAATACGGTGGGTGCTGCATTCATGGCAATGGAGTGGGTGCTGCATTCATGGAAATACGGTGGGTGCTGCATTAATGGCAATGGAGTGGGTGCTGCATTCATGGCAATGGAGTGGGTGCTGCGTTCATGGCAATGGAGTGGGTGCTGCATTCATGGCAATGGAGTGGGTTCTGCATTCATGGCAATACGGTGGGTGCTGCATTCATGGCAATGGAGTGGGTGCTGCATTCATGGAAATACGGTGGGTGCTGCATTAATGGCAATGGAGTGGGTGCTGCGTTCATGGCAATGGAGTGGGTGCTGCATTCATGGCAATGGAGTGGGTGCTGCATTCATGGCAATGGAGTGGGTGCTGCATTAATAGCAATGGAGTGGGTGCTGCATTCATGGCAATGGAGTGGGTGCTACATTCATGGCAATGGAGTGGGTGCTGCATTCATGGCAATGGAGTGGGTGCTGCATTCATGGCAATACGGTGGGTGCTGCATTCATGGCAATGGAGTGGGTGTTGCATTAATGGCAATGGAGTGGGTGCTGCATTTATGGCAATGGAGTGGGTGCTGCATTAATGGCAATGGAGGGGGTGCTGCATTAATGGCAATATGGTGGGTGCTGCATTCATGCAATGGAGTGGGTGCTGCATTCATGGCAATACGGTGGGTGCTGCATTCATGGCAATGGAGTGGGTGCTGCATTAATGGCAATGGAGTGGGTGCTGCATTCATGGCAATGGAGTGGGTGCTACATTCATGGCAATGGAGTGGGTGCTGCATTCATGGCAATGGAGTGGGTGCTGCATTCATGGCAATACGGTGGGTGCTGCATTCATGGCAATGGAGTGGGTGTTGCATTAATGGCAATGGAGTGGGTGCTGCATTTATGGCAATGGAGTGGGTGCTGCATTAATGGCAATGGAGTGGGTGCTGCATTCATGGCAATATGGTGGGTGCTGCATTCATGGCAATGGAGTGGGTGCTGCATTCATGGCAATACGGTGGGTGCTGCATTCATGGCAATGGAGTGGGTGCTGCATTAATGGCAATGGAGTGGGTGCTGCATTCATGGCATTGGAGTGGGTGCTGCATTCATGGCAATACGGTGGGTGCTGCATTCATGGCAATACGGTGGGTGCTGCATTCATGGCAATGCGGTGGGTGCTGCATTCATGGCAATGGAGTGGGTGCTGCATTAATGGCAATATGGTGGGTGCTTCATTCATGGCAATATGGTGGGTGCTGCATTCATGGCAATGAAGTGGGTGCTGCATTCATGGCAATACTGTGGGTGCTGCATTAATGGCAATACGGTGGGTGCTGCATTCATGACAATGGAGTGGGTGCTGCATTCGTGGCAATGGAGTGGGTGCTGCATTCGTGGCAATGGAGTGGGTGCTGCATTCATGGCAATGGAATGGGTGCTGCGTTCATGGCAATGGAGTGGGTTCTGCGTTCATGGCAATGGAGTGGGTGCTACATTCATGGCAATACGTTGGGTGCTGCATTAATGGCAATGGAGTGGGTGCTGCATTCATGGCAATACGGTGGGTGCTGCATTCATGGCAATGGAGTGGGTGCTGCATTAATGGCAATGGAGTGGGTGCTGCATTAATGGCAATATGGTGGGTGCTGCATTCATGGCAATACGGTGGGTGCTGCATTCATGGCAATGGAGTGGGTGCTGCATTCATGGCAATGGAGTGGGTGCTGCATTCATGGCAATGGAGTGGGTGCTGCATTAATGGCAATGGAGTGGGTGCTGCATTCATGGCAATGGAGTGGGTGCTGCATTCATGGCAATATGGTGGGTGCTGCATTCATGGCAATATGGTGAGTGCTGCATTCATGGCAATACGGTGGGTTCTGCATTCATGGCAATGGAGTGGGTGCTGCATTAATGGCAATGGAGTGGGTGCTGCATTCGTGGCAATGGAGTGGGTGCTGCATTCGTGGCAATGGAGTTGGTGCTGCATTCATGGCAATAGAGTGGGTGCTGCATTCATGGCAATGGAGTGGGTGCTGCATTCATGGCAATACGGTGGGTGCTGCATTCATGGCAATGGAGTGGGTGCTGCATTCATGGAAATACGGTGGGTGCTGCATTAATGGCAATGGAGTGGGTGCTGCATTCATGGCAATGGAGTGGGTGCTGCATTCATGGCAATGGAGTGGGTGCTGCATTCATGGCAATGGAGTGGGTTCTGCATTCATGGCAATACGGTGGGTGCTGCATTCATGGCAATGGAGTGGGTGCTGCATTCATGGAAATACTGTGGGTGCTGCATTAATGGCAATGGAGTGGGTGCTGCGTTCATGGCAATGGAGTGGGTGCTGCATTCATGGCAATGGAGTGGGTGCTGCATTCATGGCAATGGAGTGGGTGCTGCATTCATGGCAATGGAGTGGGTGCTGCATTCATGGCAATGGAGTGGGTGCTGCATTCGTGGCAATGGAGTGGGTGCTGCATTCCTGGCAATGGAGTGGGTGCTGCATTCATGGCAATGGAGTGGGTGCTGCATTCATGGCAATGGAGTGGGTGCTGCATTCGTGGCAATGGAGTGGGTGCTGCATTCCTGGCAATGGAGTGGGTGCTGCATTCCTGGCAATGGAGTGGGTGCTGCATTCCTGGCAATGGAGTGGGTGCTGCATTCATGGCAATACGGTGGGTGCTGCATTTATGGCAGTACGGTGGAAGCTGCATTCATGGCAATGGAGTGGGTGCTGCATTCATGGCAATATGGTGAGTGCTGCATTCATGGCAATATGGTGGGTGCTGCATTCATGGCAATACGGTGGGTGCTGCATTCATGGCAATACGGATGGTGCTGCATTCATGGCAATACATTGGGTGCTGCATTCCTGGCAATAAGGTGGATACTGAATTCATGGCAATACGGTGGGTGCTGCATTCATGACAATGGAGTGGGTGCTGCATTTGTGACAATGGAGTGGGTGCTGCATTCGTGGCAATGGAGTGGGTGCTGCATTCGTGGCAATGGAGTGGGTGCTGCATTCGTGGCAATGGAGTGGGTGCTGCATTCATGGCAATACGATGGGTGCTGCGTTCATGGCAATGGAGTGGGTGCTGCGTTCATGGCAATGGAGTGGGTGCTGCATTCATGGCAATACAGTGGGTGCTGCATTCATGGCAATACAGTGGGTGCTGCATTCATGGCAATACAGTAGGTGCTGCATTTGTGGCAATACAGTGGGTGCTGCATTCGTGGCAATGGAGTGGGTGCTGCATTTGTGGCAATGGAGTGGGTGCTGCATTTGTGGCAATGGAGTGGGTGCTGCATTTGTAGCAATGGAGTGGGTGCTGCATTTGTGGCAATGGAGTGGGTGCTGCATTTGTGGCAATGGGGTGGGTGCTGCATTTGTGGCAATGGAGTGGGTGCTGCATTCGTGGCAATGGAGTGGGTGCTGCATTTCTGGCAATGGAGTGGGTGCTGCATTTCTGGCAATGGAGTGGGTGCTGCATTTCTGGCAATGGAGTGGGTGCTGCATTCATGGCAATGGAGTGGGTGCTGCATTCATGGCAATACGGTGGAAGCTGCATTCATGGCAATGGAGTGGGTGCTGCATTCATGGCAATATGGTGGGTGCTGCATTCATGGCAATATGGTGGGTGCTGCATTCATGGCAATATGGTGGGTGCTGCATTCATGGCAATATGGTGGGTGCTGCATTCATGGCAATACGGTGGGTGCTGCATTCATGGCAATGGAAAGGATGTTGCATTAATGGCAATACGGTGGGTATTGCATTTATGGCAATACGGTGGGTGCTGCATTCATGGCAATATGGTGGGTGCTGCATTCATGGCAATGAAGTGGGTGCTGCATTTATGGCAATACGGTGGGTGCTACATTCATGGCAATGGAGTGGGTGCTGTATTCATGGCAATGGAGTGGGTGCTGTATTCATGGCAATGGAGTGGGTGCTGTATTCATGGCAATGGAGTGGGTGCTACATTCATGGCAATGGAGTGGGTGCTACATTCATGGCAATGGAGTGGGTGCTGCATTCATGGCAATGGAGTGGGTGCTGCATTCATGGCAATACGGTGGGTGCTGCATTCATGGCAATGGAGTGGGTGTTGCATTAATGGCAATGGAGTGGGTGCTGCATTCATGGCAATGGAGTGGGTGCTGCATTAATGGCAATGGAGTGGGTGCTGCATTCATGGCAATATGGTGGGTGCTGCATTCATGGCAATGGAGTGGGTGCTGCATTCATGGCATTACGGTGGGTGCTGCATTAATGGCAATGGAGTGGGTGCTGCATTAATGGCAATGGAGTGGGTGCTGCATTCATGGCATTGGAGTGGGTGCTGCATTCATGGTAATACGGTGGGTGCTGCATTCATGGCAATACGGTGGGTGCTGCATTCATGGCAATGGAGTGGGTGCTGCATTCATGGCAATGGAGTGGGTGCTGCATTCATGGCAATGGAGTGGGTGCTGTATTCATGGCAATGGAGTGGGTGCTGTATTCATGGCAATGGAGTGGGTGCTGTATTCATGGCAATGGAGTGGGTGCTACATTCATGGCAATGGAGTGGGTGCTACATTCATGGCAATGGAGTGGGTGCTGCATTCATGGCAATGGAGTGGGTGCTGCATTCATGGCAATACGGTGGGTGCTGCATTCATGGCAATGGAGTGGGTGTTGCATTAATGGCAATGGAGTGGGTGCTGCATTTATGGCAATGGAGTGGGTGCTGCATTAATGGCAATGGAGGGGGTGCTGCATTAATGGCAATATGGTGGGTGCTGCATTCATGCAATGGAGTGGGTGCTGCATTCATGGCAATACGGTGGGTGCTGCATTCATGGCAATGGAGTGGGTGCTGCATTAATGGCAATGAAGTGGGTGCTGCATTCATGGCAATGGAGTGGGTGCTACATTCATGGCAATGGAGTGGGTGCTGCATTCATGGCAATGGAGTGGGTGCTGCATTCATGGCAATACGGTGGGTGCTGCATTCATGGCAATGGAGTGGGTGTTGCATTAATGGCAATGGAGTGGGTGCTGCATTTATGGCAATGGAGTGGGTGCTGCATTAATGGCAATGGAGTGGGTGCTGCATTCATGGCAATATGGTGGGTGCTGCATTCATGGCAATGGAGTGGGTGCTGCATTCATGGCAATACGGTGGGTGCTGCATTCATGGCAATGGAGTGGGTGCTGCATTAATGGCAATGGAGTGGGTGCTGCATTCATGGCATTGGAGTGGGTGCTGCATTCATGGCAATACGGTGGGTGCTGCATTCATGGCAATACGGTGGGTGCTGCATTCATGGCAATGCGGTGGGTGCTGCATTCATGGCAATGGAGTGGGTGCTGCATTAATGGCAATATGGTGGGTGCTGCATTCATGGCAATATGGTGGGTGCTGCATTCATGGCAATGAAGTGGGTGCTGCATTCATGGCAATACTGTAGGTGCTGCATTAATGGCAATACGGTGGGTGCTGCATTCATGACAATGGAGTGGGTGCTGCATTCGTGGCAATGGAGTGGGTGCTGCATTCGTGGCAATGGAGTGGGTGCTGCATTCATGGCAATGGAATGGGTGCTGCGTTCATGGCAATGGAGTGGGTTCTGCGTTCATGGCAATGGAGTGGGTGCTACATTCATGGCAATACGTTGGGTGCTGCATTAATGGCAATGGAGTGGGTGCTGCATTCATGGCAATACGGTGGGTGCTGCATTCATGGCAATGGAGTGGGTGCTGCATTAATGGCAATGGAGTGGGTGCTGCATTAATGGCAATATGGTGGGTGCTGCATTCATGGCAATACGGTGGGTGCTGCATTCATGGCAATGGAGTGGGTGCTGCATTCATGGCAATGGAGTGGGTGCTGCATTAATGGCAATGGAGTGGGTGCTGCATTCATGGCAATGGAGTGGGTGCTGCATTCATGGCAATATGGTGGGTGCTGCATTCATGGCAATATGGTGGGTGCTGCATTCATGGCAATACGGTGGGTTCTGCATTCATGGCAATGGAGTGGGTGCTGCATTAATGGCAATGGAGTGGGTGCTGCATTCGTGGCAATGGAGTGGGTGCTGCATTCGTGGCAATGGAGTGGGTGCTGCATTCGTGGCAATGGAGTGGGTGCTGCATTCATGGCAATGGAGTGGGTGCTGCATTCATGGCAATGGAGTGGGTGCTGCATTCATGGCAATACGGTGGGTGCTGCATTCATGGCAATGGAGTGGGTGCTGCATTCATGGAAATACGGTGGGTGCTGCATTAATGGCAATGGAGTGGGTGCTGCATTCATGGCAATGGAGTGGGTGCTGCGTTCATGGCAATGGAGTGGGTGCTGCATTCATGGCAATGGAGTGGGTTCTGCATTCATGGCAATACGGTGGGTGCTGCATTCATGGCAATGGAGTGGGTGCTGCATTCATGGAAATACGGTGGGTGCTGCATTAATGGCAATGGAGTGGGTGCTGCGTTCATGGCAATGGAGTGGGTGCTGCATTCATGGCAATGGAGTGGGTGCTGCATTCATGGCAATGGAGTGGGTGCTGCATTCATGGCAATGGAGTGGGTGCTGCATTCATGGCAATGGAGTGGGTGCTGCATTCGTGGCAATGGAGTGGGTGCTGCATTCGTGGCAATGGAGTGGGTGCTGCATTCGTGGCAATGGAGTGGGTGCTGCATTCCTGGCAATGGAGTGGGTGCTGCATTCATGGCAATGGAGTGGGTGCTGCATTCGTGGCAATGGAGTGGGTGCTGCATTCGTGGCAATGGAGTGGGTGCTGCATTCCTGGCAATGGAGTGGGTGCTGCATTCCTGGCAATGGAGTGGGTGCTGCATTCCTGGCAATGGAGTGGGTGCTGCATTCATGGCAATACGGTGGGTGCTGCATTTATGGCAGTACGGTGGAAGCTGCATTCATGGCAATGGAGTGGGTGCTGCATTCATGGCAATATGGTGGGTGCTGCATTCATGGCAATATGGTGGGTGCTGCATTCATGGCAATACGGTGGGTGCTGCATTCATGGCAATACGGATGGTGCTGCATTCATGGCAATACATTGGGTGCTGCATTCCTGGCAATAAGGTGGATACTGAATTCATGGCAATACGGTGGGTGCTGCATTCATGACAATGGAGTGGGTGCTGCATTTGTGACAATGGAGTGGGTGCTGCATTCGTGGCAATGGAGTGGGTGCTGCATTTGTGGCAATGGAGTGGGTGCTGCATTCGTGGCAATGGAGTGGGTGCTGCATTCATGGCAATACGATGGGTGCTGCGTTCATGGCAATGGAGTGGGTGCTGTGTTCATGGCAATGGAGTGGGTGCTGCATTCATGGCAATACAGTGGGTGCTGCATTCATGGCAATACAGTGGGTGCTGCATTCATGGCAATACAGTAGGTGCTGCATTTGTGGCAATACAGTGGGTGCTGCATTCGTGGCAATGGAGTGGGTGCTGCATTTGTGGCAATGGAGTGGGTGCTGCATTTGTGGCAATGGAGTGGGTGCTGCATTTGTAGCAATGGAGTGGGTGCTGCATTTGTGGCAATGGAGTGGGTGCTGCATTTGTGGCAATGGGGTGGGTGCTGCATTTGTGGCAATGGAGTGGGTGCTGCATTCGTGGCAATGGAGTGGGTGCTGCATTTCTGGCAATGGAGTGGGTGCTGCATTTCTGGCAATGGAGTGGGTGCTGCATTTCTGGCAATGGAGTGGGTGCTGCATTCATGGCAATGGAGTGGGTGCTGCATTCATGGCAATACGGTGGAAGCTGCATTCATGGCAATGGAGTGGGTGCTGCATTCATGGCAATATGGTGGGTGCTGCATTCATGGCAATATGGTGGGTGCTGCATTCATGGCAATATGGTGGGTGCTGCATTCATGGCAATATGGTGGGTGCTGCATTCATGGCAATATGGTGGGTGCTGCATTCATGGCAATACGGTGGGTGCTGCATTCATGGCAATGGAGTGGATGTTGCATTAATGGCAATATGGTGGGTGCTGCATTTATGGCAATACGGTGGGTGCTGCATTCATGGCAATACGGTGGGTGCTGCATTCATGGCAATGAAGTGGGTGCTGCATTTATGGCAATACGGTGGGTGCTGCATTCATGGCAATGGAGTGGGTGCTGTATTCATGGCAATGGAGTGGGTGCTGTATTCATGGCAATGGAGTGGGTGCTGTATTCATGGCAATTGAGTGGGTGCTACATTCATGGCAATGGAGTGGGTGCTACATTCATGGCAATGGAGTGGGTGCTGCATTCATGGCAATGGAGTGGGTGCTGCATTCATGGCAATACGGTGGGTGCTGCATTCATGGCAATGGAGTGGGTGTTGCATTACTGGCAATGGAGTGGGTGCTGCATTCATGGCAATGGAGTGGGTGCTGCATTAATGGCAATGGAGTGGGTGCTGCATTCATGGCAATATGGTGGGTGCTGCATTCATGGCAATGGAGTGGGTGCTGCATTCATGGCAATACGGTGGGTGCTGCATTAATGGCAATGGAGTGGGTGCTGCATTAATGGCAATGGAGTGGGTGCTGCATTCATGGCATTGGAGTGGGTGCTGCATTCATGGCAATACGGTGGGTGCTGCATTCATGGCAATACGGTGGGTGCTGCATTCATGGCAATGCGGTGGGTGCTGCATTCATGGCAATGGAGTGGGTGCTGCATTCATGGCAATGGAGTGGGTGCTGCATTCATGGCAATATGGTGGGTGCTGCATTCATGGCAATGAAGTGGGTGCTGCATTAATGGCAATACTGTGGGTGCTGCATTAATGGCAATACGGTGGGCGCTGCATTCATGACAATGGAGTGGGTGCTGCATTCGTGGCAATGGAGTGGGTGCTGCATTCGTGGCAATGGAGTGGGTGCTGCATTCATGGTAATGGAGTGGGTTCTGCGTTCATGGCAATGGAGTGGGTGCTGCATTCATGGCAATGGAGTGGGTGCTGCATTCATGGCAATGGAGTGGGTGCTGCATTCATGGCAATGGAGTGGGTGCTGCATTCGTGGCAATGGAGTGGGTGCTGCATTCCTGGCAATGGAGTGGGTGCTGCATTCCTGGCAATGGAGTGGGTGCTGCATTCCTGGCAATGGAGTGGGTGCTGCATTCATGGCAATGGAGTGGGTGCTGCATTCATGGCAATGGAGTGGGTGCTGCATTCGTGGCAATGGAGTGGGTGCTGCATTCGTGGCAATGGAGTGGGTGCTGCATTCCTGGCAATGGAGTGGGTGCTGCATTCCTGGCAATGGAGTGGGTGCTGCATTCATGGCAATACGGTGGGTGCTGCATTTATGGCAGTACGGTGGAAGCTGTATTCATGGCAATGGAGTGGGTGCTGCGTTCATGGCAATATGGTGGGTGCTGCATTCATGGCAATATGGTGGGTGCTGCATTCATGGCAATACGGTGGGTGCTGCATTCATGGCAATACGGATGGTGCTGCATTCATGGCAATACATTGGGTGCTGCATTCCTGGCAATACGGTGGATACTGAATTCATGGCAATACGGTGGGTGCTGCATTCATGGCAATGGAGTGGGTGCTGCATTCATGACAATGGAGTGGGTGCTGCATTCATGACAATGGAGTGGGTGCTGCATTCATGACAATGGAGTGGGTGCTGCATTCGTGGCAATGGAGTGGGTGCTGCATTCGTGGCAATGGAGTGGGTGCTGCATTCGTGGCAATGGAGTGGGTGCTGCATTCATGGCAATACGATGGGTGCTGCGTTCATGGCAATGGAGTGGGTGCTGCGTTCATGGCAATGGAGTGGGTGCTGCATTCATGGCAATACAGTGGGTGCTGCATTCATGGCAATACAGTGGGTGCTGCATTCATGGCAATACAGTAGGTGCTGCATTCGTGGCAATACAGTGGGTGCTGCATTCGTGGCAATGGAGTGGGTGCTGCATTTGTGGCAATGGAGTGGGTGCTGCATTTGTGGCAATGGAGTGGGTGCTGCATTTGTGGCAATGGAGTGGGTGCTGCATTTGTGGCAATGGAGTGGGTGCTGCATTTGTGGCAATGGAGTGGGTGCTGCATTCGTGGCAATGGAGTGGGTGCTGCATTCGTGGCAATGGAGTGGGTGCTGCATTTCTGGCAATGGAGTGGGTGCTGCATTTCTGGCAATGGAGTGGGTGCTGCATTTCTGGCAATGGAGTGGGTGCTGCATTCATGGCAATGGAGTGGGTGCTACATTCATGGCAATGGAGTGGGTGCTGCATTCATGGCAATGGAGTGGGTGCTGCATTCATGGCAATACGGTGGGTGCTGCATTCATGGCAATGGAGTGGGTGCTGCATTCATGGCAATGGAGTGGGTGCTGCATTTATGGCAATGGAGTGGGTGCTGCATTAATGGCAATGGAGTGGGTGCTGCATTCATGGCAATATGGTGGGTGCTGCATTCATGGCAATGGAGTGGGTGCTGCATTCATGGCAATACGGTGGGTGCTGCATTAATGGCAATGGAGTGGGTGCTGCATTAATGGCAATAGAGTGGGTGCTGCATTCATGGCATTGGAGTGGGTGCTGCATTCATGGCATTGGAGTGGGTGCTGCATTCATGGCAATACGGTGGGTGCTGCATTCATGGCAATGGAGTGGGTGCTGCATTCATGGCAATACGGTGGGTGCTGCATTCATGGCAATGGAGTGGGTGCTGCATTAATGGCAATGGAGTGGGTGCTGCATTCATGGCAATATGGTGGGTGCTGCATTCATGGCAATATGGTGGGTGCTGCATTCATGGCAATGAAGTGGGTGCTGCATTAATGGCAATACTGTGGGTGCTGCATTAATGGCAATACGGTGGGTGCTGCATTCATGACAATGGAGTGGGTGCTGCATTCGTGGCAATGGAGTGGGTGCTGCATTCGTGGCAATGGAGTGGGTGCTGCATTCATGGCAATGGAATGGGTGCTGCGTTCATGGCAATGGAGTGGGTTCTGCGTTCATGGCAATGGAGTGGGTGCTACATTCATGGCAATACGTTGGGTGCTGCATTAATGGCAATGGAGTGGGTGCTGCATTCATGGCAATACGGTGGGTGCTGCATTCATGGCAATGGAGTGGGTGCTGCATTAATGGCAATGGAGTGGGTGCTGCATTAATGGCAATACGGTGGGTGCTGCATTCATGGCAATGGAGTGGGTGCTGCATTAATGGCAATGGAGTGGGTGCTGCATTAATGGCAATACGGTGGGTGCTGCATTCATGGCAATACGGTGGGTGCTGCATTCATGGCAATGGAGTGGGTGCTGCATTCATGGCAATGGAGTGGGTGCTGCATTCATGGCAATGGATTGGGTGCTGCATTCATGGCAATGGAGTGGGTGCTGTATTCATGGCAATGGAGTGGGTGCTGTATTCATGGCAATGGAGTGGGTGCTACATTCATGGCAATGGAGTGGGTGCTACATTCATGGCAATGGAGTGGGTGCTGCATTCATGGCAATGGAGTGGGTGCTGCATTCATGGCAATACGGTGGGTGCTGCATTCATGGCAATGGAGTGGGTGTTGCATTAATGGCAATGGAGTGGGTGCTGCATTTATGGCAATGGAGTGGGTGCTGCATTAATGGCAATGGAGGGGGTGCTGCATTCATGGCAATATGGTGGGTGCTGCATTCATGCAATGGAGTGGGTGCTGCATTCATGGCAATACGGTGGGTGCTGCATTCATGGCAATGGAGTGGGTGCTGCATTAATGGCAATGGAGTGGGTGCTGCATTCATGGCAATGGAGTGGGTGCTACATTCATGGCAATGGAGTGGGTGCTGCATTCATGGAAATGGAGTGGGTGCTGCATTCATGGCAATACGGTGGGTGCTGCATTCATGGCAATGGAGTGGGTGTTGCATTAATGGCAATGGAGTGGGTGCTGCATTTATGGCAATGGAGTGGGTGCTGCATTAATGGCAATGGAGTGGGTGCTGCATTCATGGCAATATGGTGGGTGCTGCATTCATGGCAATGGAGTGGGTGCTGCATTCGTGGCAATGGAGTGGGTGCTGCATTCGTGGCAATGGAGTGGGTGCTGCATTCATGGCAATGGAATGGGTGCTGCGTTCATGGCAATGGAGTGGGTTCTGCGTTCATGGCAATGGAGTGGGTGCTACATTCATGGCAATACGTTGGGTGCTGCATTAATGGCAATGGAGTGGGTGCTGCATTCATGGCAATACGGTGGGTGCTGCATTCATGGCAATGGAGTGGGTGCTGCATTAATGGCAATGGAGTGGGTGCTGCATTAATGGCAATATGGTGGGTGCTGCATTCATGGCAATACGGTGGGTGCTGCATTCATGGCAATGGAGTGGGTGCTGCATTCATGGCAATGGAGTGGGTGCTGCATTCATGGCAATGGAGTGGGTGCTGCATTAATGGCAATGGAGTGGGTGCTGCATTCATGGCAATGGAGTGGGTGCTGCATTCATGGCAATATGGTGGGTGCTGCATTCATGGCAATATGGTGGGTGCTGCATTCATGGCAATACGGTGGGTTCTGCATTCATGGCAATGGAGTGGGTGCTGCATTAATGGCAATGGAGTGGGTGCTGCATTCGTGGCAATGGAGTGGGTGCTGCATTCGTGGCAATGGAGTGGGTGCTGCATTCATGGCAATGGAGTGGGTACTGCATTCATGGCAATGGAGTGGGTGCTGCATTCATGGCAATACGGTGGGTGCTGCATTCATGGCAATGGAGTGGGTGCTGCATTCATGGAAATACGGTGGGTGCTGCATTAATGGCAATGGAGTGGGTGCTGCATTCATGGCAATGGAGTGGGTGCTGCGTTCATGGCAATGGAGTGGGTGCTGCGTTCATGGCAATGGAGTGGGTTCTGCATTCATGGCAATACGGTGGGTGCTGCATTCATGGCAATGGAGTGGGTGCTGCATTCATGGAAATACGGTGGGTGCTGCATTAATGGCAATGGAGTGGGTGCTGCATTCATGGCAATGGAGTGGGTGCTGCATTCATGGTAATGGAGTGGGTGCTGCGTTCATGGTAATGGAGTGGGTGCTGCGTTCATGGCAATGGAGTGGGTTCTGCGTTCATGGCAATGGAGTGGGTGCTGCATTCATGGCAATGGAGTGGGTGCTGCATTCATGGCAATGGAGTGGGTGCTGCATTCATGGCAATGGAGTGGGTGCTGCATTCGTGGCAATGGAGTGGGTGCTGCATTCGTGGCAATGGAGTGGGTGCTGCATTCCTGGCAATGGAGTGGGTGCTGCATTCATGGCAATGGAGTGGGTGCTGCATTCATGGCAATGGAGTGGGTGCTGCATTCGTGGCAATGGAGTGGGTGCTGCATTCGTGGCAATGGAGTGGGTGCTGCATTCCTGGCAATGGAGTGGGTGCTGCATTCCTGGCAATGGAGTGGGTGCTGCATTCATGGCAATACGGTGGGTGCTGCATTTATGGCAGTACGGTGGAAGCTGCATTCATGGCAATGGAGTGGGTGCTGCATTCATGGCAATATGGTGGGTGCTGCATTCATGGCAATATGGTGGGTGCTGCATTCATGGCAATACGGTGGGTGCTGCATTCATGGCAATACGGATGGTGCTGCATTCATGGCAATACATTGGGTGCTGCATTCCTGGCAATAAGGTGGATACTGAATTCATGGCAATACGGTGGGTGCTGCATTCATGACAATGGAGTGGGTGCTGCATTTGTGACAATGGAGTGGGTGCTGCATTCGTGGCAATGGAGTGGGTGCTGCATTCGTGGCAATGGAGTGGGTGCTGCATTCGTGGCAATGGAGTGGGTGCTGCATTCATGGCAATACGATGGGTGCTGCGTTCATGGCAATGGAGTGGGTGCTGTGTTCATGGCAATGGAGTGGGTGCTGCATTCATGGCAATACAGTGGGTGCTGCATTCATGGCAATACAGTGGGTGCTGCATTCATGGCAATACAGTAGGTGCTGCATTTGTGGCAATACAGTGGGTGCTGCATTCGTGGCAATGGAGTGGGTGCTGCATTTGTGGCAATGGAGTGGGTGCTGCATTTGTGGCAATGGAGTGGGTACTGCATTTGTAGCAATGGAGTGGGTGCAGCATTTGTGGCAATGGAGTGGGTGCTGCATTTGTGGCAATGGGGTGGGTGCTGCATTTGTGGCAATGGAGTGGGTGCTGCATTCGTGGCAATGGAGTGGGTTCTGCATTTCTGGCAATGGAGTGGGTGCTGCATTTCTGGCAATGGAGTGGGTGCTGCATTCATGGCAATGGAGTGGGTGCTGCATTCATGGCAATACGGTGGAAGCTGCATTCATGGCAATGGAGTGGGTGCTGCATTCATGGCAATATGGTGGGTGCTGCATTCATGGCAATATGGTGGGTGCTGCATTCATGGCAATATGGTGGGTGCTGCATTCATGGCAATATGGTGGGTGCTGCATTCATGGCAATATGGTGGGTGCTGCATTCATGGCAATACGGTGGGTGCTGCATTCATGGCAATGGAGTGGATGTTGCATTAATGGCAATACGGTGGGTATTGCATTTATGGCAATACGGTGGGTGCTGCATTCATGGCAATACGGTGGGTGCTGCATTCATGGCAATGAAGTGGGTGCTGCATTTATGGCAATACGGTGGGTGCTGCATTCATGGCAATGGAGTGGGTGCTGTATTCATGGCAATGGAGTGGGTGCTGTATTCATGGCAATGGAGTGGGTGCTGTATTCATGGCAATGGAGTGGGTGCTACATTCATGGCAATGGAGTGGGTGCTACATTCATGGCAATGGAGTGGGTGCTGCATTCATGGCAATGGAGTGGGTGCTGCATTCATGGCAATACGGTGGGTGCTGCATTCATGGCAATGGAGTGGGTGTTGCATTAATGGCAATGGAGTGGGTGCTGCATTCATGGCAATGGAGTGGGTGCTGCATTAATGGCAATGGAGTGGGTGCTGCATTCATGGCAATATGGTGGGTGCTGCATTCATGGCAATGGAGTGGGTGCTGCATTCATGGCAATACGGTGGGTGCTGCATTAATGGCAATGGAGTGGGTGCTGCATTAATGGCAATGGAGTGGGTGCTGCATTCATGGCATTGGAGTGGGTGCTGCATTCATGGCAATACGGTGGGTGCTGCATTCATGGCAATACGGTGGGTGCTGCATTCATGGCAATGCGGTGGGTGCTGCATTCATGGCAATGGAGTGGGTGCTGCATTCATGGCAATGGAGTGGGTGCTGCATTCATGGCAATATGGTGGGTGCTGCATTCATGGCAATGAAGTGGGTGCTGCATTAATGGCAATACTGTGGGTGCTGCATTAATGGCAATACGGTGGGCGCTGCATTCATGACAATGGAGTGGGTGCTGCATTCGTGGCAATGGAGTGGGTGCTGCATTCGTGGCAATGGAGTGGGTGCTGCATTCATGGCAATGGAATGGGTGCTGCGTTCATGGCAATGGAGTGGGTTCTGCGTTCATGGCAATGGAGTGGGTGCTACATTCATGGCAATATGTTGGGTGCTGCATTCATGGCAATGGAGTGGGTGCTGCATTCATGGCAATACGGTGGGTGCTGCATTCATGGCAATGGAGTGGGTGCTGCATTAATGGCAATGGAGTGGGTGCTGCATTCATGGCAATATGGTGGGTGCTGCATTCATGGCAATGGAGTGGGTGCTGCATTCATGGCAATGGAGTGGGTGCTGCATTCATGGCAATACGGTGGGTGCTGCATTCATGGCAATGGAGTGGGTGCTGCATTCATGGAAATACGGTGGGTGCTGCATTAATGGCAATGGAGTGGGTGCTGCATTCATGGCAATGGAGTGGGTGCTGCGTTCATGGCAATGGAGTGGGTGCTGCGTTCATGGCAATGGAGTGGGTTCTGCATTCATGGCAATATGGTGGATGCTGCATTCATGGCAATGGAGTGGGTGCTGCATTCATGGAAATACGTTGGGTGCTGCATTAATGGCAATGGAGTGGGTGCTGCATTCATGGCAATGGAGTGGGTGCTGCATTCATGGTAATAGAGTGGGTGCTGCATTCATGGTAATGGAGTGGGTGCTGCGTTCATGGCAATGGAGTGGGTTCTGTGTTCATGGCAATGGAGTGGGTGCTGCATTCATGGCAATGGAGTGGGTGCTGCATTCATGGCAATGGAGTGGGTGCTGCATTCATGGCAATGGAGTGGGTGCTGCATTCATGGCAAAGGAGTGGGTGCTGCATTCGTGGCAATGGAGTGGGTGCTGCATTCCTGGCAATGGAGTGGGTGCTGCATTCCTGGCAATGAAGTGGGTGCTGCATTCATGGCAATGGAGTGGGTGCTGCATTCATGGCAATGGAGTGGGTGCTGCATTCATGGCAATGGAGTGGGTGCTGCATTCGTGGCAATGGAGTGGGTGCTGCATTCCTGGCAATGGAGTGGGTGCTGCATTCCTGGCAATGGAGTGGGTGATGCATTCATGGCAATACGGTGGGTGCTGCATTTATGGCAGTACGGTGGAAGCTGCATTCATGGCAATGGAGTGGGTGCTGCGTTCATGGCAATATGGTGGGTGCTGCATTCATGGCAATATGGTGGGTGCTGCATTCATGGCAATACGGTGGGTGCTGCATTCATGGCAATACGGATGGTGCTGCATTCATGGCAATACATTGGGTGCTGCATTCCTGGCAATACGGTGGATACTAAATTCATGGCAATACGGTGGGTGCTGCATTCATGGCAATGGAGTGGGTGCTGCATTCATGACAATGGAGTGGGTGCTGCATTCATGACAATGGAGTGGGTGCTGCATTCGTGACAATGGAGTGGGTGCTGCATTCGTGGCAATGGAGTGGGTGCTGCATTCGTGGCAATGGAGTGGGTGCTGCATTCGTGGCAATGGAGTGGGTGCTGCATTCATGGCAATACGATGGGTGCTGCGTTCATGGCAATGGAGTGGGTGCTGCGTTCATTGCAATGTCGTGGGTGCTGCATTCATGGCAATACAGTGGGTGCTGCATTCATGGCAATACAGTGGGTGCTGCATTCATGGCAATACAGTAGGTGCTGCATTCGTGGCAATACAGTGGGTGCTGCATTCGTGGCAATGGAGTGGGTGCTGCATTTGTGGCAATGGAGTGGGTGCTGCATTTGTGGCAATGGAGTGGGTGCTGCATTTGTAGCAATGGAGTGGGTGCTGCATTTGTGGCAATGGAGTGGGAGCTGCATTTGTGGCAATGGAGTGGGTGCTGCATTTGTGGCAATGGAGTGGGTGCTGCATTCGTGGCAATGGAGTGGGTGCTGCATTTCTGGCAATGGAGTGGGTGCTGCATTTCTGGCAATGGAGTGGGTGCTGCATTTCTGGCAATGGAGTGGGTGCTGCATTCATGGCAATGGAGTGGGTGCTGCATTCATGGCAATACGGTGGAAGCTGCATTCATGGCAATGGAGTGGGTGCTGCATTCATGGCAATATGGTGGGTGCTGCATTCATGGCAATATGGTGGGTGCTGCATTCATGGCAATATGGTGGGTGCTGCATTCATGGCAATATGGTGGGTGCTGCATTCATGGCAATATGGTGGGTGCTGCATTCATGGCAATACGGTGGGTGCTGCATTCATGGCAATGGAGTGGATGTTGCATTAATGGCAATACGGTGGGTGCTGCATTTATGGCAATACGGTGGGTGCTGCATTCATGGCAATACGGTGGGTGCTGCATTCATGGCAATGAAGTGGGTGCTGCATTTATGGCAATACGGTGGGTGCTGCATTCATGGCAATGGAGTGGGTGCTGTATTCATGGCAATGGAGTGGGTGCTGTATTCATGGCAATGGAGTGGGTGCTGTATTCATGGCAATGGAGTGGGTGCTACATTCATGGCAATGGAGTGGGTGCTACATTCATGGCAATGGAGTGGGTGCTGCATTCATGGCAATGGAGTGGGTGCTGCATTCATGGCAATACGGTGGGTGTTGCATTCATGGCAATGGAGTGGGTGTTGCATTAATGGCAATGGAGTGGGTGCTGCATTCATGGCAATGGAGTGGGTGCTGCATTAATGGCAATGGAGTGGGTGCTGCATTCATGGCAATATGGTGGGTGCTGCATTCATGGCAATGGAGTGGGTGCTGCATTCATGGCAATACGGTGGGTGCTGCATTAATGGCAATGGAGTGGGTGCTGCATTAATGGCAATGGAGTGGGTGCTGCATTCATGGCATTGGAGTGGGTGCTGCATTCATGGCAATACGGTGGGTGCTGCATTCATGGCAATACGGTGGGTGCTGCATTCATGGCAATGCGGTGGGTGCTGCATTCATGGCAATGGAGTGGGTGCTGCATTCATGGCAATGGAGTGGGTGCTGCATTCATGGCAATATGGTGGGTGCTGCATTCATGGCAATGAAGTGGGTGCTGCATTAATGGCAATACTGTGGGTGCTGCATTAATGGCAATACGGTGGGCGCTGCATTCATGACAATGGAGTGGGTGCTGCATTCGTGGCAATGGAGTGGGTGCTGCATTCGTGGCAATGGAGTGGGTGCTGCATTCATGGCAATGGAATGGGTGCTGCGTTCATGGCAATGGAGTGGGTTCTGCGTTCATGGCAATGGAGTGGGTGCTACATTCATGGCAATATGTTGGGTGCTGCATTCATGGCAATGGAGTGGGTGCTGCATTCATGGCAATACGGTGGGTGCTGCATTCATGGCAATGGAGTGGGTGCTGCATTAATGGCAATGGAGTGGGTGCTGCATTCATGGCAATATGGTGGGTGCTGCATTCATGGCAATGGAGTGGGTGCTGCATTCATGGCAATGGAGTGGGTGCTGCATTCATGGCAATACGGTGGGTGCTGCATTCATGGCAATGGAGTGGGTGCTGCATTCATGGAAATACGGTGGGTGCTGCATTAATGGCAATGGAGTGGGTGCTGCATTCATGGCAATGGAGTGGGTGCTGCGTTCATGGCAATGGAGTGGGTGCTGCGTTCATGGCAATGGAGTGGGTTCTGCATTCATGGCAATACGGTGGGTGCTGCATTCATGGCAATGGAGTGGGTGCTGCATTCATGGAAATACGTTGGGTGCTGCATTAATGGCAATGGAGTGGGTGCTGCATTTATGGCAATGGAGTGGGTGCTGCATTCATGGTAATGGAGTGGGTACTGCATTCATGGTAATGGAATGGGTGCTGCGTTCATGGCAATGGAGTGGGTTCTGTGTTCATGGCAATGGAGTGGGTGCTGCATTCATGGCAATGGAGTGGGTGCTGCATTCATGGCAATGGAGTGGGTGCTGCATTCATGGCAATGGAGTGGGTGCTGCATTCATGGCAATGGAGTGGGTGCTGCATTCGTGGCAATGGAGTGGGTGCTGCATTCCTGGCAATGGAGTGGGTGCTGCATTCCTGGCAATGGAGTGGGTGCTGCATTCATGGCAATGGAGTGGGTGCTGCATTCGTGGCAATGGAGTGGGTGCTGCATTCGTGGCAATGGAGTGGGTGCTGCATTCCTGGCAATGGAGTGGGTGCTGCATTCCTGGCAATGGAGTGGGTGCTGCATTCCTGGCAATGGAGTGGGTGCTGCATTCATGGCAATACGGTGGGTGCTGCATTTATGGCAGTACGGTGGAAGCTGCATTCATGGCAATGGAGTGGGTGCTGCGTTCATGGCAATATGGTGGGTGCTGCATTCATGGCAATATGGTGGGTGCTGCATTCATGGCAATACGGTGGGTGCTGCATTCATGGCAATACGGATGGTGCTGCATTCATGGCAATACATTGGGTGCTGCATACCTGGCAATACGGTGGATACTAAATTCATGGCAATACGGTGGGTGCTGCATTCATGGCAATGGAGTGGGTGCTGCATTCATGACAATGGAGTGGGTGCTGCATTCATGACAATGGAGTGGGTGCTGCATTTGTGACAATGGAGTGGGTGCTGCATTCGTGGCAATGGAGTGGGTGCTGCATTCGTGGCAATGGAGTGGGTGCTGCATTCGTGGCAATGGAGTGGGTGCTGCATTCATGGCAATACGATGGGTGCTGGGTTCATGGCAATGGAGTGGGTGCTGCGTTCATTGCAATGGAGTGGGTGCTGCATTCATGGCAATACAGTGGGTGCTGCATTCATGGCAATACAGTGGGTGCTGCATTCATGGCAATACAGTAGGTGCTGCATTCGTGGCAATACAGTGGGTGCTGCATTCGTGGCAATGGAGTGGGTGCTGCATTTGTGGCAATGGAGTGGGTGCTGCATTTGTGGCAATGGAGTGGGTGCTGCATTTGTGGCAATGGAGTGGGTGCTGCATTTGTGGCAATGGAGTGGGTGCTGCATTTGTGGCAATGGAGTGGGTGCTGCATTTGTGGCAATGGAGTGGGTGCTGCATTCGTGGCAATGGAGTGGGTGCTGCATTTCTGGCAATGGAGTGGGTGCTGCATTCATGGCAATGGAGTGGGTGCTACATTCATGGCAATGGAGTGGGTGCTGCATTCATGGCAATGGAGTGGGTGCTGCATTCATGGCAATACGGTGGGTGCTGCATTCATGGCAATTGAGTGGGTGCTGCATTCATGGCAATGGAGTGGGTGCTGCATTTATGGCAATGGAGTGGGTGCTGCATTAATGGCAATGGAGTGGGTGCTGCATTCATGGCAATATGGTGGGTGCTGCATTCATGGCAATGGAGTGGGTGCTGCATTCATGGCAATACGGTGGGTGCTGCATTAATGGCAATGGAGTGGGTGCTGCATTAATGGCAATGGAGTGGGTGCTGCATTAATGGCAATATGGTGGGTGCTGCATTCATGGCAATACGGTGGGTGCTGCATTCATGGCAATGGAGTGGGTGCTGCATTCATGGCAATGGAGTGGGTGCTGCATTCATGGCAATGGAGTGGGTGCTGCATTAATGGCAATGGAGTGGGTGCTGCATTCATGGCAATGGAGTGGGTGCTGCATTCATGGCAATATGGTGGGTGCTGCATTCATGGCAATATGGTGGGTGCTGCATTCATGGCAATACGGTGGGTTCTGCATTCATGGCAATGGAGTGGGTGCTGCATTAATGGCAATGGAGTGGGTGCTGCATTCGTGGCAATGGAGTGGGTGCTGCATTCGTGGCAATGGAGTGGGTGCTGCATTCATGGCAATGGAGTGGGTGCTGCATTCATGGCAATGGAGTGGGTGCTGCATTCATGGCAATACGGTGGGTGCTGCATTCGTGGCAATGGAGTGGGTGCTGCATTCATGGAAATACGGTGGGTGCTGCATTAATGGCAATGGAGTGGGTGCTTCATTCATGGCAATGGAGTGGGTGCTGCGTTCATGGCAATGGAGTGGGTGCTGCGTTCATGGCAATGGAGTGGGTTCTGCATTCATGGCAATACGGTGGGTGCTGCATTCATGGCAATGGAGTGGGTGCTGCATTCATGGAAATACGGTGGGTGCTGCATTAATGGCAATGGAGTGGGTGCTGCATTCATGGCAATGGAGTGGGTGCTGCATTCATGGTAATGGAGTGGGTGCTGCGTTCATGGTAATGGAGTGGGTGCTGCGTTCATGGCAATGGAGTGGGTTCTGCGTTCATGGCAATGGAGTGGGTGCTGCATTCATGGCAATGGAGTGGGTGCTGCATTCATGGCAATGCAGTGGGTGCTGCATTCATGGCAATGGAGTGGGTGCTGCATTCATGGCAATGGAGTGGGTGCTGCATTCATGGCAATGGAGTGGGTGCTGCATTCGTGGCAATGGAGTGGGTGCTGCATTCCTGGCAATGGAGTGGGTGCTGCATTCATGGCAATGGAGTGGGTGCTGCATTCATGGCAATGGAGTGGGTGCTGCATTCGTGGCAATGGAGTGGGTGCTGCATTCGTGGCAATGGAGTGGGTGCTGCATTCCTGGCAATGGAGTGGGTGCTGCATTCCTGGCAATGGAGTGGGTGCTGCATTCATGGCAATACGGTGGGTGCTGCATTTATGGCAGTACGGTGGAAGCTGCATTCATGGCAATGGAGTGGGTGCTGCATTCATGGCAATATGGTGGGTGCTGCATTCATGGCAATATGGTGGGTGCTGCATTCATGGCAATACGGTGGGTGCTGCATTCATGGCAATACGGATGGTGCTGCATTCATGGCAATACATTGGGTGCTGCATTCCTGGCAATAAGGTGGATACTGAATTCATGGCAATACGGTGGGTGCTGCATTCATGACAATGGAGTGGGTGCTGCATTTGTGACAATGGAGTGGGTGCTGCATTCGTGGCAATGGAGTGGGTGCTGCATTCGTGGCAATGGAGTGGGTGCTGCATTCGTGGCAATGGAGTGGGTGCTGCATTCATGGCAATACGATGGGTGCTGCGTTCATGGCAATGGAGTGGGTGCTGCGTTCATGGCAATGGAGTGGGTGCTGCATTCATGGCAATACAGTGGGTGCTGCATTCATGGCAATACAGTGGGTGCTGCATTCATGGCAATACAGTAGGTGCTGCATTCGTGGCAATACAGTGGGTGCTGCATTCGTGGCAATGGAGTGGGTGCTGCATTTGTGGCAATGGAGTGGGTGCTGCATTTGTGGCAATGGAGTGGGTGCTGCATTTGTAGCAATGGAGTGGGTGCTGCATTTGTGGCAATGGAGTGGGTGCTGCATTTGTGGCAATGGAGTGGGTGCTGCATTTGTGGCAATGGAGTGGGTGCTGCATTCGTGGCAATGGAGTGGGTGCTGCATTTCTGGCAATGGAGTGGGTGCTGCATTTCTGGCAATGGAGTGGGTGCTGCATTTCTGGCAATGGAGTGGGTGCTGCATTCATGGCAATGGAGTGGGTGCTGCATTCATGGCAATACGGTGGAAGCTGCATTCATGGCAATGGAGTGGGTGCTGCATTCATGGCAATACGGTGGGTGCTGCATTAATGGCAATGGAGTGGGTGCTGCATTCATGGCAATGGAGTGGGTGCTGCATTCATGGCATTGGAGTGGGTGCTGCATTCATGGCAATACGGTGGGTGCTGCATTCATGGCAATACGGTGGGTGCTGCATTCATGGCAATGCGGTGGGTGCTGCATTCATGGCAATGGAGTGGGTGCTGCATTCATGGCAATATGGTGGGTGCTGCATTCATGGCAATGAAGTGGGTGCTGCATTAATGGCAATACTGTGGGTGCTGCATTAATGGCAATACTGTGGGTGCTGCATTAATGGCAATACGGTGGGCGCTGCATTCATGACAATGGAGTGGGTGCTGCATTCGTGGCAATGGAGTGGGTGCTGCATTCGTGGCAATGGAGTGGGTGCTGCATTCATGGCAATGGAATGGGTGCTGCGTTCATGGCAATGGAGTGGGTTCTGCGTTCATGGCAATGGAGTGGGTGCTACATTCATGGCAATATGTTGGGTGCTGCATTCATGGCAATGGAGTGGGTGCTGCATTCATGGCAATACGGTGGGTGCTGCATTCATGGCAATGGAGTGGGTGCTGCATTAATGGCAATGGAGTGGGTGCTGCATTCATGGCAATATGGTGGGTGCTGCATTCATGGCAATGGAGTGGGTGCTGCATTCATGGCAATGGAGTGGGTGCTGCATTCATGGCAATACGGTGGGTGCTGCATTCATGGCAATGGAGTGGGTGCTGCATTCATGGAAATACGGTGGGTGCTGCATTAATGGCAATGGAGTGGGTGCTGCATTCATGGCAATGGAGTGGGTGCTGCATTCATGGCAATGGAGTGGGTGCTGCGTTCATGGCAATGGAGTGGGTGCTGCGTTCATGGCAATGGAGTGGGTTCTGCATTCATGGCAATACGGTGGGTGCTGCATTCATGGCAATGGAGTGGGTGCTGCATTCATGGAAATACGTTGGGTGCTGCATTAATGGCAATGGAGTGGGTGCTGCATTCATGGCAATGGAGTGGGTGCTGCATTCATGGTAATGGAGTGGGTGCTGCATTCATGGTAATGGAGTGGGTGCTGCGTTCATGGCAATGGAGTGGGTGCTGCGTTCATGGCAATGGAGTGGGTGCTGCATTCATGGCAATGGAGTGGGTGCTGCATTCATGGCAATGGAGTGGGTGCTGCATTCATGGCAATGGAGTGGGTGCTGCATTAATGGCAATGGAGTGGGTGCTGCATTCGTGGCAATGGAGTGGGTGCTGCATCCCTGGCAATGGAGTGGGTGCTGCATTCCTGGCAATGGAGTGGGTGCTGCATTCATGGCAATGGAGTGGGTGCTGCATTCATGGCAATGGAGTGGGTGCTGCATTCATGGCAATGGAGTGGGTGCTGCATTCGTGGCAATGGAGTGGGTGCTGCATTCCTGGCAATGGAGTGGGTGCTGCATTCCTGGCAATGGAGTGGGTGCTGCATTCATGGCAATATGGTGGGTGCTGCATTTATGGTAGTACCTTGGAAGCTGCATTCATGGCAATGGAGTGGGTGCTGCGTTCATGGCAATATGGTGGGTGCTGCATTCATGGCAATATGGTGGGTGCTGCATTCATGGCAATACGGTGGGTGCTGCATTCATGGCAATACGGATGGTGCTGCATTCATGGCAATACATTGGGTGCTGCATTCCTGGCAATACGGTGGATACTGAATTCATGGCAATACGGTGGGTGCTGCATTCATGGCAATGGAGTGGGTGCTGCATTCATGACAATGGAGTGGGTGCTGCATTCATGACAATGGAGTGGGTGCTGCATTTGTGACAATGGAGTGGGTGCTGCATTCGTGGCAATGGAGTGGGTGCTGCATTCGTGGCAATGGAGTGGGTGCTGCATTTGTGGCAATGGAGTGGGTGCTGCATTCATGGCAATACGATGGGTGCTGCGTTCATGGCAATGGAGTGGGTGCTGCATTCATGGAAATACGGTGGGTGCTGCATTCATGGCAATACAGTGGGTGCTGCATTCATGGCAATACAGTGGGTGCTGCATTCATGGCAATACAGTAGGTGCTGCATTCGTGGCAATACAGTGGGTGCTGCATTCGTGGCAATGGAGTGGGTGCTGCATTTGTGGCAATGGAGTGGGTGCTGCATTTCTGGCAATGGAGTGGGTGCTGCATTCATGGCAATGGAGTGGGTGCTACATTCATGGCAATGGAGTGGGTGCTGCATTCATGGCAATGGAGTGGGTGCTGCATTCATGGCAATACGGTGGGTGCTGCATTCATGGCAATGGAGTGGGTGCTGCATTCATGGCAATGGAGTGGGTGCTGCATTTATGGCAATGGAGTGGGTGCTGCATTAATGGCAATGGAGTGGGTGCTGCATTCATGGCAATATGGTGGGTGCTGCATTCGTGGCAATGGAGTGGGTTCTGCATTCATGGCAATACGGTGGGTGCTGCATTAATGGCAATGGAGTGGGTGCTGCATTAATGGCAATAGAGTGGGTGCTGCATTCATGGCATTGGAGTGGGTGCTGCATTCATGGCATTGGAGTGGGTGCTGCATTCATGGCAATACGGTGGGTGCTGCATTCATGGCAATGGAGTGGGTGCTGCATTCATGGCAATACGGTGGGTGCTGCATTCATGGCAATGGAGTGGTTGCTGCATTAATGGCAATGGAGTGGGTGCTGCATTCATGGCAATATGGTGGGTGCTGCATTCATGGCAATATGGTGGGTGCTGCATTCATGGCAATGAAGTGGGTGCTGCATTAATGGCAATACTGTGGGTGCTGCATTAATGGCAATACGGTGGGTGCTGCATTCATGACAATGGAGTGGGTGCTGCATTCGTGGCAATGGAGTGGGTGCTGCATTCGTGGCAATGGAGTGGGTGCTGCATTCATGGCAATGGAATGGGTGCTGCGTTCATGGCAATGGAGTGGGTTCTGCGTTCATGGCAATGGAGTGGGTGCTACATTCATGGCAATACGTTGGGTGCTGCATTAATGGCAATGGAGTGGGTGCTGCATTCATGGCAATACGGTGGGTGCTGCATTCATGGCAATGGAGTGGGTGCTGCATTAATGGCAATGGAGTGGGTGCTGCATTAATGGCAATACGGTGGGTGCTGCATTCATGGCAATGGAGTGGGTGCTGCATTAATGGCAATGGAGTGGGTGCTGCATTAATGGCAATACGGTGGGTGCTGCATTCATGGCAATACGGTGGGTGCTGCATTCATGGCAATGGAGTGGGTGCTGCATTCATGGCAATGGAGTGGGTGCTGCATTCATGGCAATGGAGTGGGTGCTGTATTCATGGCAATGGAGTGGGTGCTGTATTCATGGCAATGGAGTGGGTGCTACATTCATGGCAATGGAGTGGGTGCTACATTCATGGCAATGGAGTGGGTGCTGCATTCATGGCAATGGAGTGGGTGCTGCATTCATGGCAATACGGTGGGTGCTGCATTCATGGCAATGGAGTGGGTGTTGCATTAATGGCAATGGAGTGGGTGCTGCATTTATGGCAATGGAGTGGGTGCTGCATTAATGGCAATGGAGGGGGTGCTGCATTAATGGCAATATGGTGGGTGCTGCATTCATGCAATGGAGTGGGTGCTGCATTCATGGCAATACGGTGGGTGCTGCATTCATGGCAATGGAGTGGGTGCTGCATTAATGGCAATGGAGTGGGTGCTGCATTCATGGCAATGGAGTGGGTGCTACATTCATGGCAATGGAGTGGGTGCTGCATTCATGGCAATGGAGTGGGTGCTGCATTCATGGCAATACGGTGGGTGCTGCATTCATGGCAATGGAGTGGGTGTTGCATTAATGGCAATGGAGTGGGTGCTGCATTTATGGCAATGGAGTGGGTGCTGCATTAATGGCAATGGAGTGGGTGCTGCATTCATGGCAATATGGTGGGTGCTGCATTCATGGCAATGGAGTGGGTGCTGCATTCGTGGCAATGGAGTGGGTGCTGCATTCGTGGCAATGGAGTGGGTGCTGCATTCATGGCAATGGAATGGGTGCTGCGTTCATGGCAATGGAGTGGGTTCTGCGTTCATGGCAATGGAGTGGGTGCTACATTCATGGCAATACGTTGGGTGCTGCATTAATGGCAATGGAGTGGGTGCTGCATTCATGGCAATACGGTGGGTGCTGCATTCATGGCAATGGAGTGGGTGCTGCATTAATGGCAATGGAGTGGGTGCTGCATTAATGGCAATATGGTGGGTGCTGCATTCATGGCAATACGGTGGGTGCTGCATTCATGGCAATGGAGTGGGTGCTGCATTCATGGCAATGGAGTGGGTGCTGCATTCATGGCAATGGAGTGGGTGCTGCATTAATGGCAATTGAGTGGGTGCTGCATTTATGGCAATGGAGTGGGTGCTGCATTCATGGCAATATGGTGGGTGCTGCATTCATGGCAATATGGTGGGTGCTGCATTCATGGCAATACGGTGGGTTCTGCATTCATGGCAATGGAGTGGGTGCTGCATTAATGGCAATGGAGTGGGTGCTGCATTCGTGGCAATGGAGTGGGTGCTGCATTCGTGGCAATGGAGTGGGTGCTGCATTCATGGCAATGGAGTGGGTGCTGCATTCATGGCAATGGAGTGGGTGCTGCATTCATGGCAATACGGTGGGTGCTGCATTCATGGCAATGGAGTGGGTGCTGCATTCATGGAAATACGGTGGGTGCTGCATTAATGGCAATGGAGTGGGTGCTGCATTCATGGCAATGGAGTGGGTGCTGCGTTCATGGCAATGGAGTGGGTGCTGCGTTCATGGCAATGGAGTGGGTTCTGCATTCATGGCAATACGGTGGGTGCTGCATTCATGGCAATGGAGTGGGTGCTGCATTCATGGAAATACGGTGGGTGCTGCATTAATGGCAATGGAGTGGGTGCTGCATTCATGGCAATGGAGTGGGTGCTGCATTCATGGTAATGGAGTGGGTGCTGCGTTCATGGTAATGGAGTGGGTGCTGCGTTCATGGCAATGGAGTGGGTTCTGCGTTCATGGCAATGGAGTGGGTGCTGCATTCATGGCAATGGAGTGGGTGCTGCATTCATGGCAATGGAGTGGGTGCTGCATTCATGGCAATGGAGTGGGTGCTGCATTTGTGGCAATGGAGTGGGTGCTGCATTCATGGCAATACGGTGGGTGCTGCATTCATGGCAATGAAGTGGGTGCTGCATTTATGGCAATACGGTGGGTGCTGCATTCATGGCAATGGAGTGGGTGCTGTATTCATGGCAATGGAGTGGGTGCTGTATTCATGGCAATGGAGTGGGTGCTACATTCATGGCAATGGAGTGGGTGCTACATTCATGGCAATGGAGTGGGTGCTGCATTCATGGCAATGGAGTGGGTGCTGCATTCATGGCAATACGGTGGGTGCTGCATTCATGGCAATGGAGTGGGTGTTGCATTAATGGCAATGGAGTGGGTGCTGCATTTATGGCAATGGAGTGAGTGCTGCATTAATGGCAATGGAGTGGGTGCTGCATTTATGGCAATGGAGTGGGTGCTGCATTAATGGCAATGGAGTGGGTGCTGCATTCATGGCAATATGGTGGGTGCTGCATTCATGGCAATGGAGTGGGTGCTGCATTCGTGGCAATGGAGTGGGTGCTGCATTCGTGGCAATGGAGTGGGTGCTGCATTCATGGCAATGGAATGGGTGCTGCGTTCATGGCAATGGAGTGGGTTCTGCGTTCATGGCAATGGAGTGGGTGCTACATTCATGGCAATGGAGTGGGTGCTGCATTCGTGGCAATGGAGTGGGTGTTGCATTCGTGGCAATGGAGTGGGTGCTGTATTCATGGCAATGGAGTGGGTGCTACATTCATGGCAATGGAGTGGGTGCTACATTCATGGCAATGGAGTGGGTGCTGCATTCATGGCAATGGAGTGGGTGCTGCATTCATGGCAATACGGTGGGTGCTGCATTCATGGCAATGGAGTGGGTGTTGCATTAATGGCAATGGAGTGGGTGCTGCATTTATGGCAATGGAGTGAGTGCTGCATTAATGGCAATGGAGTGGGTGCTGCATTTATGGCAATGGAGTGGGTGCTGCATCATGGCAATGGAGTGGGTGCTGCATTCATGGCAATATGGTGGGTGCTGCATTCATGGCAATATGGTGGGTGCTGCATTCATGGCAATACGGTGGGTTCTGCATTCATGGCAATGGAGTGGGTGCTGCATTAATGGCAATGGAGTGGGTGCTGCATTCGTGGCAATGGAGTGGGTGCTGCATTCGTGGCAATGGAGTGGGTGCTGCATTCATGGCAATGGAGTGGGTGCTGCATTCATGGCAATGGAGTGGGTGCTGCATTCATGGCAATACGGTGGGTGCTGCATTCGTGGCAATGGAGTGGGTGCTGCATTCATGGAAATACGGTGGGTGCTGCATTAATGGCAATGGAGTGGGTGCTGCATTCATGGCAATGGAGTGGGTGCTGCGTTCATGGCAATGGAGTGGGTGCTGTGTTCATGGCAATGGAGTGGGTTCTGCATTCATGGCAATACGGTGGGTGCTGCATTCATGGCAATGGAGTGGGTGCTGCATTCATGGAAATACGGTGGGTGCTGCATTAATGGCAATGGAGTGGGTGCTGCATTCATGGCAATGGAGTGGGTGCTGCATTCATGGTAATGGAGTGGGTGCTGCGTTCATGGTAATGGAGTGGGTGCTGCGTTCATGGCAATGGAGTGGGTTCTGCGTTCATGGCAATGGAGTGGGTGCTGCATTCATGGCAATGGAGTGGGTGCTGCATTCATGGCAATGGAGTGGGTGCTGCATTCATGGCAATGGAGTGGGTGCTGCATTCATGGCAATGGAGTGGGTGCTGCATTCGTGGCAATGGAGTGGGTGCTGCATTCGTGGCAATGGAGTGGGTGCTGCATTCCTGGCAATGGAGTGGGTGCTGCATTCATGGCAATGGAGTGGGTGCTGCATTCGTGGCAATGGAGTGGGTGCTGCATTCGTGGCAATGGAGTGGGTGCTGCATTCGTGGCAATGGAGTGGGTGCTGCATTCCTGGCAATGGAGTGGGTGCTGCATTCCTGGCAATGGAGTGGGTGCTGCATTCATGGCAATACGGTGGGTGCTGCATTTATGGCAGTACGGTGGAAGCTGCATTCATGGCAATGGAGTGGGTGCTGCATTCATGGCAATATGGTGGGTGCTGCATTCATGGCAATATGGTGGGTGCTGCATTCATGGCAATACGGTGGGTGCTGCATTCATGGCAATACGGATGGTGCTGCATTCATGGCAATACATTGGGTGCTGCATTCCTGGCAATAAGGTGGATACTGAATTAATGGCAATACGGTGGGTGCTGCATTCATGACAATGGAGTGGGTGCTGCATTTGTGACAATGGAGTGGGTGCTGCATTCGTGGCAATGGAGTGGGTGCTGCATTCATGGCAATGGAGTGGGTGCTGCATTCATGGCAATACGGTGGGTGCTGCATTCGTGGCAATGGAGTGGGTGCTGCATTCATGGAAATACGGTGGGTGCTGCATTAATGGCAATGGAGTGGGTGCTGCATTCATGGCAATGGAGTGGGTGCTGCGTTCATGGCAATGGAGTGGGTGCTGCGTTCATGGCAATGGAGTGGGTTCTGCATTCATGGCAATACGGTGGGTGCTGCATTCATGGCAATGGAGTGGGTGCTGCATTCATGGAAATATGGTGGGTGCTGCATTAATGGCAATGGAGTGGGTGCTGCATTCATGGCAATGGAGTGGGTGCTGCATTCATGGTAATGGAGTGGGTGCTGCGTTCATGGTAATGGAGTGGGTGCTGCGTTCATGGCAATGGAGTGGGTTCTGCGTTCATGGCAATGGAGTGGGTGCTGCATTCATGGCAATGGAGTGGGTGCTGCATTCATGGCAATGGAGTGGGTGCTGCATTCATGGCAATGGAGTGGGTGCTGCATTCATGGCAATGGAGTGGGTGCTGCATTCGTGGCAATGGAGTGGGTGCTGCATTCGTGGCAATGGAGTGGGTGCTGCATTCCTGGCAATGGAGTGGGTGCTGCATTCATGGCAATGGAGTGGGTGCTGCATTCATGGCAATGGAGTGGGTGCTGCATTCGTGGCAATGGAGTGGGTGCTGCATTCGTGGCAATGGAGTGGGTGCTGCATTCCTGGCAATGGAGTGGGTGCTGCATTCCTGGCAATGGAGTGGGTGCTGCATTCATGGCAATACGGTGGGTGCTGCATTTATGGCAGTACGGTGGAAGCTGCATTCATGGCAATGGAGTGGGTGCTGCATTAATGGCAATATGGTGGGTGCTGCATTCATGGCAATATGGTGGGTGCTGCATTCATGGCAATACGGTGGGTGCTGCATTCATGGCAATACGGATGGTGCTGCATTCATGGCAATACATTGGGTGCTGCATTCCTGGCAATAAGGTGGATACTGAATTCATGGCAATACGGTGGGTGCTGCATTCATGACAATGGAGTGGGTGCTGCATTTGTGACAATGGAGTGGGTGCTGCATTCGTGGCAATGGAGTGGGTGCTGCATTCGTGGCAATGGAGTGGGTGCTGCATTCGTGGCAATGGAGTGGGTGCTGCATTCATGGCAATACAATGGGTGCTGCGTTCATGGCAATGGAGTGGGTGCTGCGTTCATGGCAATGGAGTGGGTGCTGCATTCATGGCAATACAGTGGGTGCTGCATTCATGGCAATACAGTGGGTGCTGCATTCATGGCAATACAGTAGGTGCCACATTCGTGGCAATATGGTGGGTGCTGCATTAATGGCAATAGAGTGGGTGCTGCATTAATGGCAATGGAGTGGGTGCTGCATTCATGGCAATACGGTGGGTGCTGCATTCATGGCAATGAAGTGGGTGCTGCATTTATGGCAATACGGTGGGTGCTGCATTCATGGCAATGGAGTGGGTGCTGTATTCATGGCAATGGAGTGGGTGCTGTATTCATGGCAATGGAGTGGGTGCTACATTCATGGCAATGGAGTGGGTGCTACATTCATGGCAATGGAGTGGGTGCTGCATTCATGGCAATGGAGTGGGTGCTGCATTCATGGCAATACGGTGGGTGCTGCATTTATGGCAATGGAGTGGGTGTTGCATTAATGGCAATGGAGTGGGTGCTGCATTTATGGCAATGGAGTGAGTGCTGCATTAATGGCAATGGAGTGGGTGCTGCATTTATGGCAATGGAGTGGGTGCTGCATTAATGGCAATGGAGTGGGTGCTGCATTCATGGCAATATGGTGGGTGCTGCATTCATGGCAATGGAGTGGGTGCTGCATTCGTGGCAATGGAGTGGGTGCTGCATTCGTGGCAATGGAGTGGGTGCTGCATTCATGGCAATGGAATGGGTGCTGCGTTCATGGCAATGGAGTGGGTTCTGCGTTCATGGCAATGGAGTGGGTGCTACATTCATGGCAATACGTTGGGTGCTGCATTAATGGCAATGGAGTGGGTGCTGCATTCATGGCAATACGGTGGGTGCTGCATTCATGGCAATGGAGTGGGTGCTGCATTAATGGCAATGGAGTGGGTGCTGCATTAATGGCAATATGGTGGGTGCTGCATTCATGGCAATACGGTGGGTGCTGCATTCATGGCAATGGAGTGGGTGCTGCATTCATGGCAATGGAGTGGGTGCTGCATTCATGGCAATGGAGTGGGTGCTGCATTAATGGCAATGGAGTGGGTGCTGCATTCATGGCAATGGAGTGGGTGCTGCATTCATGGCAATATGGTGGGTGCTGCATTCATGGCAATATGGTGGGTGCTGCATTCATGGCAATACGGTGGGTTCTGCATTCATGGCAATGGAGTGGGTGCTGCATTAATGGCAATGGAGTGGGTGCTGCATTCGTGGCAATGGAGTGGGTGCTGCATTCGTGGCAATGGAGTGGGTGCTGCATTCATGGCAATGGAGTGGGTGCTGCATTCATGGCAATGGAGTGGGTGCTGCATTCATGGCAATACGGTGGGTGCTGCATTCATGGCAATGGAGTGGGTGCTGCACTCATGGAAATACGGTGGGTGCTGCATTAATGGCAATGGAGTGGGTGCTGCATTCATGGCAATGGAGTGGGTGCTGTGTTCATGGCAATGGAGTGGGTGCTACGTTCATGGCAATGGAGTGGGTTCTGCATTCATGGCAATACGGTGGGTGCTGCATTCATGGCAATGGAGTGGGTGCTGCATTCATGGAAATATGGTTGGTGCTGCATTAATGGCAATGGAGTGGGTGCTGCATTCATGGCAATGGAGTGGGTGCTGCATTCATGGTAATGGAGTGGGTGCTGCGTTCATGGTAATGGAGTGGGTGCTGCGTTCATGGCAATGGAGTGGGTTCTGCGTTCATGGCAATGGAGTGGGTGCTGCATTCATTGCAATGGAGTGGGTGCTGCATTCATGGCAATGGAGTGGGTGCTGCATTCATGGCAATGGAGTGGGTGCTGCATTCGTGGCAATGGAGTGGGTGCTGCATTCATGGCAATATGGTGGGTGCTGCATTCATGGCAATATGGTGGGTGCTGCATTCATGGCAATACGGTGGGTGCTGCATTCTTGGCAATACGGATGGTGCTGCATTTATGGCAATACATTGGGTGCTGCATTCCTGGCAATAAGGTGGATACTGAATTCATGGCAATACGGTGGGTGCTGCATTCATGACAATGGAGTGGGTGCTGCATTTGTGACAATGGAGTGGGTGCTGCATTCGTGGCAATGGAGTGGGTGCTGCATTCGTGGCAATGGAGTGGGTGCTGCATTCGTGGCAATGGAGTGGGTGCTGCATTCATGGCAATACGATGGGTGCTGCGTTCATGGCAATGGAGTGGGTGCTGCGTTCATGGCAATGGAGTGGGTGCTGCATTCATGGCAATACAGTGGGTGCTGCATTCATGGCAATACAGTGGGTGCTGCATTCATGGCAATACAGTAGGTGCTGCATTCGTGGCAATACAGTGGGTGCTACATTCGTGGCAATGGAGTGGGTGCTGCATTTGTGGCAATGGTGTGGGTGCTGCATTTGTGGCAATGGAGTGGGTGCTGCATTTGTGGCAATGGAGTGGGTGCTGCATTTGTAGCAATGGAGTGGGTGCTGCATTTGTGGCAATGGAGTGGGTGCTGCATTTGTGGCAATGGAGTGGGTGTTGCATTTGTGGCAATGGAGTGGGTGCTGCATTCGTGGCAATGGAGTGGGTGCTGCTTTTCTGGCAATGGAGTGGGTGCTGCATTTCTGGCAATGGAGTGGGTGCTGCATTTCTGGCAATGGAGTGGGTGCTGCATTTCTGGCAATGGAGTGGGTGCTGCATTCATGGCAATACGGTGGAAGCTGCATTCATGGCAATGGAGTGGGTGCTGCATTCATGGCAATATGGTGGGTGCTGCATTCATGGCAATATGGTGGGTGCTGCATTCATGGCAATATGGTGGGTGCTGCATTCATGGCAATATGGTGGGTGCTGCATTCATGGCAATACGGTGGGTGCTGCATTCATGGCAATGGAGTGGGTGTTGCATTAATGGCAATACGGTGGGTGCTGCATTTATGGCAATACGGTGGGTGCTGCATTCATGGCAATACGGTGGGTGCTGCATTCATGGCAATGAAGTGGGTGCTGCATTTATGGCAATACGGTGGGTGCTGCATTCATGGCAATGGAGTGGGTGCTGTATTCATGGCAATGGAGTGGGTGCTGTATTCATGGCAATGGAGTGGGTGCTGTATTCATGGCAATGGAGTGGGTGCTACATTCATGGCAATGGAGTGGGTGCTACATTCATGGCAATGGAGTGGGTGCTGCATTCATGGCAATGGAGTGGGTGCTGCATTCATGGCAATACGGTGGGTGCTGCATTCATGGCAATGGAGTGGGTGTTGCATTAATGGCAATGGAGTGGGTGCTGCATTCATGGCAATGGAGTGGGTGCTGCATTAATGGCAATGGAGTGGGTGCTGCATTCATGGCAATATGGTGGGTGCTGCATTCATGGCAATGGAGTGGGTGCTGCATTCATGGCAATACGGTGGGTGCTGCATTAATGGCAATGGAGTGGGTGCTGCATTAATGGCAATGGAGTGGGTGCTGCATTCATGGCATTGGAGTGGGTGCTGCATTCATGGCAATACGGTGGGTGCTGCATTCATGGCAATACGGTGGGTGCTGCATTCATGGCAATGCGGTGGGTGCTGCATTCATGGCAATGGAGTGGGTGCTGCATTCATGGCAATGGAGTGGGTGCTGCATTCATGGCAATATGGTGGGTGCTGCATTCATGGCAATGAAGTGGGTGCTGCATTAATGGCAATACTGTGGGTGCTGCATTAATGGCAATACGGTGGGCGCTGCATTCATGACAATGGAGTGGGTGCTGCATTTGTGGCAATGGAGTGGGTGCTGCATTCGTGGCAATGGAGTGGGTGCTGCATTCATGGCAATGGAATGGGTGCTGCGTTCATGGCAATGGAGTGGGTTCTGCGTTCATGGCAATGGAGTGGGTGCTACATTCATGGCAATATGTTGGGTGCTGCATTCATGGCAATGGAGTGGGTGCTGCATTCATGGCAATACGGTGGGTGCTGCATTCATGGCAATGGAGTGGGTGCTGCATTAATGGCAATGGAGTGGGTGCTGCATTCATGGCAATATGGTGGGTGCTGCATTCATGGCAATACGGTGGGTGCTGCATTCATGGCAATGGAGTGGGTGCTGCATTCATGGCAATGGAGTGGGTGCTGCATTAATGGCAATGGAGTGGGTGCTGCATTCATGGCAATGGAGTGGGTGCTGCATTCATGGCAATATTGTGGGTGCTGCATTCATGGCAATATGGTGGGTGCTGCATTAATGGCAATAGAGTGGGTGCTGCATTAATGGCAATGGAGTGGGTGCTGCATTCATGGCAATACGGTGGGTGCTGCATTCATGGCAATGGAGTGGGTGCTGTATTCATGGCAATGGAGTGGGTGCTGTATTCATGGCAATGGAGTGGGTGCTACATTCATGGCAATGGAGTGGGTGCTACATTCATGGCAATGGAGTGGGTGCTGCATTCATGGCAATGGAGTGGGTGCTGCATTCATGGCAATACGGTGGGTGCTGCATTCATGGCAATGGAGTGGGTGTTGCATTAATGGCAATGGAGTGGGTGCTGCATTTATGGCAATGGAGTGAGTGCTGCATTAATGGCAATGGAGTGGGTGCTGCATTTATGGCAATGGAGTGGGTGCTGCATTAATGGCAATGGAGTGGGTGCTGCATTCATGGCAATATGGTGGGTGCTGCATTCATGGCAATGGAGTGGGTGCTGCATTCGTGGCAATGGAGTGGGTGCTGCATTCGTGGCAATGGAGTGGGTGCTGCATTCATGGCAATGGAATGGGTGCTGCGTTCATGGCAATGGAGTGGGTTCTGCGTTCATGGCAATGGAGTGGGTGCTACATTCATGGCAATACGTTGGGTGCTGCATTAATGGCAATGGAGTGGGTGCTGCATTCATGGCAATACGGTGGGTGCTGCATTCATGGCAATGGAGTGGGTGCTGCATTAATGGCAATGGAGTGGGTGCTGCATTAATGGCAATATGGTGGGTGCTGCATTCATGGCAATACGGTGGGTGCTGCATTCATGGCAATGGAGTGGGTGCTGCATTCATGGCAATGGAGTGGGTGCTGCATTCATGGCAATGGAGTGGGTGCTGCATTAATGGCAATGGAGTGGGTGCTGCATTCATGGCAATGGAGTGGGTGCTGCATTCATGGCAATATGGTGGGTGCTGCATTCATGGCAATATGGTGGGTGCTGCATTCATGGCAATACGGTGGGTTCTGCATTCATGGCAATGGAGTGGGTGCTGCATTAATGGCAATGGAGTGGGTGCTGCATTCGTGGCAATGGAGTGGGTGCTGCATTCGTGGCAATGGAGTGGGTGCTGCATTCATGGCAATGGAGTGGGTGCTGCATTCATGGCAATGGAGTGGGTGCTGCATTCATGGCAATACGGTGGGTGCTGCATTCATGGCAATGGAGTGGGTGCTGCACTCATGGAAATACGGTGGGTGCTGCATTAATGGCAATGGAGTGGGTGCTGCATTCATGGCAATGGAGTGGGTGCTGTGTTCATGGCAATGGAGTGGGTGCTACGTTCATGGCAATGGAGTGGGTTCTGCATTCATGGCAATACGGTGGGTGCTGCATTCATGGCAATGGAGTGGGTGCTGCATTCATGGAAATATGGTTGGTGCTGCATTAATGGCAATGGAGTGGGTGCTGCATTCATGGCAATGGAGTGGGTGCTGCATTCATGGTAATGGAGTGGGTGCTGCGTTCATGGTAATGGAGTGGGTGCTGCGTTCATGGCAATGGAGTGGGTTCTGCGTTCATGGCAATGGAGTGGGTGCTGCATTCATTGCAATGGAGTGGGTGCTGCATTCATGGCAATGGAGTGGGTGCTGCATTCATGGCAATGGAGTGGGTGCTGCATTCGTGGCAATGGAGTGGGTGCTGCATTCATGGCAATATGGTGGGTGCTGCATTCATGGCAATATGGTGGGTGCTGCATTCATGGCAATACGGTGGGTGCTGCATTCTTGGCAATACGGATGGTGCTGCATTTATGGCAATACATTGGGTGCTGCATTCCTGGCAATAAGGTGGATACTGAATTCATGGCAATACGGTGGGTGCTGCATTCATGACAATGGAGTGGGTGCTGCATTTGTGACAATGGAGTGGGTGCTGCATTCGTGGCAATGGAGTGGGTGCTGCATTCGTGGCAATGGAGTGGGTGCTGCATTCGTGGCAATGGAGTGGGTGCTGCATTCATGGCAATACGATGGGTGCTGCGTTCATGGCAATGGAGTGGGTGCTGCGTTCATGGCAATGGAGTGGGTGCTGCATTCATGGCAATACAGTGGGTGCTGCATTCATGGCAATACAGTGGGTGCTGCATTCATGGCAATACAGTAGGTGCTGCATTCGTGGCAATACAGTGGGTGCTGCATTCGTGGCAATGGAGTGGGTGCTGCATTTGTGGCAATGGTGTGGGTGCTGCATTTGTGGCAATGGAGTGGGTGCTGCATTTGTGGCAATGGAGTGGGTGCTGCATTTGTAGCAATGGAGTGGGTGCTGCATTTGTGGCAATGGAGTGGGTGCTGCATTTGTGGCAATGGAGTGGGTGTTGCATTTGTGGCAATGGAGTGGGTGCTGCATTCGTGGCAATGGAGTGGGTGCTGCATTTCTGGCAATGGAGTGGGTGCTGCATTTCTGGCAATGGAGTGGGTGCTGCATTTCTGGCAATGGAGTGGGTGCTGCATTTCTGGCAATGGAGTGGGTGCTGCATTCATGGCAATACGGTGGAAGCTGCATTCATGGCAATGGAGTGGGTGCTGCATTCATGGCAATATGGTGGGTGCTGCATTCATGGCAATATGGTGGGTGCTGCATTCATGGCAATATGGTGGGTGCTGCATTCATGGCAATATGGTGGGTGCTGCATTCATGGCAATACGGTGGGTGCTGCATTCATGGCAATGGAGTGGGTGTTGCATTAATGGCAATACGGTGGGTGCTGCATTTATGGCAATACGGTGGGTGCTGCATTCATGGCAATACGGTGGGTGCTGCATTCATGGCAATGAAGTGGGTGCTGCATTTATGGCAATACGGTGGGTGCTGCATTCATGGCAATGGAGTGGGTGCTGTATTCATGGCAATGGAGTGGGTGCTGTATTCATGGCAATGGAGTGGGTGCTGTATTCATGGCAATGGAGTGGGTGCTACATTCATGGCAATGGAGTGGGTGCTACATTCATGGCAATGGAGTGGGTGCTGCATTCATGGCAATGGAGTGGGTGCTGCATTCATGGCAATACGGTGGGTGCTGCATTCATGGCAATGGAGTGGGTGTTGCATTAATGGCAATGGAGTGGGTGCTGCATTCATGGCAATGGAGTGGGTGCTGCATTAATGGCAATGGAGTGGGTGCTGCATTCATGGCAATATGGTGGGTGCTGCATTCATGGCAATGGAGTGGGTGCTGCATTCATGGCAATACGGTGGGTGCTGCATTAATGGCAATGGAGTGGGTGCTGCATTAATGGCAATGGAGTGGGTGCTGCATTCATGGCATTGGAGTGGGTGCTGCATTCATGGCAATACGGTGGGTGCTGCATTCATGGCAATACGGTGGGTGCTGCATTCATGGCAATGCGGTGGGTGCTGCATTCATGGCAATGGAGTGGGTGCTGCATTCATGGCAATGGAGTGGGTGCTGCATTCATGGCAATATGGTGGGTGCTGCATTCATGGCAATGAAGTGGGTGCTGCATTAATGGCAATACTGTGGGTGCTGCATTAATGGCAATACGGTGGGCGCTGCATTCATGACAATGGAGTGGGTGCTGCATTCGTGGCAATGGAGTGGGTGCTGCATTCGTGGCAATGGAGTGGGTGCTGCATTCATGGCAATGGAATGGGTGCTGCGTTCATGGCAAGGGAGTGGGTTCTGCGTTCATGGCAATGGAGTGGGTGCTACATTCATGGCAATATGTTGGGTGCTGCATTCATGGCAATGGAGTGGGTGCTGCATTCATGGCAATACGGTGGGTGCTGCATTCATGGCAATGGAGTGGGTGCTGCATTAATGGCAATGGAGTGGGTGCTGCATTCATGGCAATATGGTGGGTGCTGCATTCATGGCAATACGGTGGGTGCTGCATTCATGGCAATGGAGTGGGTGCTGCATTCATGGCAATGGAGTGGGTGCTGCATTAATGGCAATGGAGTGGGTGCTGCATTCATGGCAATGGAGTGGGTGCTGCATTCATGGCAATATTGTGGGTGCTGCATTCATGGCAATATGGTGGGTGCTGCATTAATGGCAATAGAGTGGGTGCTGCATTAATGGCAATGGAGTGGGTGCTGCATTCATGGCAATACGGTGGGTGCTGCATTCATGGCAATGAAGTGGGTGCTGCATTTATGGCAATACGGTGGGTGCTGCATTCATGGCAATGGAGTGGGTGCTGTATTCATGGCAATGGAGTGGGTGCTGTATTCATGGCAATGGAGTGGGTGCTACATTCATGGCAATGGAGTGGGTGCTACATTCATGGCAATGGAGTGGGTGCTGCATTCATGGCAATGGAGTGGGTGCTGCATTCATGGCAATACGGTGGGTGCTGCATTCATGGCAATGGAGTGGGTGTTGCATTAATGGCAATGGAGTGGGTGCTGCATTTATGGCAATGGAGTGAGTGCTGCATTAATGGCAATGGAGTGGGTGCTGCATTAATGGCAATATGGTGGGTGCTGCATTCATGGCAATGGAGTGGGTGCTGCATTCATGGCAATACGGTGGGTGCTGCATTCATGGCAATGGAGTGGGTGCTGCATTCATTGCAATGGAGTGGGTGCTGCGTTCATGGCAATGGAGTGGGTGCTGCGTTCATGGCAATGGAGTGGGTGCTGCGTTCATGGCAATGGAGTGGGTTCTGCATTCATGGCAATACGGTGGGTGCTGCATTCATGGCAATGGAGTGGGTGCTGCATTAATGGCAATGGAGTGGGTGCTGCATTCATGGCATTGGAGTGGGTGCTGCATTCATGGCAATACGGTGGGTGCTGCATGCATGGCAATACGGTGGGTGCTGCATTCATGGCAATGCGGTGGGTGCTGCATTCATGGCAATGGAGTGGGTGCTGCATTCATGGCAATATGGTGGGTGCTGCATTCATGGCAATATGGTGGGTGCTGCATTCATGGCAATGAAGTGGGTGCTGCATTAATGGCAATACTGTGGGTGCTGCATTAATGGCAATACGGTGGGTGCTGCATTCATGACAATGGAGTGGGTGCTGCATTCGTGGCAATGGAGTGGGTGCTGCATTTGTGGCAATGGAGTGGGTGCTGCATTCATGGCAATGGAATGGGTGCTGCGTTCATGGCAATGGAGTGGGTTCTGCGTTCATGGCAATGGAGTGGGTGCTACATTCATGGCAATACGTTGGGTGCTGCATTAATGGCAATGGAGTGGGTGCTGCATTCATGGCAATACGGTGGGTGCTGCATTCATGGCAATGGAGTGGGTGCTGCATTAATGGCAATGGAGTGGGTGCTGCATTAATGGCAATATGGTGGGTGCTGCATTCATGGCAATACGGTGGGTGCTGCATTCATGGCAATGGAGTGGGTGCTGAATTCATGGCAATGGAGTGGGTGCTGCATTAATGGCAATGGAGTGGGTGCTGCATTCATGGCAATGGAGAGGGTGCTGCATTCATGGCAATATGGTGGGTGCTGCATTCATGGCAATATGGTGGGTGCTGCATTCATGGCAATACGGTGGGTTCTGCATTCATGGCAATGGAGTGGGTGCTGCATTAATGGCAATGGAGTGGGTGCTGCATTCGTGGCAATGGAGTGGGTGCTGCATTCGTGGCAATGGAGTGGGTGCTGCATTCATGGCAATGGAGTGGGTGCTGCATTCATGGCAATGGAGTGGGTGCTGCATTCATGGCAATACGGTGGGTGCTGCATTCATGGCAATGGAGTGGGTGCTGCATTCATGGAAATACGGTGGGTGCTGCATTAATGGCAATGGAGTGGGTGCTGCATTCATGGCAATGGAGTGGGTGCTGCGTTCATGGCAATGGAGTGGGTGCTGCGTTCATGGCAATGGAGTGGGTTCTGCATTCATGGCAATACGGTGGGTGCTGCATTCATGGCAATGGAGTGGGTGCTGCATTCATGGAAATACGGTGGGTGCTGCATTAATGGCAATGGAGTGGGTGCTGCATTCATGGCAATGGAGTGGGTGCTGCATTCATGGTAATGGAGTGGGTGCTGCATTCATGGTAATGGAGTGGGTGCTGCGTTCATGGCAATGGAGTGGGTTCTGCGTTCATGGCAATGGAGTGGGTGCTGCATTCATGGCAATGGAGTGGGTGCTGCATTCATGGTAATGGAGTGGGTGCTGCATTCATGGCAATGGAGTGGGTGCTGCATTCGTGGCAATGGAGTGGGTGCTGCATTCCTGGCAATGGAGTGGGTGCTGCATTCATGGCAATGGAGTGGGTGCTGCATTCATGGCAATGGAGTGGGTGCTGCATTCATGGCAATGGAGTGGGTGCTGCATTCGTGGCAATGGAGTGGGTGCTGCATTCCTGGCAATGGAGTGGGTGCTGCATTCCTGGCAATGGAGTGGGTGCTGCATTCATGGCAATACGGTGGGTGCTGCATTCATGGCAGTACGGTGGAAGCTGCATTCATAGCAATGGAGTGGGTGCTGCATTAATGGCAATATGGTGGGTGCTGCATTCATGGCAATATGGTGGGTGCTGCATTCATGGCAATACGGATGGTGCTGCATTCATGGCAATACATTGGGTGCTGCATTCCTGGCAATACGGTGGATACTGAATTCATGGCAATACGGTGGGTGCTGCATTCATGGCAATGGAGTGGGTGCTGCATTCATGTCAATGGAGTGGGTGCTGCATTCATGACAATGGAGTGGGTGCTGCATTTGTGACAATGAAGTGGGTGCTGCATTCGTGGCAATGGAGTGGGTGCTGCATTCGTGGCAATGGAGTGGGTGCTGCATTCGTGGCAATGGAGTGGGTGCTGCATTCATGGCAATACAGTGGGTCCTGCATTCATGGCAATACAGTGGGTGCTGCATTTGTGGCAATGGAGTGGGTGCTGCATTTGTGGCAATGGAGTGGGTGCTGAATTTGCGGCAATGGAGTGGGTGCTGAATTTGTGGCAATGGAGTGGGTGCTGCATTTGTAGCAATGGAGTGGGTGCTGCATTTGTGGCAATGGAGTGGGTGCTGCATTTGTGGCAATGGAGTGGGTGCTGCATTTGTGGCAATGGAGTGGGTGCTGCATTTGTGGCAATGGAGTGGGTGCTGCATTCGTGGCAATGGAGTGGGTGCTGCATTTCTGGCAATGGAGTGGGTGCTGCATTTCTGGCAATGGAGTGGGTGCTGCATTTCTGGCAATGGAGTGGGTGCTGCATTTCTGGCAATGGAGTGGGTGCTGCATTCATGGCAATACGGTGGAAGCTGCATTCATGGCAATGGAGTGGGTGCTGCATTCATGGCAATATGGTGGGTGCTGCATTCATGGCAATATGGTGGGTGCTGCATTCATGACAATATGGTGGGTGCTGCATTCATGGCAATACGGTGGGTGCTGCATTCATGGCAATGGAGTGGGTGTTGCATTAATGGCAATACGGTGGGTGCTGCATTTATGGCAATACGGTGGGTGCTGCATTCATGGCAATACGGTGGGTGCTGCATTCATGGCAATGAAGTGGGTGCTGCATTTATGGCAATACGGTGGGTGCTGCATTCATGGCAATGGAGTGGGTGCTGTATTCATGGCAATGGAGTGGGTGCTTTATTCATGGCAATGGAGTGGGTGCTGTATTCATGGCAATGGAGTGGGTGCTACATTCATGGCAATGGAGTGGGTGCTACATTCATGGCAATGGAGTGGGTGCTGCATTCATGGCAATGGAGTGGGTGCTGCATTCATGGCAATACGGTGGGTGCTGCATTCATGGCAATGGAGTGGGTGTTGCATTAATGGCAATGGAGTGGGTGCTGCATGTATGGCAATGGAGTGGGTGCTGCATTAATGGCAATGGAGTGGGTGCTGCATTCATGGCAATATGGTGGGTGCTGCATTCATGGCAATGGAGTGGGTGCTGCATTCATGGCAATACGGTGGGTGCTGCATTAATGGCAATGGAGTGGGTGCTGCATTAATGGCAATGGAGTGGGTGCTGCATTCATGGCAATGGAGTGGGTGCTTCATTCATGGCAATGGAGTGGGTGCTGCATTCATGGAAATACGGTGGGTGCTGCATTAATGGCAATGGAGTGGGTGCTGCATTCATGGTAATGGAGTGGGTTCTGCGTTCATGGCAATGGAGTGGGTTCTGCGTTCATGGCAATGGAGTGGGTGCTGCATGCATGGCAATGGAGTGGGTGCTGCATTCATGGCAATGAAGTGGGTGCTGCATTAATGGCAATACTGTGGGTGCTGCATTAATGGCAATACGGTGGGCGCTGCATTCATGACAATGGAATGGGTGCTGCATTCGTGGCAATGGAGTGGGTGCTGCATTCGTGGCAATGGAGTGGGTGCTGCATTCATGGCAATGGAATGGGTGCTGCATTCATGGCAATGGAGTGGGTTCTGCGTTCATGGCAATGGAGTGGGTGCTACATTCATGGCAATATGTTGGGTGCTGCATTCATGGCAATGGAGTGGGTGCTGCATTCATGGCAATACGGTGGGTGCTGCATTCATGGCAATGGAGTGGGTGCTGCATTAATGGCAATGGAGTGGGTGCTGCATTAATGGCAATATGGTGGGTGCTGCATTCATGGCAATACGGTGGGTGCTGCATTCATGGCAATGGAGTGGGTGCTGCATTCATGGCAATGGAGTGGGTGCTGCATTCATGGCAATGGAGTGGGTGCTGCATTAATGGCAATGGAGTGGGTGCTGCATTCATGGCAATGGAGTGGGTGCTGCATTCATGGCAATATGGTGGGTGCTGCATTCATGGCAATATGGTGGGTGCTGCATTCATGGCAATACGGTGGGTTCTGCATTCATGGCAATGGAGTGGGTGCTGCATTAATGGCAATGGAGTGGGTGCTGCATTAATGGCAATGGAGTGGGTGCTGCATTCGTGGCAATACAGTGGGTGCTGCATTTGTGGCAATGGAGTGGGTGCTGCATTTGTGGCAATGGAGTGGGTGCTGCGTTCGTGGCAATGGAGTGGGTGCTGCATTCGTGCCAATGGAGTGGGTGCTGCATTCGTGGCAATGGAGTGGGTGCTGCATTTCTGGCAATGGAGTGGGTTCTGCATTCATGGCAATACGGTGGGTGCTGCATTCATGGCAATACGGTGGAAGCTGCATTCATGGCAATGGAGTGGGTGCTGCATTCATGTCAATACGTTGGGTGCTGCATTCATGGCAATGGAGTGGGTGCTGCATTCATGGCAATGCGGTGGGTGCTGCACTCATGGCAATGGAGTGGGTGCTGCATTAATGGCAATGGAGTGGGTGCTGCATTCATGGCAATATGGTGGGTGCTGCATTCATGGCAATACGGTGGGTGCTGCATTCATGGCAATGGAGTGGGTGCTGCATTCATGGCAATACGGTGGGTGCTGCATTCATGGCAATGGAGTGGGTGCTGCATTAATGGCAATGGAGTGGATGCTGCATTCATGGCAATATGGTGGGTGCTGCATTCATGGCAATGGAGTGGGTGCTTCATTCATGGCAATACAGTGGGTTCTGCATTCATGGCAATGGAGTGGGTGCTGCATTAATGGCAATGGAGTGGGTGCTGCATTCGTGGCAATAGAGTGGGTGCTGCATTCATGGCAATGGAGTGGGTGCTGCATTCATGGAAATACGGTGGGTGCTGCATTAATGGCAATGGAGTGGGTGCTGCATTCATGGTAATGGAGTGGGTGCTGCGTTTATGGCAATGGAGTGGGTTCTGCATTCATGGCAATGGAGTGGGTGCTGCATTCATGGCAATACGATGGGTGCTGCATTCATGGCAATGGAGTGGGTGCTGCATTCATGGCAATACGATGGGTACTGCATTCATGGCAATGGAGTGGGTGCTGCATTCATGGCAATGGAGTGGATGCTGTGTTCATGCCAATGGAGTGGGTTCTGCGTTCATGGCAATGGAGTGGGTGCTGCATTCATGGCAATACGTTGGGTGCTGCATTCATGGCAATGGAGTGGGTGCTGCATTCATGGTAATACGGCGGGTGCTGCATTAATGGCAATGGAGTGGGTGCTGCATTAATGGCAATGGAGTGGGTGCTGCATTCATGGCAATATGGTGGGTGCTGCATTCATGGCAATACGGTGGGTGCTGCATTCATGGCAATGGAGTGGGTGCTGCATTCATGGCAATGGAGTGGGCGCTGCATTCGTGGCAATGGAGTGGGTGCTGCATTCCTGGCAATGGAGTGGGTGCTGCATTCCTGGCAATGGAGTGGGTGCTGCATTCCTTGCAATGGAGTGGGTGCTGCATTCATGGCAATATGGTGGTGCTGCATTAATGGCAATGGAGTGGGTGCTGCATTCATGGTAATGGAGTGGGTGCTGCATTCATGGTAATGGAGTGGGTGCTGCGTTCATGGCAATGGAGTGGGTTCTGCGTTCATGGTAATGGAGTGGGTTCTGCGTTCATGGTAATGGAGTGGGTGCTGCGTTCATGGTAATGGAGTGGGTGCTGCGTTCATGGTAATGGAGTGGGTGCTGCGTTCATGGCAATGGAGTGGGTTCTGCGTTCATGGCAATGGAGTGGGTGCTGCATTCATGGCAATGGAGTGGGTGCTGCATTCATGGCAATGGAGTGGGTGCTGCATTCATGGCAATGGAGTGGGTGCTGCATTCATGGCAATGGAGTGGGTGCTGCATTCATGTTAATGGAGTGGGTGCTGCATTCATGGCAATGGAGTGGGTGCTGCATTCGTGGCAATGGAGTGGGTGCTGCATTCATGGCAATACGGTGGGTGCTGCATTTATGGCAATACGGTGGAAGCTGCATTCATGGCAATGGAGTGGGTGCTGCATTCATGGCAATACGGTGGGTGCTGCATTCCTGGCAATACGGTGGATGCTGAATTCATGGCAATACGGTGGGTGCTGCATTCATGGCAATGGAGTGGGTGCTGCATTCATGACAATGGAGTGGGTGCTGCATTCATGACAATGGAGTGGGTGCTGCATTCATGGCAATACGGTGGGTGCTGCATTCATGGCAATACGGTGGGTGCTGCATTCATGGCAATACGATGGGTGCTGCATTCATGGCAATGGAGTGGGTGCTGCGTTCATGACAATGGAGTGGGTGCTGCGTTCATGGCAATACAGTGGGTGCTGCATTCATGGCAATACAGTGGGTGCTGCATTCATGGCAATACAGTGGGTGCTGCATTCATGGCAATACAGTAGGTGCTGCATTCGTGGCAATGGAGTGGGTGCTGCATTTCTGGCAATGGAGTGGGTGCTGCATTTCTGGCAATGGAGTGGGTTCTGCATTTATGGCAATACGGTGGGTGCTGGATTCATGGCAATACGGTGGGTGCTGCATTCATGGCAATGGAGTGGGTGCTGCATTCATGACAATGGAGTGGGTGCTGCATTCATGACAATGGAGTGGGTGCTGCATTCATGGCAATACGGTGGGTGCTGCATTCATGGCAATACGGTGGGTGCTGCATTCATGGCAATACGATGGGTGCTGCATTCATGGCAATGGAGTGGGTGCTGCGTTCATGACAATGGAGTGGGTGCTGCGTTCATGGCAATACAGTGGGTGCTGCATTCATGGCAATACAGTGGGTGCTGCATTCATGGCAATACAGTGGGTGCTGCATTCATGGCAATACAGTAGGTGCTGCATTCGTGGCAATGGAGTGGGTGCTGCATTTGTGGCAATGGAGTGGGTGCTGCATTTGTGGCAATGGAGTGGGTGCTGCATTTGTGGCAATGGAGTGGGTGCTGCATTCGTGGCAATGGAGTGGGTGCTGCATTTGTGGCAATGGAGTGGGTGCTGCATTTGTGGCAATGGAGTGGGTGCTGCATTCGTGGCAATGGAGTGGGTGCTGCATTTCTGGCAATGGAGTGGGTGCTGCATTTCTGGCAATGGAGTGGGTGCTGCATTCATGGCAATACGGTGGGTGCTGCATTCATGGCAATATGGTGGAAGCTGCATTCATGGCAATGGAGTGGGTGCTGCATTTATGGCAATATGGTGGGTGCTGCATTCATGGCAATATGGTGGGTGCTGCATTCATGGCAATACGGTGGGTGCTGCATTCATGGCAATGAAGTGGGTGCTGCATTTATGGCAATACGGTGGGTGCTGCATTCATGGCAATGGAGTGGGTGCTGCATTCATGGCAATGGAGTGGGTGCTGTATTCATGGCAATGTAGTGGGTGCTGTATTCATGGCAATGGAGTGGGTGCTGTATTCATGGCAATGGATTGGGTGCTACATTCATGGCAATGGAGTGGGTGCTACATTCATGGCAATGGAGTGGGTGCTGCATTCATGGCAACGGAGTGGGTGCTGCATTCATGGCAATACGGTGGGTGCTGCATTCATGGCAATGGAGTGTGTGTTGCATTCATGGCAATGGAGTGGGTGCTGCATTCATGGCAATGGAGTGGGTGCTGCATTAATGGCAATGGAGTGGGTGCTGCATTCATGGCAATATGGTGGGTGCTGCATTCATGGCAATGGAGTGGGTGCTGCATTCATGGCAATACGGTGGGTGCTGCATTAATGGCAATGGAGTGGGTGCTGCATTAATGGCAATGGAGTGGGTGCTGCATTCATGGCATTGGAGTGGGTGCTGCATTCATGGCATTGGAGTGGGTGCTGCATTCATGGCAATACGGTGGGTGCTGCATTCATGGCAATGGAGTGGGTGCTGCATTAATGGCAATGGAGTGGATGCTGCATTCATGGCAATATGGTGGGTGCTGCATTCATGGCAATATGGTGGGTGCTGCATTCATGGCAATGAAGTGGGTGCTGCATTAATGGCAATACTGTGGGTGCTGCATTAATGGCAATACGGTGGGCGCTGCATTCATGACAATGGAGTGGGTGCTGCATTCATGGCAATGGAGTGGGTGCTGCATTCATGGCAATACGGTGGGTGCTGCATTCATGGCAATGGAGTGGGTGCTGCATTAATGGCAATGGAGTGGGTGCTGCATTTATGGCAATGGAGTGGGTGCTGCATTAATGGCAATGGAGTGGGTGCTGCATTCATGGCAATATGGTGGGTGCTGCATTCATGGCAATGGAGTGGGTGCTGCATTCATGGCAATACGGTGGGTGCTGCATTAATGGCAATGGAGTGGGTGCTGCATTAATGGCAATGGAGTGGGTGCTGCATTCATGGCAATGTGGTGGGTGCTGCATTCATGGCAATGGAGTGGGTGCTGCATTAATGGCAATGGAGTGGGTTAATGGCATTCATGGCAATATGGTGGGTGCTGCATTCATGGCAATGGAGTGGGTGCTGCATTCATGGCAATGGAGTGGGTGCTGTATTCATGGCAATGGAGTGGGTGCTGTATTCATGGCAATGGAGTGGGTGCTACATTCATGGCAATGGAGTGGGTGCTACATTCATGGCAATGGAGTGGGTGCTGCATTCATGGCAATGGAGTGGGTGCTGCATTCATGGCAATACGGTGGGTGCTGCATTCATGGCAATGGAGTGGGTGTTGCATTAATGGCAATGGAGTGGGTGCTGCATGTGTGGCAATGGAGTGGGTGCTGCATTAATGGCAATGGAGTGGGTTAATGGCATTCATGGCAATATGGTGGGTGCTGCATTCATGGCAATGGAGTGGGTGCTGCATTCATGGCAATACGGTGGGTGCTGCATTAATGGCAATGCGGTGGGTGCTGCATTCATGGCAATGGAGTGGGTGCTGCATTAATGGCAATGGAGTGGGTGCTGCATTAATGGCAATGGAGTGGGTGCTGCATTCATGGCAATATGGTGGGTGCTGCATTCATGGCAATGGAGTGGGTGCTGCATTCATGGCAATGGAGTGGGTGCTGCATTCATGGAAATACGGTGGGTGCTGCATTCATGGCAATGGAGTGGGTGCTGCATTCATGGTAATGGAGTGGGTTCTGCGTTCATGGCAATGGAGTGGGTTCTGCGTTCATGGCAATGGAGTGGGTGCTGCATTCATGGCAATGGAGTGGGTGCTGCATTCATGGCAATGAAGTGGGTGCTGCATTAATGGCAATACTGTGGGTGCTGCATTAATGGCAATACGGTGGGCGCTGCATTCATGACAATGGAGTGGGAGCTGCATTCGTGGCAATGGAGTGGGTGCTGCATTCGTGGCAATGGAGTGGGTGCTGCATTCATGGCCATGGAATGGGTGCTGCGTTCATGGCAATGGAGTGGGTTCTGCGTTCATGGCAATGGAGTGGGTGCTACATTCATGGCAATATGTTGGGTGCTGCATTCATGGCAATGGAGTGGGTGCTGCATTCATGGCAATACGGTGGGTGCTGCATTCATGGCAATGGAGTGGGTGCTGCATTAATGGCAATGGAGTGGGTGCTACATTCATGGCAATATGTTGGGTGCTGCATTCATGGCAATGGAGTGGGTGCTGCATTCATGGCAATACGGTGGGTGCTGCATTCATGGCAATGGAGTGGGTGCTGCATTAATGGCAATGGAGTGGGTGCTGCATTAATGGCAATATGGTGGGTGCTGCATTCATGGCAATACGGTGGGTGCTGCATTCATGGCAATGGAGTGGGTGCTGCATTCATGGCAATGGAGTGGGTGCTGCATTCATGGCAATGGAGTGGGTGCTGCATTAATGGCAATGGAGTGGGTGCTGCATTCATGGCAATGGAGTGGGTGCTGCATTCATGACAATATGGTGGGTGCTGCATTCATGGCAATATGGTGGGTGCTGCATTCATGGCAATACGGTGGGTTCTGCATTCATGGCAATGGAGTGGGTGCTGCATTAATGGCAATGGAGTGGGTGCTGCATTAATGGCAATGGAGTGGGTGCTGCATTCATGGCAATGGAGTGGGTGCTGCATTCATGGCAAAACGGTGGGTGCTGCATTCATGGCAATGGAGTGGGTGTTGCATTCATGGCAATGGAGTGGGTGCTGCATTCATGGAAATACGGTGGGTGCTGCATTAATGGCAATGGAGTGGGTGCTGCATTCATGGTAATGGAGTGGGTTCTGCGTTCATGGCAATGGAGTGGGTTCTGCGTTCATGGCAATGGAGTGGGTGCTGCATTCATGGCAATGGAGTGGGTGCTGCATTCATGGCAATACAGTGGGTGCTGCATTCATGGCAATACAGTGGGTGCTGCATTCGTGGCAATACAGTAGGTGCTGCATTCATGGCAATACAGTGGGTGCTGCATTCGTGGCAATACAGTGGGTGCTGCATTCGTGGCAATGGAGTGGGTGCTGCATTTGTGGCAATGGAGTGGGTGCTGCGTTCGTGGCAATGGAGTGGGTGCTGCATTCGTGCCAATGGAGTGGGTGCTGCATTCGTGGCAATGGAGTGGGTGCTGCATTTCTGGCAATGGAGTGGGTGCTGCATTTCTGGCAATGGAGTGGGTTCTGCATTCATGGCAATACGGTGGGTGCTGGATTCATGGCAATACGGTGGGTGCTGCATTCATGGCAATGGAGTGGGTGCTGCATTCATGACAATGGAGTGGGTGCTGCATTCATGACAATGGAGTGGGTGCTGCATTCATGGCAATACGGTGGGTGCTGCATTCATGGCAATACGGTGGGTGCTGCATTCATGGCAATACGATGGGTGCTGCATTCATGGCAATGGAGTGGGTGCTGCGTTCATGACAATGGAGTGGGTGCTGCGTTCATGGCAATACAGTGGGTGCTGCATTCATGGCAATACAGTGGGTGCTGCATTCATGACAATACAGTGGGTGCTGCATTCATGGCAATACAGTAGGTGCTGCATTCGTGGCAATGGAGTGGGTGCTGCATTTGTGGCAATGGAGTGGGTGCTGCATTTGTGGCAATGGAGTGGGTGCTGCATTTGTGGCAATGGAGTGGGTGCTGCATTTGTGGCAATGGAGTGGGTGCTGCATTCGTGGCAATGGAGTGGGTGCTGCATTTCTGGCAATGGAGTGGGTGCTGCATTTCTGGCAATGGAGTGGGTGCTGCATTCATGGCAATACGGTGGGTGCTGCATTCATGGCAATATGGTGGAAGCTGCATTCATGGCAATGGAGTGGGTGCTGCATTTATGGCAATATGGTGGGTGCTGCATTCATGGCAATATGGTGGGTGCTGCATTCATGGCAATACGGTGGGTGCTGCATTCATGGCAATGAAGTGGGTGCTGCATTTATGGCAATACGGTGGGTGCTGCATTCATGGCAATGGAGTGGGTGCTGCATTCATGGCAATGGAGTGGGTGCTGTATTCATGGCAATGTAGTGGGTGCTGTATTCATGGCAATGGAGTGGGTGCTGTATTCATGGCAATGGAGTGGGTGCTACATTCATGGCAATGGAGTGGGTGCTACATTCATGGCAATGGAGTGGGTGCTGCATTCATGGCAATGGAGTGGGTGCTGCATTCATGGCAATACGGTGGGTGCTGCATTCATGGCAATGGAGTGGGTGTTGCATTCATGGCAATGGAGTGGGTGCTGCATTCATGGCAATGGAGTGGGTGCTGCATTAATGGCAATGGAGTGGGTGCTGCATTCATGGCAATATGGTGGGTGCTGCATTCATGGCAATGGAGTGGGTGCTGCATTCATGGCAATACGGTGGGTGCTGCATTAATGGCAATGGAGTGGGTGCTGCATTAATGGCAATGGAGTGGGTGCTGCATTCATGGCATTGGAGTGGGTGCTGCATTCATGGCATTGGAGTGGGTGCTGCATTCATGGCAATACGGTGGGTGCTGCATTCATGGCAATGGAGTGGGTGCTGCATTAATGGCAATGGAGTGGATGCTGCATTCATGGCAATATGGTGGGTGCTGCATTCATGGCAATATGGTGGGTGCTGCATTCATGGCAATGAAGTGGGTGCTGCATTAATGGCAATACTGTGGGTGCTGCATTAATGGCAATACGGTGGGCGCTGCATTCATGACAATGGAGTGGGTGCTGCATTCATGGCAATGGAGTGGGTGCTGCATTCATGGCAATACGGTGGGTGCTGCATTCATGGCAATGGAGTGGGTGCTGCATTAATGGCAATGGAGTGGGTGCTGCATTTATGGCAATGGAGTGGGTGCTGCATTAATGGCAATGGAGTGGGTGCTGCATTCATGGCAATATGGTGGGTGCTGCATTCATGGCAATGGAGTGGGTGCTGCATTCATGGCAATACGGTGGGTGCTGCATTAATGGCAATGGAGTGGGTGCTGCATTAATGGCAATGGAGTGGGTGCTGCATTCATGGCATTGGAGTGGGTGCTGCATTCATGGCAATACGGTGGGTGCTGCATTCATGGCAATACGGTGGGTGCTGCATTCATGGCAATGTGGTGGGTGCTGCATTCATGGCAATGGAGTGGGTGCTGCATTAATGGCAATATGGTGGGTGCTGCATTCATGGCAATATGGTGGGTGCTGCATTCATGGCAATGAAGTGGGTGCTGCATTAATGGCAATACTGTGGGTGCTGCATTAATGGCAATACGGTGGGTGCTGCATTCATGACAATGGAGTGGGTGCTGCATTCGTGGCAATGGAGTGGGTGCTGCATTCGTGGCAATGGAGTGGGTGCTGCATTCATGGCAATGGAATGGGTGCTGCGTTCATGGCAATGGAGTGGGTTCTGCGTTCATGGCAATGGAGTGGGTGCTACATTCATGGCAATACGTTGGGTGCTGCATTAATGGCAATGGAGTGGGTGCTGCATTCATGGCAATACGGTGGGTGCTGCATTCATGGCAATGGAGTGGGTGCTGCATTAATGGCAATGGAGTGGGTGCTGCATTAATGGCAATATGGTGGGTGCTGCATTCATGGCAATACGGTGGGTGCTGCATTCATGGCAATGGAGTGGGTGCTGCATTCATGGCAATGGAGTGGGTGCTGCATTCATGGCAATGGAGTGGGTGCTGCATTAATGGCAATGGAGTGGGTGCTGCATTCATGGCAATGGAGTGGGTGCTGCATTCATGGCAATATGGTGGGTGCTGCATTCATGGCAATATGGTGGGTGCTGCATTCATGGCAATACGGTGGGTTCTGCATTCATGGCAATGGAGTGGGTGCTGCATTAATGGCAATGGAGTGGGTGCTGCATTCGTGGCAATGGAGTGGGTGCTGCATTCATGGCAATATGGTGGGTGCTGCATTCATGGCAATACGGTGGGTGCTGCATTCATGGCAATGGAGTGGGTGCTGCATTCATGGCAATGGAGTGGGTGCTGCAATCATGGCAATGGAGTGGGCGCTGCATTCGTGGCAATGGAGTGGGTGCTGCATTCCTGGCAATGGAGTGGGTGCTGCATTAATGGCAATGGAGTGAGTGCTGCATTAATGGCAATGGAGTGGGTGCTGCATTAATGGCAATGGAGTGGGTGCAGCATTCATGGCAATATGGTGGGTGCTGCATTCATGGCAATACGGTGGGTGCTGCATTCATGGCAATGGAGTGGGTGCTGCATTCATGGCAATGGAGTGGGTGCTGCATTCATGGCAATGGAGTGGGCGCTGCATTCGTGGCAATGGAGTGGGTGCTGCATTCCTGGCAATGGAGTGGGTGCTGCATTCCTGGCAATGGAGTGGGTGCTGCATTCCTTGCAATGGAGTGGGTGCTGCATTCATGGCAATACGGTGGTGCTGCATTAATGGCAATGGAGTGGGTGCTGCATTCATGGTAATGGAGTGGGTGCTGCATTCATGGTAATGGAGTGGGTTCTGTGTTCATGGTAATGGAGTGGGTTCTGCGTTCATGGTAATGGAGTGGGTGCTGCATTCATGGTAATGGAGTGGGTGCTGCGTTCATGGTAATGGAGTGGGTGCTGCGTTCATGGCAATGGAGTGGGTTCTGCGTTCATGGCAATGGAGTGGGTGCTGTATTCATGGCAATGTAGTGGGTGCTGTATTCATGGCAATGGAGTGGGTGCTGTATTCATGGCAATGGAGTGGGTGCTACATTCATGGCAATGGAGTGGGTGCTACATTCATGGCAATGGAGTGGGTGCTGCATTCATGGCAATGGAGTGGGTGCTGCATTCATGGCAATACGGTGGGTGCTGCATTCATGGCAATGGAGTGGGTGTTGCATTCATGGCAATGGAGTGGGTGCTGCATTCATGGCAATGGAGTGGGTGCTGCATTAATGGCAATGGAGTGGGTGCTGCATTCATGGCAATATGGTGGGTGCTGCATTCATGGCAATGGAGTGGGTGCTGCATTCATGGCAATACGGTGGGTGCTGCATTAATGGCAATGGAGTGGGTGCTGCATTAATGGCAATGGAGTGGGTGCTGCATTCATGGCATTGGAGTGGGTGCTGCATTCATGGCATTGGAGTGGGTGCTGCATTCATGGCAATACGGTGGGTGCTGCATTCATGGCAATGGAGTGGGTGCTGCATTAATGGCAATGGAGTGGATGCTGCATTCATGGCAATATGGTGGGTGCTGCATTCATGGCAATATGGTGGGTGCTGCATTCATGGCAATGAAGTGGGTGCTGCATTAATGGCAATACTGTGGGTGCTGCATTAATGGCAATACGGTGGGCGCTGCATTCATGACAATGGAGTGGGTGCTGCATTCATGGCAATGGAGTGGGTGCTGCATTCATGGCAATACGGTGGGTGCTGCATTCATGGCAATGGAGTGGGTGCTGCATTAATGGCAATGGAGTGGGTGCTGCATTTATGGCAATGGAGTGGGTGCTGCATTAATGGCAATGGAGTGGGTGCTGCATTCATGGCAATATGGTGGGTGCTGCATTCATGGCAATGGAGTGGGTGCTGCATTCATGGCAATACGGTGGGTGCTGCATTAATGGCAATGGAGTGGGTGCTGCATTAATGGCAATGGAGTGGGTGCTGCATTCATGGCATTGGAGTGGGTGCTGCATTCATGGCAATACGGTGGGTGCTGCATTCATGGCAATACGGTGGGTGCTGCATTCATGGCAATGTGGTGGGTGCTGCATTCATGGCAATGGAGTGGGTGCTGCATTAATGGCAATATGGTGGGTGCTGCATTCATGGCAATATGGTGGGTGCTGCATTCATGGCAATGAAGTGGGTGCTGCATTAATGGCAATACTGTGGGTGCTGCATTAATGGCAATACGGTGGGTGCTGCATTCATGACAATGGAGTGGGTGCTGCATTCGTGGCAATGGAGTGGGTGCTGCATTCGTGGCAATGGAGTGGGTGCTGCATTCATGGCAATGGAATGGGTGCTGCGTTCATGGCAATGGAGTGGGTTCTGCGTTCATGGCAATGGAGTGGGTGCTACATTCATGGCAATACGTTGGGTGCTGCATTAATGGCAATGGAGTGGGTGCTGCATTCATGGCAATACGGTGGGTGCTGCATTCATGGCAATGGAGTGGGTGCTGCATTAATGGCAATGGAGTGGGTGCTGCATTAATGGCAATATGGTGGGTGCTGCATTCATGGCAATACGGTGGGTGCTGCATTCATGGCAATGGAGTGGGTGCTGCATTCATGGCAATGGAGTGGGTGCTGCATTCATGGCAATGGAGTGGGTGCTGCATTAATGGCAATGGAGTGGGTGCTGCATTCATGGCAATGGAGTGGGTGCTGCATTCATGGCAATATGGTGGGTGCTGCATTCATGGCAATATGGTGGGTGCTGCATTCATGGCAATACGGTGGGTTCTGCATTCATGGCAATGGAGTGGGTGCTGCATTAATGGCAATGGAGTGGGTGCTGCATTCGTGGCAATGGAGTGGGTGCTGCATTCATGGCAATATGGTGGGTGCTGCATTCATGGCAATACGGTGGGTGCTGCATTCATGGCAATGGAGTGGGTGCTGCATTCATGGCAATGGAGTGGGTGCTGCAATCATGGCAATGGAGTGGGCGCTGCATTCGTGGCAATGGAGTGGGTGCTGCATTCCTGGCAATGGAGTGGGTGCTGCATTAATGGCAATGGAGTGAGTGCTGCATTAATGGCAATGGAGTGGGTGCTGCATTAATGGCAATGGAGTGGGTGCAGCATTCATGGCAATATGGTGGGTGCTGCATTCATGGCAATACGGTGGGTGCTGCATTCATGGCAATGGAGTGGGTGCTGCATTCATGGCAATGGAGTGGGTGCTGCATTCATGGCAATGGAGTGGGCGCTGCATTCGTGGCAATGGAGTGGGTGCTGCATTCCTGGCAATGGAGTGGGTGCTGCATTCCTGGCAATGGAGTGGGTGCTGCATTCCTTGCAATGGAGTGGGTGCTGCATTCATGGCAATACGGTGGTGCTGCATTAATGGCAATGGAGTGGGTGCTGCATTCATGGTAATGGAGTGGGTGCTGCATTCATGGTAATGGAGTGGGTTCTGTGTTCATGGTAATGGAGTGGGTTCTGCGTTCATGGTAATGGAGTGGGTGCTGCATTCATGGTAATGGAGTGGGTGCTGCGTTCATGGTAATGGAGTGGGTGCTGCGTTCATGGCAATGGAGTGGGTTCTGCGTTCATGGCAATGGAGTGGGTGCTGCATTCATGGCAATGGAGTGGGTGCTGCATTCATGGCAATGGAGTGGGTGCTGCATTCATGGCAATGGAGTGGGTGCTGCATTCATGGCAATGGAGTGGGTGCTGCATTCATGGCAATGGAGTGAGTGCTGCATTCGTGGCAATGGAGTGGGTGCTGCATTCGTGGCAATGGAGTGGGTGCTGCATTCATGGCAATACGGTGGGTGCTGCATTTATGGCAATACGGTGGAAGCTGCATTCATGGCAATGGAGTGGGTGCTGCATTCATGGCAATATGGTGGGTGCTGCATTCATGGCAATACATTGGGTGCTGCATTCCTGGCAATACGGTGGATGCTGAATTCATGGCAATACGGTGGGTGCTGCATTCATGGCAATGGAGTGGGTGCTGCATTCATGACAATGGAGTGGGTGCTGCATTCATGACAATGGAGTGGGTGCTGCATTCATGGCAATACGGTGGGTGCTGCATTCATGACAATACGGTGGGTGCTGCATTCATGGCAATACGATGGGTGCTGAATTCATGGCAATGGAGTGGGTGCTGCGTTCATGGCAATGGAGTGGGTGCTGCGTTCATGGCAATACAGTGGGTGCTGCATTCATGGCAATACAGTGGGTGCTGCATTCATGGCAATACAGTGGGTGCTGCATTCATGGCAATACAGTAGGTGCTGCATTCGTGGCAATGGAGTGGGTGCTGCATTTGTGGCAATGGAGTGGGTGCTGCATTTGTGGCAATGGAGTGGGTGCTGCATTTGTGGAAATTGAGTGGATGCTGCATTTGTGGCAATGGAGTGGGTGCTGCATTTGTGGCAATGGAGTGGGTGCTGCATTCGTGGCAATGGAGTGGGTGCTGCATTTCTGGCAATGGAGTGGGTGCTGCATTTCTGGCAATGGAGTGGGTGCTGCATTCATGGCAATACGGTGGGTGCTGCATTCATGGCAATATGGTGGAAGCTGCATTCATGGCAATGGAGTGGGTGCTGCATTTATGGCAATATGGTGGGTGCTGCATTCATGGCAATATGGTGGGTGCTGCATTCATGGCAATACGGTGGGTGCTGCATTCATGGCAATGAAGTGGGTGCTGCATTTATGGCAATACGGTGGGTGCTGCATTCATGGCAATGTAGTGGGTGCTGCATTCATGGCAATGGAGTGGGTGCTGTATTCATGGCAATGTAGTGGGTGCTGTATTCATGGCAATGGAGTGGGTGCTGTATTCATGGCAATGGAGTGGGTGCTACATTCATGGCAATGGAGTGGGTGCTACATTCATGGCAATGGAGTGGGTGCTGCATTCATGGCAATGGAGTGGGTGCTGCATTCATGGCAATACGGTGGGTGCTGCATTCATGGCAATGGAGTGGGTGTTGCATTCATGGCAATGGAGTGGGTGCTGCATTTATGGCAATGGAGTGGGTGCTGCATTAATGGCAATGGAGTGGGTGCTGCATTCATGGCAATATGGTGGGTGCTGCATTCATGGCAATGGAGTGGGTGCTGCATTCATGGCAATACGGTGGGTGCTGCATTAATGGCAATGGAGTGGGTGCTGCATTAATGGCAATGGAGTGGGTGCTGCATTCATGGCATTGGAGTGGGTGCTGCATTCATGGCATTGGAGTGGGTGCTGCATTCATGGCAATACGGTGGGTGCTGCATTCATGGCAATGGAGTGGGTGCTGCATTCATGGCAATACGGTGGGTGCTGCATTCATGGCAATTGAGTGGGTGCTGCATTAATGGCAATGGAGTGGGTGCTGCATTCATGGCAATATGGTGGGTGCTGCATTCATGGCAATATGGTGGGTGCTGCATTCATGGCAATGAAGTGGGTGCTGCATTAATGGCAATACTGTGGGTGCTGCATTAATGGCAATACGGTGGGCGCTGCATTCATGACAATGGAGTGGGTGCTGCATTCATGGCAATGGAGTGGGTGCTGCATTCATGGCAATACGGTGGGTGCTGCATTCATGGCAATGGAGTGGGTGTTGCATTAATGGCAATGGAGTGGGTGCTGCATTTATGGCAATGGAGTGGGTGCTGCATTAATGGCAATGGGGGGGTGCTGCATTCATGGCAATATGGTGGTGCTGCATTCATGGCAATGGAGTGGGTGCTGCATTCATGGCAATACGGTGGGTGCTGCATTAATGGCAATGGAGTGGGTGCTGCATTAATGGCAATGGAGTGGGTGCTGCATTCATGGCATTGGAGTGGGTGCTGCATTCATGCCAATACGGTGGGTGCTGCATTCATGGCAATACGGTGGGTGCTGCATTCATGGCAATGCGGTGGGTGCTGCATTCATGGCAATGGAGTGGGTGCTGCATTAATGGCAATATGGTGGGTGCTGCATTCATGGCAATATGGTGGGTGCTGCATTCATGGCAATGAAGTGGGTGCTGCATTAATGGCAATGGAGTGGGTGCTGCATTTATGGCAATGGAGTGGGTGCTGCATTAATGGCAATGGAGTGGGTGCTGCATTCATGGCAATATGGTGGGTGCTGCATTCATGGCAATGGAGTGGGTGCTGCATTCATGGCAATACGGTGGGTGCTGCATTAATGGCAATGGAGTGGGTGCTGCATTAATGGCAATGGAGTGGGTGCTGCATTCATGGCATTGGAGTGGGTGCTGCATTCATGGCAATACGGTGGGTGCTGCATTCATGGCAATACGGTGGGTGCTGCATTCATGGCAATGTGGTGGGTGCTGCATTCATGGCAATGGAGTGGGTGCTGCATTAATGGCAATGGAGTGGGTTAATGGCATTCATGGCAATATGGTGGGTGCTGCATTCATGGCAATGGAGTGGGTGCTGCATTCATGGCAATGGAGTGGGTGCTGTATTCATGGCAATGGAGTGGGTGCTGTATTCATGGCAATGGAGTGGGTGCTACATTCATGGCAATGGAGTGGGTGCTACATTCATGGCAATGGAGTGGGTGCTGCATTCATGGCAATGGAGTGGGTGCTGCATTCATGGCAATACGGTGGGTGCTGCATTCATGGCAATGGAGTGGGTGTTGCATTAATGGCAATGGAGTGGGTGCTGCATGTGTGGCAATGGAGTGGGTGCTGCATTAATGGCAATGGAGTGGGTTAATGGCATTCATGGCAATATGGTGGGTGCTGCATTCATGGCAATGGAGTGGGTGCTGCATTCATGGCAATACGGTGGGTGCTGCATTAATGGCAATGCGGTGGGTGCTGCATTCATGGCAATGGAGTGGGTGCTGCATTAATGGCAATGGAGTGGGTGCTGCATTAATGGCAATGGAGTGGGTGCTGCATTCATGGCAATATGGTGGGTGCTGCATTCATGGCAATGGAGTGGGTGCTGCATTCATGGCAATGGAGTGGGTGCTGCATTCATGGAAATACGGTGGGTGCTGCATTCATGGCAATGGAGTGGGTGCTGCATTCATGGTAATGGAGTGGGTTCTGCGTTCATGGCAATGGAGTGGGTTCTGCGTTCATGGCAATGGAGTGGGTGCTGCATTCATGGCAATGGAGTGGGTGCTGCATTCATGGCAATGAAGTGGGTGCTGCATTAATGGCAATACTGTGGGTGCTGCATTAATGGCAATACGGTGGGCGCTGCATTCATGACAATGGAGTGGGAGCTGCATTCGTGGCAATGGAGTGGGTGCTGCATTCGTGGCAATGGAGTGGGTGCTGCATTCATGGCCATGGAATGGGTGCTGCGTTCATGGCAATGGAGTGGGTTCTGCGTTCATGGCAATGGAGTGGGTGCTACATTCATGGCAATATGTTGGGTGCTGCATTCATGGCAATGGAGTGGGTGCTGCATTCATGGCAATACGGTGGGTGCTGCATTCATGGCAATGGAGTGGGTGCTGCATTAATGGCAATGGAGTGGGTGCTACATTCATGGCAATATGTTGGGTGCTGCATTCATGGCAATGGAGTGGGTGCTGCATTCATGGCAATACGGTGGGTGCTGCATTCATGGCAATGGAGTGGGTGCTGCATTAATGGCAATGGAGTGGGTGCTGCATTAATGGCAATATGGTGGGTGCTGCATTCATGGCAATACGGTGGGTGCTGCATTCATGGCAATGGAGTGGGTGCTGCATTCATGGCAATGGAGTGGGTGCTGCATTCATGGCAATGGAGTGGGTGCTGCATTAATGGCAATGGAGTGGGTGCTGCATTCATGGCAATGGAGTGGGTGCTGCATTCATGACAATATGGTGGGTGCTGCATTCATGGCAATATGGTGGGTGCTGCATTCATGGCAATACGGTGGGTTCTGCATTCATGGCAATGGAGTGGGTGCTGCATTAATGGCAATGGAGTGGGTGCTGCATTAATGGCAATGGAGTGGGTGCTGCATTCATGGCAATGGAGTGGGTGCTGCATTCATGGCAAAACGGTGGGTGCTGCATTCATGGCAATGGAGTGGGTGTTGCATTCATGGCAATGGAGTGGGTGCTGCATTCATGGAAATACGGTGGGTGCTGCATTAATGGCAATGGAGTGGGTGCTGCATTCATGGTAATGGAGTGGGTTCTGCGTTCATGGCAATGGAGTGGGTTCTGCGTTCATGGCAATGGAGTGGGTGCTGCATTCATGGCAATGGAGTGGGTGCTGCATTCATGGCAATACAGTGGGTGCTGCATTCATGGCAATACAGTGGGTGCTGCATTCGTGGCAATACAGTAGGTGCTGCATTCATGGCAATACAGTGGGTGCTGCATTCGTGGCAATACAGTGGGTGCTGCATTCGTGGCAATGGAGTGGGTGCTGCATTTGTGGCAATGGAGTGGGTGCTGCGTTCGTGGCAATGGAGTGGGTGCTGCATTCGTGCCAATGGAGTGGGTGCTGCATTCGTGGCAATGGAGTGGGTGCTGCATTTCTGGCAATGGAGTGGGTGCTGCATTTCTGGCAATGGAGTGGGTTCTGCATTCATGGCAATACGGTGGGTGCTGGATTCATGGCAATACGGTGGGTGCTGCATTCATGGCAATGGAGTGGGTGCTGCATTCATGACAATGGAGTGGGTGCTGCATTCATGACAATGGAGTGGGTGCTGCATTCATGGCAATACGGTGGGTGCTGCATTCATGGCAATACGGTGGGTGCTGCATTCATGGCAATACGATGGGTGCTGCATTCATGGCAATGGAGTGGGTGCTGCGTTCATGACAATGGAGTGGGTGCTGCGTTCATGGCAATACAGTGGGTGCTGCATTCATGGCAATACAGTGGGTGCTGCATTCATGACAATACAGTGGGTGCTGCATTCATGGCAATACAGTAGGTGCTGCATTCGTGGCAATGGAGTGGGTGCTGCATTTGTGGCAATGGAGTGGGTGCTGCATTTGTGGCAATGGAGTGGGTGCTGCATTTGTGGCAATGGAGTGGGTGCTGCATTTGTGGCAATGGAGTGGGTGCTGCATTCGTGGCAATGGAGTGGGTGCTGCATTTCTGGCAATGGAGTGGGTGCTGCATTTCTGGCAATGGAGTGGGTGCTGCATTCATGGCAATACGGTGGGTGCTGCATTCATGGCAATATGGTGGAAGCTGCATTCATGGCAATGGAGTGGGTGCTGCATTTATGGCAATATGGTGGGTGCTGCATTCATGGCAATATGGTGGGTGCTGCATTCATGGCAATACGGTGGGTGCTGCATTCATGGCAATGAAGTGGGTGCTGCATTTATGGCAATACGGTGGGTGCTGCATTCATGGCAATGGAGTGGGTGCTGCATTCATGGCAATGGAGTGGGTGCTGTATTCATGGCAATGTAGTGGGTGCTGTATTCATGGCAATGGAGTGGGTGCTGTATTCATGGCAATGGAGTGGGTGCTACATTCATGGCAATGGAGTGGGTGCTACATTCATGGCAATGGAGTGGGTGCTGCATTCATGGCAATGGAGTGGGTGCTGCATTCATGGCAATACGGTGGGTGCTGCATTCATGGCAATGGAGTGGGTGTTGCATTCATGGCAATGGAGTGGGTGCTGCATTCATGGCAATGGAGTGGGTGCTGCATTAATGGCAATGGAGTGGGTGCTGCATTCATGGCAATATGGTGGGTGCTGCATTCATGGCAATGGAGTGGGTGCTGCATTCATGGCAATACGGTGGGTGCTGCATTAATGGCAATGGAGTGGGTGCTGCATTAATGGCAATGGAGTGGGTGCTGCATTCATGGCATTGGAGTGGGTGCTGCATTCATGGCATTGGAGTGGGTGCTGCATTCATGGCAATACGGTGGGTGCTGCATTCATGGCAATGGAGTGGGTGCTGCATTAATGGCAATGGAGTGGATGCTGCATTCATGGCAATATGGTGGGTGCTGCATTCATGGCAATATGGTGGGTGCTGCATTCATGGCAATGAAGTGGGTGCTGCATTAATGGCAATACTGTGGGTGCTGCATTAATGGCAATACGGTGGGCGCTGCATTCATGACAATGGAGTGGGTGCTGCATTCATGGCAATGGAGTGGGTGCTGCATTCATGGCAATACGGTGGGTGCTGCATTCATGGCAATGGAGTGGGTGCTGCATTAATGGCAATGGAGTGGGTGCTGCATTTATGGCAATGGAGTGGGTGCTGCATTAATGGCAATGGAGTGGGTGCTGCATTCATGGCAATATGGTGGGTGCTGCATTCATGGCAATGGAGTGGGTGCTGCATTCATGGCAATACGGTGGGTGCTGCATTAATGGCAATGGAGTGGGTGCTGCATTAATGGCAATGGAGTGGGTGCTGCATTCATGGCATTGGAGTGGGTGCTGCATTCATGGCAATACGGTGGGTGCTGCATTCATGGCAATACGGTGGGTGCTGCATTCATGGCAATGTGGTGGGTGCTGCATTCATGGCAATGGAGTGGGTGCTGCATTAATGGCAATATGGTGGGTGCTGCATTCATGGCAATATGGTGGGTGCTGCATTCATGGCAATGAAGTGGGTGCTGCATTAATGGCAATACTGTGGGTGCTGCATTAATGGCAATACGGTGGGTGCTGCATTCATGACAATGGAGTGGGTGCTGCATTCGTGGCAATGGAGTGGGTGCTGCATTCGTGGCAATGGAGTGGGTGCTGCATTCATGGCAATGGAATGGGTGCTGCGTTCATGGCAATGGAGTGGGTTCTGCGTTCATGGCAATGGAGTGGGTGCTACATTCATGGCAATACGTTGGGTGCTGCATTAATGGCAATGGAGTGGGTGCTGCATTCATGGCAATACGGTGGGTGCTGCATTCATGGCAATGGAGTGGGTGCTGCATTAATGGCAATGGAGTGGGTGCTGCATTAATGGCAATATGGTGGGTGCTGCATTCATGGCAATACGGTGGGTGCTGCATTCATGGCAATGGAGTGGGTGCTGCATTCATGGCAATGGAGTGGGTGCTGCATTCATGGCAATGGAGTGGGTGCTGCATTAATGGCAATGGAGTGGGTGCTGCATTCATGGCAATGGAGTGGGTGCTGCATTCATGGCAATATGGTGGGTGCTGCATTCATGGCAATATGGTGGGTGCTGCATTCATGGCAATACGGTGGGTTCTGCATTCATGGCAATGGAGTGGGTGCTGCATTAATGGCAATGGAGTGGGTGCTGCATTCGTGGCAATGGAGTGGGTGCTGCATTCATGGCAATATGGTGGGTGCTGCATTCATGGCAATACGGTGGGTGCTGCATTCATGGCAATGGAGTGGGTGCTGCATTCATGGCAATGGAGTGGGTGCTGCAATCATGGCAATGGAGTGGGCGCTGCATTCGTGGCAATGGAGTGGGTGCTGCATTCCTGGCAATGGAGTGGGTGCTGCATTAATGGCAATGGAGTGAGTGCTGCATTAATGGCAATGGAGTGGGTGCTGCATTAATGGCAATGGAGTGGGTGCAGCATTCATGGCAATATGGTGGGTGCTGCATTCATGGCAATACGGTGGGTGCTGCATTCATGGCAATGGAGTGGGTGCTGCATTCATGGCAATGGAGTGGGTGCTGCATTCATGGCAATGGAGTGGGCGCTGCATTCGTGGCAATGGAGTGGGTGCTGCATTCCTGGCAATGGAGTGGGTGCTGCATTCCTGGCAATGGAGTGGGTGCTGCATTCCTTGCAATGGAGTGGGTGCTGCATTCATGGCAATACGGTGGTGCTGCATTAATGGCAATGGAGTGGGTGCTGCATTCATGGTAATGGAGTGGGTGCTGCATTCATGGTAATGGAGTGGGTTCTGTGTTCATGGTAATGGAGTGGGTTCTGCGTTCATGGTAATGGAGTGGGTGCTGCATTCATGGTAATGGAGTGGGTGCTGCGTTCATGGTAATGGAGTGGGTGCTGCGTTCATGGCAATGGAGTGGGTTCTGCGTTCATGGCAATGGAGTGGGTGCTGTATTCATGGCAATGTAGTGGGTGCTGTATTCATGGCAATGGAGTGGGTGCTGTATTCATGGCAATGGAGTGGGTGCTACATTCATGGCAATGGAGTGGGTGCTACATTCATGGCAATGGAGTGGGTGCTGCATTCATGGCAATGGAGTGGGTGCTGCATTCATGGCAATACGGTGGGTGCTGCATTCATGGCAATGGAGTGGGTGTTGCATTCATGGCAATGGAGTGGGTGCTGCATTCATGGCAATGGAGTGGGTGCTGCATTAATGGCAATGGAGTGGGTGCTGCATTCATGGCAATATGGTGGGTGCTGCATTCATGGCAATGGAGTGGGTGCTGCATTCATGGCAATACGGTGGGTGCTGCATTAATGGCAATGGAGTGGGTGCTGCATTAATGGCAATGGAGTGGGTGCTGCATTCATGGCATTGGAGTGGGTGCTGCATTCATGGCATTGGAGTGGGTGCTGCATTCATGGCAATACGGTGGGTGCTGCATTCATGGCAATGGAGTGGGTGCTGCATTAATGGCAATGGAGTGGATGCTGCATTCATGGCAATATGGTGGGTGCTGCATTCATGGCAATATGGTGGGTGCTGCATTCATGGCAATGAAGTGGGTGCTGCATTAATGGCAATACTGTGGGTGCTGCATTAATGGCAATACGGTGGGCGCTGCATTCATGACAATGGAGTGGGTGCTGCATTCATGGCAATGGAGTGGGTGCTGCATTCATGGCAATACGGTGGGTGCTGCATTCATGGCAATGGAGTGGGTGCTGCATTAATGGCAATGGAGTGGGTGCTGCATTTATGGCAATGGAGTGGGTGCTGCATTAATGGCAATGGAGTGGGTGCTGCATTCATGGCAATATGGTGGGTGCTGCATTCATGGCAATGGAGTGGGTGCTGCATTCATGGCAATACGGTGGGTGCTGCATTAATGGCAATGGAGTGGGTGCTGCATTAATGGCAATGGAGTGGGTGCTGCATTCATGGCATTGGAGTGGGTGCTGCATTCATGGCAATACGGTGGGTGCTGCATTCATGGCAATACGGTGGGTGCTGCATTCATGGCAATGTGGTGGGTGCTGCATTCATGGCAATGGAGTGGGTGCTGCATTAATGGCAATATGGTGGGTGCTGCATTCATGGCAATATGGTGGGTGCTGCATTCATGGCAATGAAGTGGGTGCTGCATTAATGGCAATACTGTGGGTGCTGCATTAATGGCAATACGGTGGGTGCTGCATTCATGACAATGGAGTGGGTGCTGCATTCGTGGCAATGGAGTGGGTGCTGCATTCGTGGCAATGGAGTGGGTGCTGCATTCATGGCAATGGAATGGGTGCTGCGTTCATGGCAATGGAGTGGGTTCTGCGTTCATGGCAATGGAGTGGGTGCTACATTCATGGCAATACGTTGGGTGCTGCATTAATGGCAATGGAGTGGGTGCTGCATTCATGGCAATACGGTGGGTGCTGCATTCATGGCAATGGAGTGGGTGCTGCATTAATGGCAATGGAGTGGGTGCTGCATTAATGGCAATATGGTGGGTGCTGCATTCATGGCAATACGGTGGGTGCTGCATTCATGGCAATGGAGTGGGTGCTGCATTCATGGCAATGGAGTGGGTGCTGCATTCATGGCAATGGAGTGGGTGCTGCATTAATGGCAATGGAGTGGGTGCTGCATTCATGGCAATGGAGTGGGTGCTGCATTCATGGCAATATGGTGGGTGCTGCATTCATGGCAATATGGTGGGTGCTGCATTCATGGCAATACGGTGGGTTCTGCATTCATGGCAATGGAGTGGGTGCTGCATTAATGGCAATGGAGTGGGTGCTGCATTCGTGGCAATGGAGTGGGTGCTGCATTCATGGCAATATGGTGGGTGCTGCATTCATGGCAATACGGTGGGTGCTGCATTCATGGCAATGGAGTGGGTGCTGCATTCATGGCAATGGAGTGGGTGCTGCAATCATGGCAATGGAGTGGGCGCTGCATTCGTGGCAATGGAGTGGGTGCTGCATTCCTGGCAATGGAGTGGGTGCTGCATTAATGGCAATGGAGTGAGTGCTGCATTAATGGCAATGGAGTGGGTGCTGCATTAATGGCAATGGAGTGGGTGCAGCATTCATGGCAATATGGTGGGTGCTGCATTCATGGCAATACGGTGGGTGCTGCATTCATGGCAATGGAGTGGGTGCTGCATTCATGGCAATGGAGTGGGTGCTGCATTCATGGCAATGGAGTGGGCGCTGCATTCGTGGCAATGGAGTGGGTGCTGCATTCCTGGCAATGGAGTGGGTGCTGCATTCCTGGCAATGGAGTGGGTGCTGCATTCCTTGCAATGGAGTGGGTGCTGCATTCATGGCAATACGGTGGTGCTGCATTAATGGCAATGGAGTGGGTGCTGCATTCATGGTAATGGAGTGGGTGCTGCATTCATGGTAATGGAGTGGGTTCTGTGTTCATGGTAATGGAGTGGGTTCTGCGTTCATGGTAATGGAGTGGGTGCTGCATTCATGGTAATGGAGTGGGTGCTGCGTTCATGGTAATGGAGTGGGTGCTGCGTTCATGGCAATGGAGTGGGTTCTGCGTTCATGGCAATGGAGTGGGTGCTGCATTCATGGCAATGGAGTGGGTGCTGCATTCATGGCAATGGAGTGGGTGCTGCATTCATGGCAATGGAGTGGGTGCTGCATTCATGGCAATGGAGTGGGTGCTGCATTCATGGCAATGGAGTGAGTGCTGCATTCGTGGCAATGGAGTGGGTGCTGCATTCGTGGCAATGGAGTGGGTGCTGCATTCATGGCAATACGGTGGGTGCTGCATTTATGGCAATACGGTGGAAGCTGCATTCATGGCAATGGAGTGGGTGCTGCATTCATGGCAATATGGTGGGTGCTGCATTCATGGCAATACATTGGGTGCTGCATTCCTGGCAATACGGTGGATGCTGAATTCATGGCAATACGGTGGGTGCTGCATTCATGGCAATGGAGTGGGTGCTGCATTCATGACAATGGAGTGGGTGCTGCATTCATGACAATGGAGTGGGTGCTGCATTCATGGCAATACGGTGGGTGCTGCATTCATGGCAATACGGTGGGTGCTGCATTCATGGCAATACGATGGGTGCTGAATTCATGGCAATGGAGTGGGTGCTGCGTTCATGGCAATGGAGTGGGTGCTGCGTTCATGGCAATACAGTGGGTGCTGCATTCATGGCAATACAGTGGGTGCTGCATTCATGGCAATACAGTGGGTGCTGCATTCATGGCAATACAGTAGGTGCTGCATTCGTGGCAATGGAGTGGGTGCTGCATTTGTGGCAATGGAGTGGGTGCTGCATTTGTGGCAATGGAGTGGGTGCTGCATTTGTGGAAATTGAGTGGATGCTGCATTTGTGGCAATGGAGTGGGTGCTGCATTTGTGGCAATGGAGTGGGTGCTGCATTCGTGGCAATGGAGTGGGTGCTGCATTTCTGGCAATGGAGTGGGTGCTGCATTTCTGGCAATGGAGTGGGTGCTGCATTCATGGCAATACGGTGGGTGCTGCATTCATGGCAATATGGTGGAAGCTGCATTCATGGCAATGGAGTGGGTGCTGCATTTATGGCAATATGGTGGGTGCTGCATTCATGGCAATATGGTGGGTGCTGCATTCATGGCAATACGGTGGGTGCTGCATTCATGGCAATGAAGTGGGTGCTGCATTTATGGCAATACGGTGGGTGCTGCATTCATGGCAATGTAGTGGGTGCTGCATTCATGGCAATGGAGTGGGTGCTGTATTCATGGCAATGTAGTGGGTGCTGTATTCATGGCAATGGAGTGGGTGCTGTATTCATGGCAATGGAGTGGGTGCTACATTCATGGCAATGGAGTGGGTGCTACATTCATGGCAATGGAGTGGGTGCTGCATTCATGGCAATGGAGTGGGTGCTGCATTCATGGCAATACGGTGGGTGCTGCATTCATGGCAATGGAGTGGGTGTTGCATTCATGGCAATGGAGTGGGTGCTGCATTTATGGCAATGGAGTGGGTGCTGCATTAATGGCAATGGAGTGGGTGCTGCATTCATGGCAATATGGTGGGTGCTGCATTCATGGCAATGGAGTGGGTGCTGCATTCATGGCAATACGGTGGGTGCTGCATTAATGGCAATGGAGTGGGTGCTGCATTAATGGCAATGGAGTGGGTGCTGCATTCATGGCATTGGAGTGGGTGCTGCATTCATGGCATTGGAGTGGGTGCTGCATTCATGGCAATACGGTGGGTGCTGCATTCATGGCAATGGAGTGGGTGCTGCATTCATGGCAATACGGTGGGTGCTGCATTCATGGCAATTGAGTGGGTGCTGCATTAATGGCAATGGAGTGGGTGCTGCATTCATGGCAATATGGTGGGTGCTGCATTCATGGCAATATGGTGGGTGCTGCATTCATGGCAATGAAGTGGGTGCTGCATTAATGGCAATACTGTGGGTGCTGCATTAATGGCAATACGGTGGGCGCTGCATTCATGACAATGGAGTGGGTGCTGCATTCATGGCAATGGAGTGGGTGCTGCATTCATGGCAATACGGTGGGTGCTGCATTCATGGCAATGGAGTGGGTGTTGCATTAATGGCAATGGAGTGGGTGCTGCATTTATGGCAATGGAGTGGGTGCTGCATTAATGGCAATGGGGGGGTGCTGCATTCATGGCAATATGGTGGTGCTGCATTCATGGCAATGGAGTGGGTGCTGCATTCATGGCAATACGGTGGGTGCTGCATTAATGGCAATGGAGTGGGTGCTGCATTAATGGCAATGGAGTGGGTGCTGCATTCATGGCATTGGAGTGGGTGCTGCATTCATGCCAATACGGTGGGTGCTGCATTCATGGCAATACGGTGGGTGCTGCATTCATGGCAATGCGGTGGGTGCTGCATTCATGGCAATGGAGTGGGTGCTGCATTAATGGCAATATGGTGGGTGCTGCATTCATGGCAATATGGTGGGTGCTGCATTCATGGCAATGAAGTGGGTGCTGCATTAATGGCAATACTGTGGGTGCTGCATTAATGGCAATACGGTGGGTGCTGCATTCATGACAATGGAGTGGGTGCTGCATTCGTGGCAATGGAGTGGGTGCTGCATTCGTGGCAATGGAGTGGGTGCTGCATTCATGGCAATGGAATGGGTGCTGCGTTCATGGCAATGGAGTGGGTTCTGCGTTCATGGCAATGGAGTGGGTGCTACATTCATGGCAATACGTTGGGTGCTGCATTAATGGCAATGGAGTGGGTGCTGCATTCATGGCAATACGGTGGGTGCTGCATTCATGGCAATGGAGTGGGTGCTGCATTAATGGCAATGGAGTGGGTGCTGCATTAATGGCAATATGGTGGGTGCTGCATTCATGGCAATACGGTGGGTGCTGCATTCATGGCAATGGAGTGGGTGCTGCATTCATGGCAATGGAGTGGGTGCTGCATTCATGGCAATGGAGTGGGTGCTGCATTAATGGCAATGGAGTGGGTGCTGCATTCATGGCAATGGAGTGGGTGCTGCATTCATGGCAATATGGTGGGTGCTGCATTCATGGCAATATGGTGGGTGCTGCATTCATGGCAATACGGTGGGTTCTGCATTCATGGCAATGGAGTGGGTGCTGCATTAATGGCAATGGAGTGGGTGCTGCATTCGTGGCAATGGAGTGGGTGCTGCATTCGTGGCAATGGAGTGGGTGCTGCATTCATGGCAATGGGGTGGGTGCTGCATTCATGGCAATGGAGTGGGTGCTGCATTCATGGCAATATGGTGGGTGCTGCATTCATGGCAATGGAGTGGGTGCTGCATTCATGGAAATACGGTGGGTGCTGCATTAATGGCAATGGAGTGGGTGCTGCATTCATGGCAATGGAGTGGGTGCTGCGTTCATGTCAATGGAGTGGGTGCTGCGTTCATGGCAATGGAGTGGGTTCTGCATTCATGGCAATACGGTGGGTGCTGCATTCATGGCAATGGAGTGGGTGCTGCATTCATGGAAATACGGTGGGTGCTGCATTAATGGCAATGGAGTGGGTGCTGCATTCATGGTAATGGAGTGGGTGCTGCATTCATGGTAATGGAGTGGGTGCTGCATTCATGGTAATGGAGTGGGTGCTGCATTCATGGCAATGGAGTGGGTTCTGCGTTCATGGCAATGGAGTGGGTGCTGCATTCATGGCAATGGAGTGGGTGCTGCATTCATGGCAATGGAGTGGGTGCTGCATTCATGGCAATGGAGTGGGTGCTGCATTCGTGGCAATGGAGTGGGTGCTGCATTCGTGGCAATGGAGTGGGTGCTGCATTCCTGGCAATGGAGTGGGTGCTGCATTCCTGGCAATGGAGTGGGTGCTGCATTCATGGCAATGGAGTGGGTGCTGCATTCATGGCAATGGAGTGGGTGCTGCATTCATGGCAATGGAGTGGGTGATGCATTTGTGGCAATGGAGTGGGTGCTGCATTCCTGGCAATGGAGTGGGTGCTGCATTCCTGGCAATGGAGTGGGTGCTGCATTCATGGCAATACGGTGGGTGCTGCATTTATGGCAGTACGGTGGAAGCTGCATTCATGGCAATGGAGTGGGTGCTGCATTAATGGCAATATGGTGGGTGCTGCATTCATGGCAATATGGTGGGTGCTGCATTCATGGCAATACGGTGGGTGCTGCATTCATGGCAATACGGATGGTGCTGCATTCATGGCAATACATTGGGTGCTGCATTCCTGGCAATACGGTGGATACTGAATTCATGGCAATACGGTGGGTGCTGCATTCATGGCAATGGAGTGGGTGCTGCATTCATGTCAATGGAGTGGGTGCTGCATTCATGACAATGGAGTGGGTGCTGCATTTGTGACAATGGAGTGGGTGCTGCATTCGTGGCAATGGAGTGGGTGCTGCATTCGTGGCAATGGAGTGGGTGCTGCATTTGTGGCAATGGAGTGGGTGCTGCATTCATGGCAATACGATGGGTGCTGCGTTCATGGCAATGGAGTGGGTGCTGCGTTCATGGCAATGGAGTGGGTGCTGCATTCATGGCAATACAGTGGGTGCTGCATTCATGGCAATACAGTGGGTGCTGCATTCATGGCAATACAGTAGGTGCTGCATTCGTGGCAATACAGTGGGTGCTGCATTCGTGGCAATGGAGTGGGTGCTGCATTTGTGGCAATGGAGTGGGTGCTGAATTTGTGGCAATGGAGTGGGTGCTGAATTTGTGGCAATGGAGTGGGTGCTGAATTTGTGGCAATGGAGTGGGTGCTGCATTTGTAGCAATGGAGTGGGTGCTGCATTTGTGGCAATGGAGTGGGTGCTGCATTTGTGGCAATGGAGTGGGTGCTGCATTTGTGGCAATGGAGTGGGTGCTGCATTTGTGGCAATGGAGTGGGTGCTGCATTCGTGGCAATGGAGTGGGTGCTGCATTTCTGGCAATGGAGTGGGTGCTGCATTTCTGGCAATGGAGTGGGTGCTGCATTTCTGGCAATGGAGTGGGTGCTGCATTCATGGCAATGGAGTGGGTGCTGCATTCATGGCAATACGGTGGAAGCTGCATTCATGGCAATGGAGTGGGTGCTGCATTCATGGCAATATGGTGGGTGCTGCATTCATGGCAATATGGTGTGTGCTGCATTCATGACAATATGGTGGGTGCTGCATTCATGGCAATATGGTGGGTGCTGCATTCATGGCAATATGGTGGGTGCTGCATTCATGGCAATACGGTGGGTGCTGCATTCATGGCAATGGAGTGGGTGTTGCATTAATGGCAATACGGTGGGTGCTGCATTTATGGCAATACGGTGGGTGCTGCATTCATGGCAATACGGTGGGTGCTGCATTCATGGCAATGAAGTGGGTGCTGCATTTATGGCAATACGGTGGGTGCTGCATTCATGGCAATGGAGTGGGTGCTGTATTCATGGCAATGGAGTGGGTGCTGTATTCATGGCAATGGAGTGGGTGCTGTATTCATGGCAATGGAGTGGGTGCTACATTCATGGCAATGGAGTGGGTGCTACATTCATGGCAATGGAGTGGGTGCTGCATTCATGGCAATGGAGTGGGTGCTGCATTCATGGCAATACGGTGGGTGCTGCATTCATGGCAATGGAGTGGGTGTTGCATTAATGGCAATGGAGTGGGTGCTGCATGTATGGCAATGGAGTGGTTGCTGCATTAATGGCAATGGAGTGGGTTAATGGCATTCATGGCAATATGGTGGGTGCTGCATTCATGGCAATGGAGTGGGTGCTGCATTCATGGCAATGGAGTGGGTGCTGTATTCATGGCAATGGAGTGGGTGCTGTATTCATGGCAATGGAGTGGGTGCTACATTCATGGCAATGGAGTGGGTGCTACATTCATGGCAATGGAGTGGGTGCTGCATTCATGGCAATGGAGTGGGTGCTGCATTCATGGCAATACGGTGGGTGCTGCATTCATGGCAATGGAGTGGGTGTTGCATTAATGGCAATGGAGTGGGTGCTGCATGTGTGGCAATGGAGTGGGTGCTGCATTAATGGCAATGGAGTGGGTTAATGGCATTCATGGCAATATGGTGGGTGCTGCATTCATGGCAATGGAGTGGGTGCTGCATTCATGGCAATACGGTGGGTGCTGCATTAATGGCAATGCGGTGGGTGCTGCATTCATGGCAATGGAGTGGGTGCTGCATTAATGGCAATGGAGTGGGTGCTGCATTAATGGCAATGGAGTGGGTGCTGCATTCATGGCAATACGGTGGGTGCTGCATTCATGGCAATGGAGTGGGTGCTGCATTCATGGCAATGGAGTGGGTGCTGCATTCATGGAAATACGGTGGGTGCTGCATTAATGGCAATGGAGTGGGTGCTGCATTCATGGTAATGGAGTGGGTTCTGCGTTCATGGCAATGGAGTGGGTGCTGCATTCATGGCAATGGAGTGGGTGCTGCATTCCTGGCAATGACGTGGGTGCTGCATTAATGGCAATACTGTGGGTGCTGCATTAATGGCAATACGGTGGGCGCTGCATTCATGACAATGGAGTGGGAGCTGCATTCGTGGCAATGGAGTGGGTGCTGCATTCGTGGCAATGGAGTGGGTGCTGCATTCATGGCCATGGAATGGGTGCTGCGTTCATGGCAATGGAGTGGGTTCTGCGTTCATGGCAATGGAGTGGGTGCTACATTCATGGCAATATGTTGGGTGCTGCATTCATGGCAATGGAGTGGGTGCTGCATTCATGGCAATACGGTGGGTGCTGCATTCATGGCAATGGAGTGGGTGCTGCATTAATGGCAATGGAGTGGGTGCTACATTCATGGCAATATGTTGGGTGCTGCATTCATGGCAATGGAGTGGGTGCTGCATTCATGGCAATACGGTGGGTGCTGCATTCATGGCAATGGAGTGGGTGCTGCATTAATGGCAATGGAGTGGGTGCTGCATTAATGGCAATATGGTGGGTGCTGCATTCATGGCAATACGGTGGGTGCTGCATTCATGGCAATGGAGTGGGTGCTGCATTCATGGCAATGGAGTGGGTGCTGCATTCATGGCAATGGAGTGGGTGCTGCATTAATGGCAATGGAGTGGGTGCTGCATTCATGGCAATGGAGTGGGTGCTGCATTCATGACAATATGGTGGGTGCTGCATTCATGGCAATATGGTGGGTGCTGCATTCATGGCAATACGGTGGGTTCTGCATTCATGGCAATGGAGTGGGTGCTGCATTAATGGCAATGGAGTGGGTGCTGCATTAATGGCAATGGAGTGGGTGCTGCATTCATGGCAATGGAGTGGGTGCTGCATTCATGGCAAAACGGTGGGTGCTGCATTCATGGCAATGGAGTGGGTGTTGCATTCATGGCAATGGAGTGGGTGCTGCATTCATGGAAATACGGTGGGTGCTGCATTAATGGCAATGGAGTGGGTGCTGCATTCATGGTAATGGAGTGGGTTCTGCGTTCATGGCAATGGAGTGGGTTCTGCGTTCATGGCAATGGAGTGGGTGCTGCATTCATGGCAATGGAGTGGGTGCTGCATTCATGGCAATACAGTGGGTGCTGCATTCATGGCAATACAGTGGGTGCTGCATTCGTGGCAATGGAGTGGGTGCTGCGTTCGTGGCAATGGAGTGGGTGCTGCATTCGTGCCAATGGAGTGGGTGCTGCATTCGTGGCAATGGAGTGGGTGCTGCATTTCTGGCAATGGAGTGGGTGCTGCATTTCTGGCAATGGAGTGGGTTCTGCATTCATGGCAATACGGTGGGTGCTGGATTCATGGCAATACGGTGGAAGCTGCATTCATGGCAATGGAGTGGGTGGTGCATTCATGTCAATACGTTGGGTGCTGCATTCATGGCAATGGAGTGGGTGCTGCATTCATGGCAATACGGTGGGTGCTGCACTCATGGCAATGGAGTGGGTGCTGCATTAATGGCAATGGAGTGGGTGCTGCATTCATGGCAATATGGTGGGTGCTGCATTCATGGCAATACGGTGGGTGCTGCATTCATGGCAATACGGTGGGTGCTGCATTCATGGCAATGGAGTGGGTGCTGCATTAATGGCAATGGAGTGGATGCTGCATTCATGGCAATATGGTGGGTGCTGCATTCATGGCAATGGAGTGGGTGCTTCATTCATGGCAATACGGTGGGTTCTGCATTCATGGCAATGGAGTGGGTGCTGCATTAATGGCAATGGAGTGGGTGCTGCATTCATGGCAATATGGTGGGTGCTGCATTCATGGCAATATGGTGGGTGCTGCATTCATGGCAATAAGGTGGGTGCTGCATTCATGGCAATGGAGTGGGTGCTGCATTCATGACAATGGAGTGGGTGCTGCATTCATGGCAATGGAGTGGGTGCTGCATTCATGGCAATGGAGTGGGTGCTGCATTCGTGGCAATAGAGTGGGTGCTGCATTCATGGCAATGGAGTGGGTGCTGCATTCATGGAAATACGGTGGGTGCTGCATTAATGGCAATGGAGTGGGTGCTGCATTCATGGTAATGGAGTGGGTGCTGCGTTTATGGCAATGGAGTGGGTTCTGCATTCATGGCAATGGAGTGGGTGCTGCATTCATGGCAATACGATGGGTGCTGCATTCATGGCAATGGAGTGGGTGCTGCATTCATGGCAATATGATGGGTACTGCATTCATGGCAATGGAGTGGGTGCTGCATTCATGGCAATGGAGTGGATGCTGCGTTCATGCCAATGGAGTGGGTTCTGCGTTCATGGCAATGGAGTGGGTGCTGCATTCATGGCAATACGTTGGGTGCTGCATTCATGGCAATGGAGTGGGTGCTGCATTCATGGCAATACGGTGGGTGCTGCATTAATGGCAATGGAGTGGGTGCTGCATTAATGGCAATTGAGTGGGTGCTGCATTAATGGCAATGGAGTGGGTGCTGCATTCATGGCAATATGGTGGGTGCTGCATTCATGGCAATACGGTGGGTGCTGCATTCATGGCAATGGAGTGGGTGCTGCATTCATGGCAATGGAGTGGGTGCTGCATTCATGGCAATGGAGTGGGCGCTGCATTCGTGGCAATGGAGTGGGTGCTGCATTCCTGGCAATGGAGTGGGTGCTGCATTAATGGCAATGGAGTGAGTGCTGCATTAATGGCAATGGAGTGGGTGCTGCATTAATGGCAATGGAGTGGGTGCTGCATTCATGGCAATATGGTGGGTGCTGCATTCATGGCAATACGGTGGGTGCTGCATTCATGGCAATGGAGTGGGTGCTGCATTCATGGCAATGGAGTGGGTGCTGCATTCATGGCAATGGAGTGGGCGCTGCATTTGTGGCAATGGAGTGGGTGCTGCATTCCTGGCAATGGAGTGGGTGCTGCATTCCTGGCAATGGAGTGGGTGCTGCATTCCTTGCAATGGAGTGGGTGCTGCATTCATGGCAATACGGTGGTGCTGCATTAATGGCAATGGAGTGGGTGCTGCATTCATGGTAATGGAGTGGGTGCTGCATTCATGGTAATGGAGTGGGTGCTGCGTTCATGGCAATGGAGTGGGTTCTGCGTTCATGGTAATGGAGTGGGTTCTGCGTTCATGGTAATGAAGTGGGTGCTGCGTTCATGGTAATGGAGTGGGTGCTGCGTTCATGGCAATGGAGTGGGTTCTGCGTTCATGGCAATGGAGTGGGTGCTGCGTTCATGGCAATGGAGTGGGTGCTGCATTCATGGCAATGGAGTGGGTGCTGCATTCATAGCAATGGAGTGGGTGCTGCATTCATGGCAATGGAGTGGGTGCTGCATTCGTGGCAATGGAGTGGGTGCTGCATTCGTGGCAATGGAGTGGGTGCTGCATTCGTGGCAATGGAGTGGGTGCTGCATTCGTGGCAATGGAGTGGGTGCTGCATTCATGGCAATACGGTGGGTGCTGCATTTATGGCAATACGGTGGAAGCTGCATTCATGGCAATGGAGTGGGTGCTGCATTCATGGCAATATGGTGGGTGCTGCATTCATGGCAATACATTGGGTGCTGCATTCCTGGCAATACGGTGGATGCTGAATTCATGGCAATACGGTGGGTGCTGCATTCATGGCAATGGAGTGGGTGCTGCATTCATGACAATGGAGTGGGTGCTGCATTGATGACAATGGAGTGGGTGCTGCATTCATGGCAATACGGTGGGTGCTGCATTCATGGCAATACGGTGGGTGCTGCATTCATGGCAATACGATGGGTGCTGCATTCATGGCAATGGAGTGGGTGCTGCGTTCATGGCAATGGAGTGGGTGCTGCGTTCATGGCAATACAGTGGGTGCTGCATTCATGGCAATACAGTGGGTGCTGCATTCATGGCAATACAGTGGGTGCTGCATTCATGGCAATACAGTAGGTGCTGCATTCGTGGCAATGGAGTGGGTGCTGCATTTGTGGCAATGGAGTGGGTGCTGCATTTGTGGCAATGGAGTGGGTGCTGCATTTGTGGCAATGGAGTGGGTGCTGCATTTGTGGCAATGGAGTGGGTGCTGCATTTCTGGCAATGGAGTGGGTGCTGCATTCGTGGCAATGGAGTGGGTGCTGCATTTCTGGCAATGGAGTGGGTGCTGCATTTCTGGCAATGGAGTGGGTGCTGCATTCATGGCAATACGGTGGGTGCTGCATTCATGGCAATATGGTGGAAGCTGCATTCATGGCAATGGAGTGGGTGCTGCATTTATGGCAATATGGTGGGTGCTGCATTCATGGCAATATGGTGGGTGCTGCATTCATGGCAATACGGTGGGTGCTGCATTCATGGCAATGAAGTGGGTGCTGCATTTATGGCAATACGGTGGGTGCTGCATTCATGGCAATGGAGTGGGTGCTGCATTCATGGCAATGGAGTGGGTGCTGTATTCATGGCAATGTAGTGGGTGCTGTATTCATGGTAATAGAGTGGGTGCTGTATTCATGGCAATGGAGTGGGTGCTACATTCATGGCAATGGAGTGGGTGCTACATTCATGGCAATGGAGTGGGTGCTGCATTCATGGCAATGGAGTGGGTGCTGCATTCATGGCAATACGGTGGGTGCTGCATTCATGGCAATGGAGTGGGTGTTGCATTCATGGCAATGGAGTGGGTGCTGCATTTATGGCAATGGAGTGGGTGCTGCATTAATGGCAATGGAGTGGGTGCTGCATTCATGGCAATATGGTGGGTGCTGCATTCATGGCAATGGAGTGGGTGCTGCATTCATGGCAATACGGTGGGTGCTGCATTAATGGCAATGGAGTGGGTGCTGCATTAATGGCAATGGAGTGGGTGCTGCATTCATGGCATTGGAGTGGGTGCTGCATTCATGGCATTGGAGTAGGTGCTGCATTCATGGCAATACGGTGGGTGCTGCATTCATGGCAATACGGTGGGTGCTGCATTCATGGCAATACGATGGGTGCTGCATTCATGGCAATGGAGTGGGTGCTGCGTTCATGGCAATGGAGTGGGTGCTGCGTTCATGGCAATACAGTGGGTGCTGCATTCATGGCAATACAGTGGGTGCTGCATTCATGGCAATACAGTGGGTGCTGCATTCATGGCAATACAGTAGGTGCTGCATTCGTGGCAATGGAGTGGGTGCTGCATTTGTGGCAATGGAGTGGGTGCTGCATTTGTGGCAATGGAGTGGGTGCTGCATTTGTGGCAATGGAGTGGGTGCTGCATTTCTGGCAATGGAGTGGGTGCTGCATTCGTGGCAATGGAGTGGGTGCTGCATTTCTGGCAATGGAGTGGGTGCTGCATTTCTGGCAATGGAGTGGGTGCTGCATTCATGGCAATACGGTGGGTGCTGCATTCATGGCAATATGGTGGAAGCTGCATTCATGGCAATGGAGTGGGTGCTGCATTTATGGCAATATGGTGGGTGCTGCATTCATGGCAATATGGTGGGTGCTGCATTCATGGCAATACGGTGGGTGCTGCATTCATGGCAATGAAGTGGGTGCTGCATTTATGGCAATACGGTGGGTGCTGCATTCATGGCAATGGAGTGGGTGCTGCATTCATGGCAATGGAGTGGGTGCTGTATTCATGGCAATGTAGTGGGTGCTGTATTCATGGTAATAGAGTGGGTGCTGTATTCATGGCAATGGAGTGGGTGCTACATTCATGGCAATGGAGTGGGTGCTACATTCATGGCAATGGAGTGGGTGCTGCATTCATGGCAATGGAGTGGGTGCTGCATTCATGGCAATACGGTGGAAGCTGCATTCATGGCAATGGAGTGGGTGCTGCATTCATGGCAATATGGTGGGTGCTGCATTCATGGCAATATGGTGTGTGCTGCATTCATGACAATATGGTGGGTGCTGCATTCATGGCAATATGGTGGGTGCTGCATTCATGGCAATATGGTGGGTGCTGCATTCATGGCAATACGGTGGGTGCTGCATTCATGGCAATGGAGTGGGTGTTGCATTAATGGCAATACGGTGGGTGCTGCATTTATGGCAATACGGTGGGTGCTGCATTCATGGCAATACGGTGGGTGCTGCATTCATGGCAATGAAGTGGGTGCTGCATTTATGGCAATACGGTGGGTGCTGCATTCATGGCAATGGAGTGGGTGCTGTATTCATGGCAATGGAGTGGGTGCTGTATTCATGGCAATGGAGTGGGTGCTGTATTCATGGCAATGGAGTGGGTGCTACATTCATGGCAATGGAGTGGGTGCTACATTCATGGCAATGGAGTGGGTGCTGCATTCATGGCAATGGAGTGGGTGCTGCATTCATGGCAATACGGTGGGTGCTGCATTCATGGCAATGGAGTGGGTGTTGCATTAATGGCAATGGAGTGGGTGCTGCATGTATGGCAATGGAGTGGTTGCTGCATTAATGGCAATGGAGTGGGTTAATGGCATTCATGGCAATATGGTGGGTGCTGCATTCATGGCAATGGAGTGGGTGCTGCATTCATGGCAATGGAGTGGGTGCTGTATTCATGGCAATGGAGTGGGTGCTGTATTCATGGCAATGGAGTGGGTGCTACATTCATGGCAATGGAGTGGGTGCTACATTCATGGCAATGGAGTGGGTGCTGCATTCATGGCAATGGAGTGGGTGCTGCATTCATGGCAATACGGTGGGTGCTGCATTCATGGCAATGGAGTGGGTGTTGCATTAATGGCAATGGAGTGGGTGCTGCATGTGTGGCAATGGAGTGGGTGCTGCATTAATGGCAATGGAGTGGGTTAATGGCATTCATGGCAATATGGTGGGTGCTGCATTCATGGCAATGGAGTGGGTGCTGCATTCATGGCAATACGGTGGGTGCTGCATTAATGGCAATGCGGTGGGTGCTGCATTCATGGCAATGGAGTGGGTGCTGCATTAATGGCAATGGAGTGGGTGCTGCATTAATGGCAATGGAGTGGGTGCTGCATTCATGGCAATACGGTGGGTGCTGCATTCATGGCAATGGAGTGGGTGCTGCATTCATGGCAATGGAGTGGGTGCTGCATTCATGGAAATACGGTGGGTGCTGCATTAATGGCAATGGAGTGGGTGCTGCATTCATGGTAATGGAGTGGGTTCTGCGTTCATGGCAATGGAGTGGGTTCTGCGTTCATGGCAATGGAGTGGGTGCTGCATTCATGGCAATGGAGTGGGTGCTGCATTCATGGCAATGACGTGGGTGCTGCATTAATGGCAATACTGTGGGTGCTGCATTAATGGCAATACGGTGGGCGCTGCATTCATGACAATGGAGTGGGAGCTGCATTCGTGGCAATGGAGTGGGTGCTGCATTCGTGGCAATGGAGTGGGTGCTGCATTCATGGCCATGGAATGGGTGCTGCGTTCATGGCAATGGAGTGGGTTCTGCGTTCATGGCAATGGAGTGGGTGCTACATTCATGGCAATATGTTGGGTGCTGCATTCATGGCAATGGAGTGGGTGCTGCATTCATGGCAATACGGTGGGTGCTGCATTCATGGCAATGGAGTGGGTGCTGCATTAATGGCAATGGAGTGGGTGCTACATTCATGGCAATATGTTGGGTGCTGCATTCATGGCAATGGAGTGGGTGCTGCATTCATGGCAATACGGTGGGTGCTGCATTCATGGCAATGGAGTGGGTGCTGCATTAATGGCAATGGAGTGGGTGCTGCATTAATGGCAATATGGTGGGTGCTGCATTCATGGCAATACGGTGGGTGCTGCATTCATGGCAATGGAGTGGGTGCTGCATTCATGGCAATGGAGTGGGTGCTGCATTCATGGCAATGGAGTGGGTGCTGCATTAATGGCAATGGAGTGGGTGCTGCATTCATGGCAATGGAGTGGGTGCTGCATTCATGACAATATGGTGGGTGCTGCATTCATGGCAATATGGTGGGTGCTGCATTCATGGCAATACGGTGGGTTCTGCATTCATGGCAATGGAGTGGGTGCTGCATTAATGGCAATGGAGTGGGTGCTGCATTAATGGCAATGGAGTGGGTGCTGCATTCATGGCAATGGAGTGGGTGCTGCATTCATGGCAAAACGGTGGGTGCTGCATTCATGGCAATGGAGTGGGTGTTGCATTCATGGCAATGGAGTGGGTGCTGCATTCATGGAAATACGGTGGGTGCTGCATTAATGGCAATGGAGTGGGTGCTGCATTCATGGTAATGGAGTGGGTTCTGCGTTCATGGCAATGGAGTGGGTTCTGCGTTCATGGCAATGGAGTGGGTGCTGCATTCATGGCAATGGAGTGGGTGCTGCATTCATGGCAATACAGTGGGTGCTGCATTCATGGCAATACAGTGGGTGCTGCATTCGTGGCAATACAGTAGGTGCTGCATTCATGGCAATACAGTGGGTGCTGCATTCGTGGCAATACAGTGGGTGCTGCATTCGTGGCAATACAGTGGGTGCTGCATTCGTGGCAATGGAGTGGGTGCTGCGTTCGTGGCAATGGAGTGGGTGCTGCATTCGTGCCAATGGAGTGGGTGCTGCATTCGTGGCAATGGAGTGGGTGCTGCATTTCTGGCAATGGAGTGGGTGCTGCATTTCTGGCAATGGAGTGGGTTCTGCATTCATGGCAATACGGTGGGTGCTGGATTCATGGCAATACGGTGGAAGCTGCATTCATGGCAATGGAGTGGGTGGTGCATTCATGTCAATACGTTGGGTGCTGCATTCATGGCAATGGAGTGGGTGCTGCATTCATGGCAATACGGTGGGTGCTGCACTCATGGCAATGGAGTGGGTGCTGCATTAATGGCAATGGAGTGGGTGCTGCATTCATGGCAATATGGTGGGTGCTGCATTCATGGCAATACGGTGGGTGCTGCATTCATGGCAATACGGTGGGTGCTGCATTCATGGCAATGGAGTGGGTGCTGCATTAATGGCAATGGAGTGGGTGCTGCATTCATGGCAATATGGTGGGTGCTGCATTCATGGCAATGGAGTGGGTGCTGCATTCATGGCAATAAGGTGGGTGCTGCATTCATGGCAATGGAGTGGGTGCTGCATTCATGACAATGGAGTGGGTGCTGCATTCATGGCAATGGAGTGGGTGCTGCATTCATGGCAATGGAGTGGGTGCTGCATTCGTGGCAATAGAGTGGGTGCTGCATTCATGGCAATGGAGTGGGTGCTGCATTCATGGAAATACGGTGGGTGCTGCATTAATGGCAATGGAGTGGGTGCTGCATTCATGGTAATGGAGTGGGTGCTGCGTTTATGGCAATGGAGTGGGTTCTGCATTCATGGCAATGGAGTGGGTGCTGCATTCATGGCAATACGATGGGTGCTGCATTCATGGCAATGGAGTGGGTGCTGCATTCATGGCAATATGATGGGTACTGCATTCATGGCAATGGAGTGGGTGCTGCATTCATGGCAATGGAGTGGATGCTGCGTTCATGCCAATGGAGTGGGTTCTGCGTTCATGGCAATGGAGTGGGTGCTGCATTCATGGCAATACGTTGGGTGCTGCATTCATGGCAATGGAGTGGGTGCTGCATTCATGGCAATACTGTGGGTGCTGCATTAATGGCAATACGGTGGGCGCTGCATTCATGACAATGGAGTGGGAGCTGCATTCGTGGCAATGGAGTGGGTGCTGCATTCGTGGCAATGGAGTGGGTGCTGCATTCATGGCCATGGAATGGGTGCTGCGTTCATGGCAATGGAGTGGGTTCTGCGTTCATGGCAATGGAGTGGGTGCTACATTCATGGCAATATGTTGGGTGCTGCATTCATGGCAATGGAGTGGGTGCTGCATTCATGGCAATACGGTGGGTGCTGCATTCATGGCAATGGAGTGGGTGCTGCATTAATGGCAATGGAGTGGGTGCTACATTCATGGCAATATGTTGGGTGCTGCATTCATGGCAATGGAGTGGGTGCTGCATTCATGGCAATACGGTGGGTGCTGCATTCATGGCAATGGAGTGGGTGCTGCATTAATGGCAATGGAGTGGGTGCTGCATTAATGGCAATATGGTGGGTGCTGCATTCATGGCAATACGGTGGGTGCTGCATTCATGGCAATGGAGTGGGTGCTGCATTCATGGCAATGGAGTGGGTGCTGCATTCATGGCAATGGAGTGGGTGCTGCATTAATGGCAATGGAGTGGGTGCTGCATTCATGGCAATGGAGTGGGTGCTGCATTCATGACAATATGGTGGGTGCTGCATTCATGGCAATATGGTGGGTGCTGCATTCATGGCAATACGGTGGGTTCTGCATTCATGGCAATGGAGTGGGTGCTGCATTAATGGCAATGGAGTGGGTGCTGCATTAATGGCAATGGAGTGGGTGCTGCATTCATGGCAATGGAGTGGGTGCTGCATTCATGGCAAAACGGTGGGTGCTGCATTCATGGCAATGGAGTGGGTGTTGCATTCATGGCAATGGAGTGGGTGCTGCATTCATGGAAATACGGTGGGTGCTGCATTAATGGCAATGGAGTGGGTGCTGCATTCATGGTAATGGAGTGGGTTCTGCGTTCATGGCAATGGAGTGGGTTCTGCGTTCATGGCAATGGAGTGGGTGCTGCATTCATGGCAATGGAGTGGGTGCTGCATTCATGGCAATACAGTGGGTGCTGCATTCATGGCAATACAGTGGGTGCTGCATTCGTGGCAATACAGTAGGTGCTGCATTCATGGCAATACAGTGGGTGCTGCATTCGTGGCAATACAGTGGGTGCTGCATTCGTGGCAATACAGTGGGTGCTGCATTCGTGGCAATGGAGTGGGTGCTGCGTTCGTGGCAATGGAGTGGGTGCTGCATTCGTGCCAATGGAGTGGGTGCTGCATTCGTGGCAATGGAGTGGGTGCTGCATTTCTGGCAATGGAGTGGGTGCTGCATTTCTGGCAATGGAGTGGGTTCTGCATTCATGGCAATACGGTGGGTGCTGGATTCATGGCAATACGGTGGAAGCTGCATTCATGGCAATGGAGTGGGTGGTGCATTCATGTCAATACGTTGGGTGCTGCATTCATGGCAATGGAGTGGGTGCTGCATTCATGGCAATACGGTGGGTGCTGCACTCATGGCAATGGAGTGGGTGCTGCATTAATGGCAATGGAGTGGGTGCTGCATTCATGGCAATATGGTGGGTGCTGCATTCATGGCAATACGGTGGGTGCTGCATTCATGGCAATACGGTGGGTGCTGCATTCATGGCAATGGAGTGGGTGCTGCATTAATGGCAATGGAGTGGGTGCTGCATTCATGGCAATATGGTGGGTGCTGCATTCATGGCAATGGAGTGGGTGCTGCATTCATGGCAATAAGGTGGGTGCTGCATTCATGGCAATGGAGTGGGTGCTGCATTCATGACAATGGAGTGGGTGCTGCATTCATGGCAATGGAGTGGGTGCTGCATTCATGGCAATGGAGTGGGTGCTGCATTCGTGGCAATAGAGTGGGTGCTGCATTCATGGCAATGGAGTGGGTGCTGCATTCATGGAAATACGGTGGGTGCTGCATTAATGGCAATGGAGTGGGTGCTGCATTCATGGTAATGGAGTGGGTGCTGCGTTTATGGCAATGGAGTGGGTTCTGCATTCATGGCAATGGAGTGGGTGCTGCATTCATGGCAATACGATGGGTGCTGCATTCATGGCAATGGAGTGGGTGCTGCATTCATGGCAATATGATGGGTACTGCATTCATGGCAATGGAGTGGGTGCTGCATTCATGGCAATGGAGTGGATGCTGCGTTCATGCCAATGGAGTGGGTTCTGCGTTCATGGCAATGGAGTGGGTGCTGCATTCATGGCAATACGTTGGGTGCTGCATTCATGGCAATGGAGTGGGTGCTGCATTCATGGCAATACGGTGGGTGCTGCATTAATGGCAATGGAGTGGGTGCTGCATTAATGGCAATGGAGTGGGTGCTGCATTAATGGCAATGGAGTGGGTGCTGCATTCATGGCAATATGGTGGGTGCTGCATTCATGGCAATACGGTGGGTGCTGCATTCATGGCAATGGAGTGGGTGCTGCATTCATGGCAATGGAGTGGGTGCTGCATTCATGGCAATGGAGTGGGCGCTGCATTCGTGGCAATGGAGTGGGTGCTGCATTCCTGGCAATGGAGTGGGTGCTGCATTAATGGCAATGGAGTGAGTGCTGCATTAATGGCAATGGAGTGGGTGCTGCATTAATGGCAATGGAGTGGGTGCTGCATTCATGGCAATATGGTGGGTGCTGCATTCATGGCAATACGGTGGGTGCTGCATTCATGGCAATGGAGTGGGTGCTGCATTCATGGCAATGGAGTGGGTGCTGCATTCATGGCAATGGAGTGGGCGCTGCATTTGTGGCAATGGAGTGGGTGCTGCATTCCTGGCAATGGAGTGGGTGCTGCATTCCTGGCAATGGAGTGGGTGCTGCATTCCTTGCAATGGAGTGGGTGCTGCATTCATGGCAATACGGTGGTGCTGCATTAATGGCAATGGAGTGGGTGCTGCATTCATGGTAATGGAGTGGGTGCTGCATTCATGGTAATGGAGTGGGTGCTGCGTTCATGGCAATGGAGTGGGTTCTGCGTTCATGGTAATGGAGTGGGTTCTGCGTTCATGGTAATGGAGTGGGTGCTGCGTTCATGGTAATGGAGTGGGTGCTGCGTTCATGGCAATGGAGTGGGTTCTGCGTTCATGGCAATGGAGTGGGTGCTGCGTTCATGGCAATGGAGTGGGTGCTGCATTCATGGCAATGGAGTGGGTGCTGCATTCATGGCAATGGAGTGGGTGCTGCATTCATGGCAATGGAGTGGGTGCTGCATTCGTGGCAATGGAGTGGGTGCTGCATTCGTGGCAATGGAGTGGGTGCTGCATTCGTGGCAATGGAGTGGGTGCTGCATTCGTGGCAATGGAGTGGGTGCTGCATTCATGGCAATACGGTGGGTGCTGCATTTATGGCAATACAGTGGAAGCTGCATTCATGGCAATGGAGTGGGTGCTGCATTCATGGCAATATGGTGGGTGCTGCATTCATGGCAATACATTGGGTGCTGCATTCCTGGCAATACGGTGGATGCTGAATTCATGGCAATACGGTGGGTGCTGCATTCATGGCAATGGAGTGGGTGCTGCATTCATGACAATGGAGTGGGTGCTGCATTGATGACAATGGAGTGGGTGCTACATTCATGGCAATACGGTGGGTGCTGCATTCATGGCAATACGGTGGGTGCTGCATTCATGGCAATACGATGGGTGCTGCATTCATGGCAATGGAGTGGGTGCTGCGTTCATGGCAATGGAGTGGGTGCTGCGTTCATGGCAATACAGTGGGTGCTGCATTCATGGCAATACAGTGGGTGCTGCATTCATGGCAATACAGTGGGTGCTGCATTCATGGCAATACAGTAGGTGCTGCATTCGTGGCAATGGAGTGGGTGCTGCATTTGTGGCAATGGAGTGGGTGCTGCATTTGTGGCAATGGAGTGGGTGCTGCATTTGTGGCAATGGAGTGGGTGCTGCATTTGTGGCAATGGAGTGGGTGCTGCATTTCTGGCAATGGAGTGGGTGCTGCATTCGTGGCAATGGAGTGGGTGCTGCATTTCTGGCAATGGAGTGGGTGCTGCATTTCTGGCAATGGAGTGGGTGCTGCATTCATGGCAATACGGTGGGTGCTGCATTCATGGCAATATGGTGGAAGCTGCATTCATGGCAATGGAGTGGGTGCTGCATTTATGGCAATATGGTGGGTGCTGCATTCATGGCAATATGGTGGGTGCTGCATTCATGGCAATACGGTGGGTGCTGCATTCATGGCAATGAAGTGGGTGCTGCATTTATGGCAATACGGTGGGTGCTGCATTCATGGCAATGGAGTGGGTGCTGCATTCATGGCAATGGAGTGGGTGCTGTATTCATGGCAATGTAGTGGGTGCTGTATTCATGGTAATAGAGTGGGTGCTGTATTCATGGCAATGGAGTGGGTGCTGCGTTCATGGCAATGGAGTGGGTTCTGCGTTCATGGCAATGGAGTGGGTGCTGCGTTCATGGCAATGGAGTGGGTGCTGCATTCATGGCAATGGAGTGGGTGCTGCATTCATAGCAATGGAGTGGGTGCTGCATTCATGGCAATGGAGTGGGTGCTGCATTCGTGGCAATGGAGTGGGTGCTGCATTCGTGGCAATGGAGTGGGTGCTGCATTCGTGGCAATGGAGTGGGTGCTGCATTCGTGGCAATGGAGTGGGTGCTGCATTCATGGCAATACGGTGGGTGCTGCATTTATGGCAATACGGTGGAAGCTGCATTCATGGCAATGGAGTGGGTGCTGCATTCATGGCAATATGGTGGGTGCTGCATTCATGGCAATACATTGGGTGCTGCATTCCTGGCAATACGGTGGATGCTGAATTCATGGCAATACGGTGGGTGCTGCATTCATGGCAATGGAGTGGGTGCTGCATTCATGACAATGGAGTGGGTGCTGCATTGATGACAATGGAGTGGGTGCTGCATTCATGGCAATACGGTGGGTGCTGCATTCATGGCAATACGGTGGGTGCTGCATTCATGGCAATACGATGGGTGCTGCATTCATGGCAATGGAGTGGGTGCTGCGTTCATGGCAATGGAGTGGGTGCTGCGTTCATGGCAATACAGTGGGTGCTGCATTCATGGCAATACAGTGGGTGCTGCATTCATGGCAATACAGTGGGTGCTGCATTCATGGCAATACAGTAGGTGCTGCATTCGTGGCAATGGAGTGGGTGCTGCATTTGTGGCAATGGAGTGGGTGCTGCATTTGTGGCAATGGAGTGGGTGCTGCATTTGTGGCAATGGAGTGGGTGCTGCATTTGTGGCAATGGAGTGGGTGCTGCATTTCTGGCAATGGAGTGGGTGCTGCATTCGTGGCAATGGAGTGGGTGCTGCATTTCTGGCAATGGAGTGGGTGCTGCATTTCTGGCAATGGAGTGGGTGCTGCATTCATGGCAATACGGTGGGTGCTGCATTCATGGCAATATGGTGGAAGCTGCATTCATGGCAATGGAGTGGGTGCTGCATTTATGGCAATATGGTGGGTGCTGCATTCATGGCAATATGGTGGGTGCTGCATTCATGGCAATACGGTGGGTGCTGCATTCATGGCAATGAAGTGGGTGCTGCATTTATGGCAATACGGTGGGTGCTGCATTCATGGCAATGGAGTGGGTGCTGCATTCATGGCAATGGAGTGGGTGCTGTATTCATGGCAATGTAGTGGGTGCTGTATTCATGGTAATAGAGTGGGTGCTGTATTCATGGCAATGGAGTGGGTGCTACATTCATGGCAATGGAGTGGGTGCTACATTCATGGCAATGGAGTGGGTGCTGCATTCATGGCAATGGAGTGGGTGCTGCATTCATGGCAATACGGTGGGTGCTGCATTCATGGCAATGGAGTGGGTGTTGCATTCATGGCAATGGAGTGGGTGCTGCATTTATGGCAATGGAGTGGGTGCTGCATTAATGGCAATGGAGTGGGTGCTGCATTCATGGCAATATGGTGGGTGCTGCATTCATGGCAATGGAGTGGGTGCTGCATTCATGGCAATACGGTGGGTGCTGCATTAATGGCAATGGAGTGGGTGCTGCATTAATGGCAATGGAGTGGGTGCTGCATTCATGGCATTGGAGTGGGTGCTGCATTCATGGCATTGGAGTAGGTGCTGCATTCATGGCAATACGGTGGGTGCTGCATTCATGGCAATACGGTGGGTGCTGCATTCATGGCAATACGATGGGTGCTGCATTCATGGCAATGGAGTGGGTGCTGCGTTCATGGCAATGGAGTGGGTGCTGCGTTCATGGCAATACAGTGGGTGCTGCATTCATGGCAATACAGTGGGTGCTGCATTCATGGCAATACAGTGGGTGCTGCATTCATGGCAATACAGTAGGTGCTGCATTCGTGGCAATGGAGTGGGTGCTGCATTTGTGGCAATGGAGTGGGTGCTGCATTTGTGGCAATGGAGTGGGTGCTGCATTTGTGGCAATGGAGTGGGTGCTGCATTTGTGGCAATGGAGTGGGTGCTGCATTTGTGGCAATGGAGTGGGTGCTGCATTTCTGGCAATGGAGTGGGTGCTGCATTCGTGGCAATGGAGTGGGTGCTGCATTTCTGGCAATGGAGTGGGTGCTGCATTTCTGGCAATGGAGTGGGTGCTGCATTCATGGCAATACGGTGGGTGCTGCATTCATGGCAATATGGTGGAAGCTGCATTCATGGCAATGGAGTGGGTGCTGCATTTATGGCAATATGGTGGGTGCTGCATTCATGGCAATATGGTGGGTGCTGCATTCATGGCAATACGGTGGGTGCTGCATTCATGGCAATGAAGTGGGTGCTGCATTTATGGCAATACGGTGGGTGCTGCATTCATGGCAATGGAGTGGGTGCTGCATTCATGGCAATGGAGTGGGTGCTGTATTCATGGCAATGTAGTGGGTGCTGTATTCATGGTAATAGAGTGGGTGCTGTATTCATGGCAATGGAGTGGGTGCTACATTCATGGCAATGGAGTGGGTGCTACATTCATGGCAATGGAGTGGGTGCTGCATTCATGGCAATGGAGTGGGTGCTGCATTCATGGCAATACGGTGGGTGCTGCATTCATGGCAATGGAGTGGGTGTTGCATTCATGGCAATGGAGTGGGTGCTGCATTTATGGCAATGGAGTGGGTGCTGCATTAATGGCAATGGAGTGGGTGCTGCATTCATGGCAATATGGTGGGTGCTGCATTCATGGCAATGGAGTGGGTGCTGCATTCATGGCAATACGGTGGGTGCTGCATTAATGGCAATGGAGTGGGTGCTGCATTAATGGCAATGGAGTGGGTGCTGCATTCATGGCATTGGAGTGGGTGCTGCATTCATGGCATTGGAGTGGGTGCTGCATTCATGGCAATACGGTGGGTGCTGCATTCATGGCAATGGAGTGGGTGCTGCATTCATGGCAATACGGTGGGTGCTGCATTCATGGCAATGGAGTGGGTGCTGCATTAATGGCAATGGAGTGGGTGCTGCATTCATGGCAATATGGTGGGTGCTGCATTCATGGCAATATGGTGGGTGCTGCATTCATGGCAATGAAGTGGGTGCTGCATTAATGGCAATACTGTAGGTGCTGCATTAATGGCAATACGGTGGGCGCTGCATTCATGACAATGGAGTGGGTGCTGCATTCGTGGCAATGGAGTGGGTGCTGCATTCGTGGCAATGGAGTGGGTGCTGCATTCATGGCAATGGAATGGGTGCTGCGTTCATGGCAATGGAGTGGGTTCTGCGTTCATGGCAATGGAGTGGGTGCTACATTCATGGCAATACGTTGGGTGCTGCATTAATGGCAATGGAGTGGGTGCTGCATTCATGGCAATACGGTGGGTGCTGCATTCATGGCAATGGAGTGGGTGCTGCATTAATGGCAATGGAGTGGGTGCTGCATTAATGGCAATACGGTGGGTGCTGCATTCATGGCAATGGAGTGGGTGCTGCATTAATGGCAATGGAGTGGGTGCTGCATTAATGGCAATATGGTGGGTGCTGCATTCATGGCAATACGGTGGGTGCTGCATTCATGGCAATGGAGTGGGTGCTGCATTCATGGCAATGGAGTGGGTGCTGCATTCATGGCAATGGAGTGGGTGCTGCATTAATGGCAATGGAGTGGGTGCTGCATTCATGGCAATGGAGTGGGTGCTGCATTCATGGCAATATGGTGGGTGCTGCATTCATGGCAATATGGTGGGTGCTGCATTCATGGCAATACGGTGGGTTCTGCATTCATGGCAATGGAGTGGGTGCTGCATTAATGGCAATGGAGTGGGTGCTGCATTCGTGGCAATGGAGTGGGTGCTGCATTCGTGGCAATGGAGTGGGTGCTGCATTCATGGCAATGGAGTGGGTGCTGCATTCATGGCAATGGAGTGGGTGCTGCATTCATGGCAATGCGGTGGGTGCTGCATTCATGGCAATGGAGTGGGTGCTGCATTCATGGAAATACGGTGGGTGCTGCATTAATGGCAATGGACTGGGTGCTGCATTCATGGTAATGGAGTGGGTGCTGCGTTCATGGCAATGGAGTGGGTTCTGCATTCATGGCAATGGAGTGGGTGCTGCATTCATGGCAATGGAGTGGGTGCTGCATTCATGGCAATACAGTGGGTATTGCATTCATGGCAATATGGTGGGTGCTGCATTCATGGCAATACGGTGGGTGCTGCATTCATGGCAATGGAGTGGGTGCTGCATTCATGGCAATACGGTGGGTGCTGCATTCATGGCAATGGAGTGGGTGCTGCATTAATGGCAATGGAGTGGGTGCTGCATTCATGGCAATATGGTGGGTGCTGCATTCCTGGCAATATGGTGGGTGCTGCATTCATGGCAATAAGGTGGGTGCTGCATTCATGACAATATGGTGGGTGCTGCATTCATGGCAATGGAGTGGGTGCTGCATTCATGACAATGGAGTGGGTGCTGCATTCATGGCAATGGAGTGGGTGCTGCATTCATGGCAATGGAGTGGGTGCTGCATTCGTGGCAATAGAGTGGGTGCTGCATTCATGGCAATACGGTGGGTGCTGCATTCATGGCAATGGAGTGGGTGCTGCATTCATGGAAATACGGTGGGTGCTGCATTAATGGCAATGGAGTGGGTGCTGCATTCATGGTAATGGAGTGGGTGCTGCGTTCATTGCAATGGAGTGGGTTCTGCGTTCATGGCAATGGAGTGGGTGCTGCATTCATGGCAATACGATGGGTGCTGCATTCATGGCAATGGAGTGGGTGCTGCATTCATGGCAATACGATGGGTACTGCATTCATGGCAATGGAGTGGGTGCTGCATTCATGGCAATGGAGTGGATGCTGCGTTCATGCCAATGGAGTGGGTTCTGCGTTCATGGCAATGGAGTGGGTGCTGCATTCATGGCAATACGTTGGGTGCTGCATTCATGGCAATGGAGTGGGTGCTGCATTCATGGCAATACGGTGGGTGCTGCATTAATGGCAATGGAGTGGGTGCTGCATTAATGGCAATGGAGTGGGTGCTGCATTAATGGCAATGGAGTGGGTGCTGCATTCATGGCAATATGGTGGGTGCTGCATTCATGGCAATACCTTGGGTGCTGCATTCATGGCAATGGAGTGGGTGCTGCATTCATGGCAATGGAGTGGGTGCTGCATTCATGGCAATGGAGTGGGCGCTGCATTCGTGGCAATGGAGTGGGCGCTGCATTCGTGGCAATGGAGTGGGTGCTGCATTCATGGCAATACGTTGGGTGCTGCATTCATGGCAATGGAGTGGGTGCTGCATTCATGGCAATATGGTGGGTGCTGCATTCATGGCAATATGGTGGGTGCTGCATTAATGGCAATGGAGTGGGTGCTGCATTAATGGCAATGGAGTGGGTGCTGCATTCATGGCAATATGGTGGGTGCTGCATTCATGGCAATACGGTGGGTGCTGCATTCATGGCAATACGGTGGGTGCTGCATTCATGGCAATGGAGTGGGTGCTGCATTCATGGCAATGGAGTGGGTGCTGCATTCATGGCAATGGAGTGGGCGCTGCATTCCTGACAATGGAGTGGGTGCTGCATTCCTGGCAATGGAGTGGGTGCTGCATTCATGGCAATGGAGTGGGTGCTGCATTCATGGCAATATGGTGGGTGCTGCATTCATGGCAATACGGTGGGTGCTGCATTCATGGCAATGGAGTGGGTGCTGCATTCATGGAAATACGGTGGGTGCTGCATTAATGGCAATGGAGTGGGTGCTGCATTCATGGCAATGGAGTGGGTGCTGCATTCATGGTAATGGAGTGGGTGCTGCATTCATGGTAATGGAGTGGGTGCTGCTTTCATGGCAATGGAGTGGGTTCTGCATTCATGGCAATGGAGTGGGTGCTGCATTCATGGCAATGGAGTGGGTGCTGCATTCATGGCAATGGAGTGGGTGCTGCATTCATGGCAATGGAGTGGGTGCTGCATTCATGGCAATGGAGTGGGTGCTGCATTCATGGCAATGGAGTGGGTGCTGCATTCATGGCAATGGAGTGGGTGCTGCATTCCTGGCAATGGAGTGGGTGCTGCATTCCTGGCAATGGAGTGGGTGCTGCATTCCTGGCAATGGAGTGGGTGCTGCATTCATGGCAATACGGTGGAAGCTGCATTCATGGCAATGGAGTGGGTGCTGCATTTATGGCAATATGGTGGGTGCTGCATTCATGGCAATATGGTGGGTGCTGCATTCATGGCAATACGGTGGGTGCTGCATTCATGGCAATGAAGTGGGTGCTGCATTTATGGCAATACGGTGGGTGCTGCATTCATGGCAATGGAGTGGGTGCTGCATTCATGGCAATGGAGTGGGTGCTGTATTCATGGCAATGTAGTGGGTGCTGTATTCATGGCAATGGAGTGGGTGCTGTATTCATGGCAATGGAGTGGGTGCTACATTCATGGCAATGGAGTGGGTGCTACATTCATGGCAATGGAGTGGGTGCTGCATTCATGGCAATGGAGTGGGTGCTGCATTCATGGCAATACGGTGGGTGCTGCATTCATGGCAATGGAGTGGGTGTTGCATTCATGGCAATGGAGTGGGTGCTGCATTTATGGCAATGGAGTGGGTGCTGCATTAATGGCAATGGAGTGGGTGCTGCATTCATGGCAATATGGTGGGTGCTGCATTCATGGCAATGGAGTGGGTGCTGCATTCATGGCAATACGGTGGGTGCTGCATTAATGGCAATGGAGTGGGTGCTGCATTAATGGCAATGGAGTGGGTGCTGCATTCATGGCATTGGAGTGGGTGCTGCATTCATGGCATTGGAGTGGGTGCTGCAATCATGGCAATACGGTGGGTGCTGCATTCATGGCAATGGAGTGGGTGCTGCATTCATGGCAATACGGTGGGTGCTGCATTCATGGCAATATGGTGGGTGCTGCATTCATGGCAATGAAGTGGGTGCTGCATTAATGGCAATACTGTGGGTGCTGCATTAATGGCAATACGGTGGGCGCTGCATTCATGACAATGGAGTGGGTGCTGCATTTGTGGCAATGGAGTGGGTGCTGGATTCGTGGCAATGGAGTGGGTGCTGCATTCATGGCAATGGAATGGGTGCTGCGTTCATGGCAATGGAGTGGGTTCTGCGTTCATGGCAATGGAGTGGGTGCTACATTCATGGCAATACGTTGGGTGCTGCATTAATGGCAATGGAGTGGGTGCTGCATTCATGGCAATACGGTGGGTGCTGCATTCATGGCAATGGAGTGGGTGCTGCATTAATGGCAATGGAGTGGGTGCTGCATTAATGGCAATACGGTGGGTGCTGCATTCATGGCAATGGAGTGGGTGCTGCATTAATGGCAATGGAGTGGGTGCTGCATTAATGGCAATATGGTGGGTGCTGCATTCATGGCAATACGGTGGGTGCTGCATTCATGGCAATGGAGTGGGTGCTGCATTCATGGCAATGGAGTGGGTGCTGCATTCATGGCAATGGAGTGGGTGCTGCATTAATGGCAATGGAGTGGGTGCTGCATTCATGGCAATGGAGTGGGTGCTGCATTCATGGCAATATGGTGGGTGCTGCATTCATGGCAATATTGGTGGGTGCTGCATTCATGGCAATACGGTGGGTTCTGCATTCATGACAATGGAGTGGGTGCTGCATTAATGGCAATGGAGTGGGTGCTGCATTCGTGGCAATGGAGTGGGTGCTGCATTCGTGGCAATGGAGTGGGTGCTGCATTCATGGCAATGGAGTGGGTGCTGCATTCATGGCAATGGAGTGGGTGCTGCATTCATGGCAATACGGTGGGTGCTGCATTCATGGCAATGGAGTGGGTGCTGCATTCATGGAAATACGGTGGGTGCTGCATTAATGGCAATGGAGTGGGTGCTGCATTCATGGTAATGGAGTGGGTGCTGCGTTCATGGCAATGGAGTGGGTTCTGCATTCATGGCAATGGAGTGGGTGCTGCATTCATGGCAATGGAGTGGGTGCTGCATTCATGGCAATACAGTGGGTGCTGCATTCATGGCAATATGGTGGGTGCTGCATTCATGGCAATACGGTGGGTGCTGCATTCATGGCAATGGAGTGGGTGCTGCATTCATGGCAATACGGTGGGTGCTGCATTCATGGCAATGGAGTGGGTGCTGCATTAATGGCAATGGAGTGGGTGCTGCATTCATGGCAATATGGTGGGTGCTGCATTCCTGGCAATATGGTGGGTGCTGCATTCATGGCAATAAGGTGGGTGCTGCATTCATGACAATATGGTGGGTGCTGCATTCATGGCAATGGAGTGGGTGCTGCATTCATGACAATGGAGTGGGTGCTGCATTCATGGCAATGGAGTGGGTGCTGCATTCATGGCAATGGAGTGGGTGCTGCATTCGTGGCAATAGAGTGGGTGCTGCATTCATGGCAATACGGTGGGTGCTGCATTCATGGCAATGGAGTGGGTGCTGCATTCATGGAAATACGGTGGGTGCTGCATTAATGGCAATGGAGTGGGTGCTGCATTCATGGTAATGGAGTGGGTGCTGCGTTCATTGCAATGGAGTGGGTTCTGCGTTCATGGCAATGGAGTGGGTGCTGCATTCATGGCAATACGATGGGTGCTGCATTCATGGCAATGGAGTGGGTGCTGCATTCATGGCAATACGATGGGTACTGCATTCATGGCAATGGAGTGGGTGCTGCATTCATGGCAATGGAGTGGATGCTGCGTTCATGCCAATGGAGTGGGTTCTGCGTTCTTGGCAATGGAGTGGGTGCTGCATTCATGGCAATACGTTGGGTGCTGCATTCATGGCAATGGAGTGGGTGCTGCATTCATGGCAATACGGTGGGTGCTGCATTAATGGCAATGGAGTGGGTGCTGCATTAATGGCAATGGAGTGGGTGCTGCATTAATGGCAATGGAGTGGGTGCTGCATTCATGGCAATATGGTGGGTGCTGCATTCATGGCAATACGGTGGGTGCTGCATTCATGGCAATGGAGTGGGTGCTGCATTCATGGCAATGGAGTGGGTGCTGCATTCATGGCAATGGAGTGGGCGCTGCATTCGTGGCAATGGAGTGGGCGCTGCATTCGTGGCAATGGAGTGGGTGCTGCATTCATGGCAATACGTTGGGTGCTGCATTCATGGCAATGGAGTGGGTGCTGCATTCATGGCAATATGGTGGGTGCTGCATTCATGGCAATATGGTGGGTGCTGCATTAATGGCAATGGAGTGGGTGCTGCATTAATGGCAATGGAGTGGGTGCTGCATTCATGGCAATATGGTGGGTGCTGCATTCATGGCAATACGGTGGGTGCTGCATTCATGTCAATACGGTGGGTGCTGCATTCATGGCAATGGAGTGGGTGCTGCATTCATGGCAATGGAGTGGGTGCTGCATTCATGGCAATGGAGTGGGCGCTGCATTCCTGACAATGGAGTGGGTGCTGCATTCCTGGCAATGGAGTGGGTGCTGCATTCATGGCAATGGAGTGGGTGCTGCATTCATGGCAATACGGTGGGTGCTGCATTCATGGCAATACGGTGGGTGCTGCATTTATGGCAATACGGTGGAAGCTGCATTCATGGCAATGGAGTGGGTGCTGCATTCATGGCAATATGGTGGGTGCTGCATTCATGGCAATATGGTGGGTGCTGCATTCATGGCAATACGGTGGGTGCTGCATTCATGGCAATACGGATGGTGCTGCATTCATGGCAATACATTGGGTGCTGCATTCCTGTCAATACGGTGGATGCTGAATTCATGGCAATACGGTGGGTGCTGCATTCATGGCAATGGAGTGGGTGCTGCATTCATGACAATGGAGTGGGTGCTGCATTCATAGCAATGGCGTGGGTGCTGCATTCGTGGCAATGGAGTGGGTGCTGCATTCGTGGCAATGGAGTGGGTGCTGCATTCATGGCAATACGGTGGGTGCTGCATTCATGGCAATACGATGGGTGCTGCATTCATGGCAATGGAGTGGGTGCTGCGTTCATGGCAATGGAGTGGGTGCTGCGTTCATGGCAATGGAGTGGGTGCTGCGTTCATGGCAATGGAGTGGGTGCTGCATTCATGGCAATACAGTGGGTGCTGCATTCATGGCAATACAGTGGGTGCTGCATTCATGGCAATACAGTGGGTGCTGCATTCATGGCAATACAGTGGGTGCTGCATTCATGGCAATGGAGTCGGTGCTGCATTTGTGGCAATGGAGTGGGTGCTGCATTTGTGGCAATGGAGTGGGTGCTGCATTTGTGGCAATGGAGTGGGTGCTGCATTTGTGGCAATGGAGTGGGTGCTGCATTCGTGGCAATGGAGTGGGTGCTGCATTTCTGGCAATGGAGTGGGTGCTGCATTTCTGGCAATGGAGTGGGTGCTGCATTCATGGCAATACGGTGGGTGCTGCATTCATGGCAATACGGTGGAAGCTGCATTCATGGCAATGGAGTGGGTGCTGCATTCATGGCAATATGGTGGGTGCTGCATTCATGGCAATATGGTGGGTGCTGCATTCATGGCAATATGGTGGGTGCTGCATTCATGGCAATATGGTGGGTGCTGCATTCATGGCAATACGGTGGGTGCTGCATTCATGGCAATACATTGGGTGCTGCATTCATGGCAATACGGTGGATGCTGCATTCATGGCACTTGTGAGGCTGCAGATGGGCACTGATTAGGCTGCATTGATGGGCACTGATCCTTATTTTGCTTCACAGTTCTTTATTTAAAATGTAAGATTCTTCCTGAAATGTCCTTTTTTAAAGTTAAGGTGCGTGTTTTAAGCCGATAAATACGGTATATCCAAATAACACGCCCAAGCTCATCTCTTCACCACACACAGCCACAAAGGCAAGAGAATTCGTGTTGGGCAGTGTATTAGTGCTCGAACACACTTAGACCAAATTTTAATGGTTTAAAGAATGTCAGGCAAAATGGTCGGCCTTCAAGCATGTACACT